>VWZU01012554.1:188416-217264 GCA_013397095.1 Sterrhoptilus dennistouni
TTGCTCCCCCCCCCCCAAAATCAAAACATCTTCTTGCCTGGCCTTCAATCCTTTTTTAATACAATGAGAAAATCTGAGGGAGTCAGCTCAGTGGGACTGCTGCAGTTTTTCTGGTGGGTCAGTAAAGCCAGCTCAGGGATCTCTGACAGTTTCAGCCAAACATCACTGGCCCAAGGGAGGGAGATGGATGTTCCTGTTCCTGTCCTGGGAAGGGAGAGGCACAACAGGGACAGGCTCACACACCTGGGTTTGTTCCCCGTTTTGTGGTCTCTGGGCCTGGAGCAGAAGG
The DNA here is from genome assembly GCA_013397095.1 of Sterrhoptilus dennistouni. NCBI lineage: Eukaryota > Metazoa > Chordata > Aves > Passeriformes > Zosteropidae > Sterrhoptilus > Sterrhoptilus dennistouni. Next base: position 188,706 of record VWZU01012554.1, read on the forward strand.
CATTCATTCATTAAAGGAAAGAGCAGCACAGACATGACCCCAGGGACCCCACGCTGTCCCTCAGCACCAGCAGTGGCTGCTGCTCCTTTGGCTTCCCAGGGTTCTGCTGCAGGGAGAGCACAGGGCACCACCACCTTTGGCAGGATGATGTTCTGGGCAGCCTTCTGCTTTGCCATGCCCTCCCCTCCCCAAAACAGCCCTGCAGCTCAGAGAGGTGCAAAATAATCAATCCTACAAGTCACCCTTTGCCACAGAACACAGCACAGCACAAGAGCTGATAGTGTAAATGGGAAGGGTGGGTGGACCCTCTCTGAAACGGAAAGGTCTTTCCTCCCCTTTTGATGCTCTGGGATGTAAGCCCAGAGATGCTATCACAAATATTTGTGGAGGCAGGTCAAAAGAGCCAGCTGTGAATTTTGGTAATTGAAAAGGAAAAAAAAAAAAACAACAAACCATGACAAGAATAAAAAACCCTTACCAAACAAACCCAACAACAACAAAAATCAATCAAACAAACAAAATATACTATGAATAAGGTGAACAAATACAGGGTTGAAAAAATAATTTCCTGAACTTCACCTACAGCACCCTGCAGCTGCAAATTTGCCTTTTGGCTTTCTGCCTCTCCACTTTATTACCTACCCTGGCCCCTTCACATACCCAGATAACAGAGTAAGACCAACCTTTTCTCCCTCCACTTCACACAAGCACACCAATTTCAAAGGCCTTGGACTTGCCTTTGTCAATTTGTTCCAGACACCACAAAAAGTGTCCTCACTGAGGACCATTCTCCTACCAGATATCAATTTTCATGCCTCAGTCTTCAGAATTGTTCTAGTAAACAGACTTTTTTTTTTCCTGCTGCACACAAACCCATCTTGAGCGCAAAAAAAGTGACTGAAGTGGTTTGACTAAAAGGCTACAGAAATTTAGCCTTGGATAACACAGTAACAAAGACTCATCTCCATAGCCCAAACTTGCAGAAAATTATAAGCAACTGAAAATGAGTGTTTCAAATGGAAGTGTTATGCAACATGAATGACAGTGACCTGAAACGCCCAGAGCAGACTATTCCCCTCTCCAACATCCATCTATAGCAGCACAGGAAATGTTGGAGTCCTGAAAGACGCTGCCATTTCCAGCTTGAGACACAAAACCGCGTAGCACTTGAGTATCTTTTGGGTGCTTGCCTTACCAGAATATCTTTGGAGATGGGAGAAGTTTAAATGAGGTGACATTTTTGATAGGAACCGCTTGGACTCACCTCAGGCCGTACAGGACGGTCCCGTCAGGGTGGAGGCGGATCATGCGGTTCTTCACGGTCACCCCGTGCAGAAAGGACTTCTTGTCGTTCAGGAAGTAGGTGTCAGGCAGCCACAGCTGGTCAGCCACCCTGTTGTCCAGGGTCAGGTTGAGAGGAAGGTCGTTGTAGGCCAGGCGTTTGTCCCGCCAGCTCTGCTGGAAGTACATGGTGATGGTGTAATCCTGGGAGAGAAACGGGCACACGTCAGCCTGGGGCCACTGCAGCTCCAGCCCTTCACCCCTGCCACTGCCAGCACCTCTTCAAACTCCTTGGCACCCAAATTTGTTTAGGGCCACACCTCCAATACTTTTTTTTTTTTTTTTTTTTGGTATGTTTGTTCGGTTTGTTCGTTGGGTTGTTGTTGGCATTTTTTGTTTGTTTGTTTGGTTTGTTTTGATTGGGGGTTTATTGGGGGGGGTGTTTGGTTTTTTTTTTTTGTTTTTGAGGGGTGTGTGCTGTGATTTGTTCTGTGAAAATGGGAGCAAACCTGAGTTTTACACAGGACAAAATGCCATAATGTGGCTCCAATCAAGCAAAACTGCATCCCACTCCTGCTGAGAGCTTGTCTGCACCGCCAGCAGAAATTCAGGCTACGGGAGAACCAAAGGGTGTCAACCAGCAGTGGCTAAACCAGCAAAGATTTCCAGGGTTGTTCTCCCACTTCCCACACACGAAGGTCACACAAATGCCATCCAGTCCTGTCCAGGCACTGCTCGTTACCACGCAGTTGGTAAAAGCCATTTTTTTTTCCAGCAGGAGCTGAGGCTGTTCCAAAGGGCACGGGGAGAGCCTCACCTCGAGGCCAAGGTTCCAAGGTCGAGCCAGGCCAGCCATGACAAGCTCTCAGCACTTGCCTCCTTACAGGAGCTAAGTTGGGAGTTCCTCATGGTTCTCAGGAAGGGACATATGGGGAGGAAATCTGTCACCAGTGGAGCAGTGGATCCACTGATAAAGGGGCAGTTCCCTGAAAATTTCCCCCTAAATTCGGACATCAGGAGGAATTTCTTCATGGAAAAGGGTTGTTAAACATTGGAATGGAGTCCCCATGCCTGGAGGTGTCCAAGGAACAATTGGACGTGGCACTCAGTGCCGTGGTCTGGCTGACAAAGCAGGGGTCAGCCACAGGAGGAACTCAGCCTTAGAGGTCTTTTCCAGCCTAAATGATTCTGTGATTCCCAAACCATCCCCAGCTAGCACAGTGCCATCCATATCTCCTGCTCCCCTCCTGTCCAACAGACAAAAGCTGAGATTGTTACTATTCAGGATGGCTCGTGTAACAACACGTAGAACTCTGATTTCTTCAGAGGGCTCATAGCAAAGTTTATTGAAAGACAGATTCTTTTTATACAGTGTTTGGATACAATGAATAGGATTGGTCCTTTAGGACGCCACCTTTTTGTAAACATCTCTACCAGTAAACGAGTTGGAAAAACACCAGGTGTCAGGAGGAGGAGATCTACAGGGATTGTTTTGGGTTCCTCCTCATGATTTCCCAGGCCAGACTGGGAGAGTTCTGTGCTTGGCTTTCCCACAGGCTTCAAGGCACTGCCTGGAGCCTGAGAATCCATGTCCTGACCACTGTCAGTTCCCACAAGCTGACACTTAAAACTGTTGCTAACACAAGAATTTTGTAGAAGGGAGAATGAGGTGTTTGGTGGCTGTAGCTCTGCAGAAACCAAACCCATTGCTGGGCACATCCAGGGCATGTCCAAGGCCTCAGATCAGTCTGTTCAGAGGCACAGTGTGGTGCCACATCACAGAACAGTTTCTCCTTCTCAGGTAAACAAGCAGTGTAGGAAGGAGTCTTGTGCACAGCAACAACAGGAAACATTCCCAGGAAACATTCTCACAACAGGTCTTAAATAGGCTGAGAGACAAGATTTTTGGGGTAAACCAGACAGCAACAAAATAATAGGATGTTGATTAGGAAGTGGGCACAAGTCCTGTTGACAGTGACCTTACAGAAGTCAGAGATTTTTCCCCAAGTCCTTAAAATAAAAAGCATTTTTGCAGATGATCTAGAACAGATCACAGACACATCGTCTCTTCCCAAACAGTCCCCACAGTGCCACAGGAATCCTCCCAACCACATAAATTTGCAGGATGAGCCTTTCTGCCCTGCAAATCCCAGCTCTGTGCGAGGGGCTGGTGAGGAGCTTGCTCATGCACCAACATCTGGGCTGAGCACTGGAGGCATCTGCCTGCCTGTCTTCTCCCACAGACTTCATTCAAAGCCAGGTTTGATTAACACCTCTGAAAAGACGTTCAAATAACCCCACATCACAGATAATGCCAGCTTTTGGGTATCTAACTATGATTCAGACATCCAGACCCACATGCACGTCGGAAAGGTCACGGAGTAAATCTGCGGCGTATGCCAGATATGGAGCTATATCTGTCACTCTCTGTGCTGTCTTGAAGAGAACAAAGACACACTGACAGCTTTCTGGCCAAGGAAATGTTTTGCTCTGCTTTTTAAAGGCCTGTAAACTCCTGCCTCAGAAGCCTCACAGTCCATTCTCTCTGAGGCACAAACATTCTCATTTTGGTCGGGAGCCTGCAAAGGAGGGTGCTGGCCCCAGAATCCCTCCCCGGGTGACGGGGCTGCACTGCAGTGAGAGCACAGACAAGCAGAGCACCCAAAATCCTGAAGCCTGTTGGTAACAGACTCATCCCCTGCCTGTGGGACACTTGGCTGCAGAGGCATCCTCTCCATTCCCCTTTTGAGAACTTCACCCTCACATCTTGGCAACCTCCTTCACTGACCTGCATTTTCCTCATCCTTGACAGAGCCCTCCAACACCTCACCCCTAACCAGGCCACCCTGCTGTCACTGCAGCCTCCTGCCAGCGCTCAAGCAGCAGCAGGCAAGAGGTGGCACTGATCCCCAGAAGACAAAAAGGGCAAGCTGCTCACACAGTGAACAATGCCCCTTCTCTACACATCCTCTGTAATCCCAGGACTGATGGGAACAAACTCAGGGGGGTGCAGAAAGAAAAACCTCCACCCTAGCCATCAGCTAGGTGATGTTCTTCAGGTGCAGAGATCTCTCTGGTGAAGAACAGCCAGCCCAGCCCAGGGCTGAGCTCTGCTCTCCAACCTTCCTGGGTTTCTTGGTACAACAGATTTCTCTGGGCAGGTGAGGAGGTGTCATGATGTCATGATCATCATGGAGGTGAGCACTTGATGATCATGGGTCGTTCAGTGCTTCAGGTATCCCTCAGCCTCTCTCTCTCTCTCTCTCTCTGCTGGTTCCTGTGCTCCACTTCTTGTTCTGCTGCTCTCATCACACTGTTGAACAGCAGGCAGGATTTCTGGGCAGGAGGAAGAGCAGGGCAGGTGTTCCCCCCACAGTGGTCAGCCCTCCCTGGATGGACAAGAGCCACTGACATGGGATGGGCACAGCACCAAGCTCTGGGGAAGAGGGATAGGGCAGGCCCAGGCTAGGGGCTGGAGGCAGCACTGACAGGGCTGTGAGAGGGGCAGAATCCAGGAGAGGATGCAGTGAGCTTGCATTTCCCTTCATCCCCCATTTCCTGGTCAGGCAGTTATGAAGCACTCATGTGCCACCCTAACATCACATCCTGGCCAGGCTCCAGAGCTGCTGAGATCTTAATCACAGCCTTCCCTTCAGAGGCACATGCAGTGATGGCCAAGGGTGACATTGTTCTGCAGAAGCAGAATGGCCAGATGGAGCCAAGGCATGCAGGAGTTCATAGGTTCAGGAATCAGAAGTGATGAGCCCGATTTTCCTCCAAGCCTTGGATGACGATGCCTTTGTTGTGGGGTTTTATCTGTCACTGCGCTAATGTGAGGCTTTCCCAAACCTCCCACTAATCCATGACACTCACAGGGCTGCTGATGCCACAGATATTACACAGGCTGTGTTTCCCAGGATCACCAGCTGACAGCAAGCTGGCCAATTCACCGGGTTCAGTGAAGAACTTTGAATTCAAACACACCTGGAGCCCACACACCCCTCCAGCTCTTCCTTCCTCCTCACCACTGAGGCCCTTGGGTGGGACAGCACAGCTGGATGTTTCTGCTGCCTGTGCAAGGGGTGAGTGAGGGGTTTTCCCTCTGCACACACACCAGAGTTCTCCGCTGGTGCTGCTAGAGGAACAAACAAGAGGTGCAGGAAAATCTCATTTTCCACTTGCCTCTAAACTGGCAGCCTTGACCCCTTCCACCCTGCACCAGTGCAGCTCCAGCAGTAACAAAATGATGGGATCCCACTGAGCCTTTGTGGAGAACCATAAAATGCAGGGCCAGAACCTGGCCATGGCCATCGCAGCTGGGGCAAGGATGGGAGAGCTTTGTGGGGAGCTCCCAGCTCACCCTGCCAAGTTTATCTGCACTGGGATAGAAGGCAGGACCCACACTGGAAGGGGCACACATGTGCCAGACCACCCTGTGCAACCTCCTGCTTCCTCTGGTGCCTGCTGGGGGACGAGAGACGAGGCTGGAAGAAGGGAGGAGATACCACTCCTCATCAGAAACTCCCTGCAGGTTGCACTGCACTTTGGAAAGTGTTCAGCATGAACCTGGAATCCATTTTTAAATAAACAAAGGCTGGGAGAGGGCAAAGGGGGGTTTTGAATGGTGGATATGACCAGAAATTGCATGTTTCCCCTTGTTCTCCCTTTTTCCATCCCAAGGAGAAGCAAGCTTTGCAAAGATACCTGCAAACTCTGTCCAGCTGGGCTTTGCTACCAGAGCTCCACTGGCCATGTCAGGCTGCCCCTGCCCTGCCCAGCACCCCACTGAGGGAGGCTGAAATGCCAAAATCAACAGCTCTGGCCAGGGGGAGGCTGTTTCAGCCCTGCTGAGGCTCACTGACCTATAAGGCAGGTGCCTCTTTGCTAACGAGGCTTGTGTGTTTTCAGACAAGCCTCTCCTCCATCCCTGCTGCCCCAGCAGTGGCCACAGCCCTCGGTTTGTCCCCAGAGTCTGGTACCCAGCAGCTCCCAGCTCCAGCATCACTGCCAGCCCTTTGACTCCCTGCAGCAGCATCCCTGAGCTGCCCTCCCGTCCCAGCCGTGTGTGGGACGGCTCTGGGCACCGCAGCTCCCCTCCGGCCCCTCCCGGGGCTGGGATGGCGCCTGGGGCTGCTGGAGAGAACGGGAGTGCTGAGCCTGGCTGTGGCTGAGGGATCCCTGGCTTGTCGTGCTCCACCGAGCAGCTCCTGCCAGCCCCAGCCCCACCGGCGCCCCCGCTCCCAAGTTTTCCAAAGCCTTCCCAAAGCTTTTCCTTCTTGTTGGATTAACCCTTTTCTGACCCAGAGATGGGGCAGCTGAGAGGTGTTTTAAAAACTTTCATTCCATTTTCAGTCTCATGTGAAAGGTGAGACAATACAGATGTTATAATTTATGCCATTACAATCAGAAGCCAAACTATTTCCTAATTACAACCCATTATAAGCCTTTCTTGGCCCATCAGCTTTTGCCACACAGTGCTGTTAACGCCTTAAAGCCAAACATCTAAAATTACCCCTCGTGGGTCCTACTACAATGCACCTTTCATAGTTCTATTTCTCCAAAGTATCCAGTCTTATTTGCAAGGCCATCCTTTGAAACTTGTTTCCAGTTCCATTTCTCTCTCAACAATGTCCATCCTATTCCATGGCATTTCTAACTCAGCATTTCTTATCTCAAAGTTTGCACACAGATGCACATTATGTGAGCCTTCTGTCAGGCTTTGAGGATTCTCTACAAATCCATTTCCCACATCTTCTCTCTCCTCCTTCTTGCTCTGTGAGGCACGAAAGGCAGAGGTGAGAGCTGGCAGATGCTCATGGTGCAGTGAGCACTCCCAGAGGGACACAAAAAATACTGCAAGAGGAAGAGGAGATGACCTGGGAGGCCCCACGTGTTGGAATGATGAGGTGTCCTACCAGCTGCTGAGGACAGGAGTGCTAAAATCCATCTCCAGGTGAGAGGATGCTGATAGTGACAGCCTTTGCTGAAGCTCAGCTGAGACCCCAAACCCAAAGATGGTGCACGCTGTGAGAGGCTGGAATGTTGACACGGCAGGGGCATGAATGGAGGAAGGTGTTTCCTGCAGAACCCCAGAGGCAACAAGCTCAGCCAAGCATGCACAGGGATTCCCCAGACTCTCAGAGGACAGGGCAGAGAAGTCTGAGGGAGCAGCAGCTGAGTCACAGCAAGAAGGGAAATAAGCTGGCACTATAGGTATGGACTCAAAAATTAATTTCCACTGGATCATTTTCCAAAAACCTTTATTAACATCTATCCTATAATCTGCTTTTCCTCCTCCACCTCACAGAACCCGTTTTGGGAGTGAAATGCTCTTTGGGAGGCAAACCTGGACTGGCCCTGGACCCCTCCCCACTGGTGCTGGCTCTGTGCAGCCTGGGAGCAGAAATGAACCCACTGCCACACGACAACAAAGCTGCCTCTGGGAGAAGTGTCCTGGGGTAAGATGCCACATCTGAGCATAGGAACAAACACACTTGTGCAGAGTTTGGGGGACCAAGGCAGTGAGAGGAATCCAGGGGAGGGGAGTGACACAGGAGAGGAGCCACTCCTGCCGTGGGGAGCATGGGCTGGGGGCTGCTGAAGCAGTGACAGAACTGGAGGAAGCTGAAGCTTGGAGATATAGCAGATATTATGTGAACACACCATAACCCAGTGAGGACAGAGGAGAGTTGGTTGTGGGCCAGCTGTGGTGTGCAGGGATGTGCCCAGAGCACCAAGGGACACGGCACTTCAGGGAGACAGCTCAGACTGGGAACCTGAACCTCCTTATCTACAGATCCCAGAACAGCAAGGGGTGCACAGGAGCAGTTAAGGCACCACAGGGCATCGTGTCCCTTTCTGTCACTGCAGTGAGAGGAGGGACACAAAATTAGGGACCCCCAGTTCTCCTGCAGTCCTGTGTCAGTATGCAGGACACAAACATGCCCTGGACGCAAGTGCAGTTCTTACAGGTGTGTCTGTGCTGGTTTTGGAGACACAGGTGTACTGTGTGAGACTAAAAGGTTTTATATAGTAACAGCCTTTTTCAGTAACAGGAAAGAGAATGGCAAGGAGGAATATAAGTTTAAAAGGATCTTTGTTGTGATATTTAATTCTGCAGCTATTTGGACTTAAGGATCTCCTCAGTCAGAGCTGGTACCTTCTTAATTGAGGATACTCCATTTCTCTTCTGAGAGCTTATCTCATTTCTCAGAATATTCAACCTTTGGCATCTGCAATCTTGTGGCTGTGAGCTCCACACTGAGTTCCTCACTATACACACATCACTTTAAACAGGTACAAATCAGGTTTTCTCTTTCCCAACTCCCTGTCGTGCTTGTATTAAGCCAGTAAACAACCACAACCTTGTGCTCTCAGGCTCACAGCGTCCCACCTCCTTTTAGACACTTCAGGGTTACTCATCAGAGCTCAAATAACACAAACACTCTCCAGAGGGGTTGAGAGGCTCTGATAGAGGCAGGAGGCAGCAAGGCAGGGAAGAACTGTTGCCGGGGTTAAGCACAGAGCAGGGCTCTGGCAGAGTCTGACGCTCAGCAATGGGTTGTTGCACAAGAATAGACTGAAGGCAAGGTAATGGAAATAACTTTCCACGGAGCCTGTGCAATTAGATGTTACAAAAGCACCAAGTCAGGAGCATGAGAGTATTTTGGAAGGTCTAAGCATTAATATGGAAAATAAATTCAAGTTGTCACCGAGAGGAGCTCACAGGAAAGAATAGCTCAAGGATGCTGAGCCTGCTGCTGCTGCAGGGCTCCATCTTCCAACTGCTTCCATATTTGCACAGAACTCCCAGGCAGCTGCTCCCTAAATCCCCAGCACAGCTCCTAAGAGACACACGTCATGGGCAGGCTGGGTCAGATCATTCCCCTTTGTGCTGTGACCCAGAGAATCCTCAGCACTGAACCAGTCCAGAGGCTGAAGTGTGCAGGCTCATTAGGGGCTCCACTAGACTCAGACACCAGGACTAGAAATTGAAAGAATAATGTGCTTGGAGAGGTCAAATATTTGCTCAGAATACAGCAATTCTGGCAACACAGATATTGCCTGTGCCTGGTGCATTTTTGTGGATGACAAATGAGTTGGATACCTTTCAGTGGGGCTTTGAAAGGGAAGGTGGTTGTTCCAGGCTGCTACTGGAGGCTGTTTCACCAAGCACTTGTAAGGCACTGGGAACAATAACTTTTCTGCAGGGGAGAGAGTGCACTGCTCTTGTGCTGCTGAGGACTCTGGGCATGAGGGATAATGGAGGTTTTGCAACTCACCTCTAGCTCTGGCTGTACCACTTGACTTTTTTGCAGCCTGACTTTGATAAAGAACCTCCTTTTGGAGGAGCAACCAAATAAAAGTCCTTCCCTATATAAGCAAATGACATATGGTCTCCTTGTCCAAGATCACAAAAGAACATTAGGAAAGCCAAGATGCTCCAGAAAGAAGGAGAAAAATGGAACATCTGACTTAGTAAAAACCAAGCTGCCACTGCCAGAGACTAATGAACAGTTTGCTGGCTTCAACTTCTTTGATGATTAAACACCAGCTCCTGTTCCCGTCATTCTTGGGAAAGAAATTAAAGGACAAAATCATCCTTAAGTATGTTTCATTTGAAGGAGGGGATAGGAGAAACAAGAGGAATTATTTTGAAGGGGAGAAGACAGGATTTGCCTGCAGTCAGCTGCAAGCAATTGGAACAGTGTGAAATGTACAGGAATATACAGAAATATGCAGGAATGTGCAGGAATATACAGAAATATACAGAATTATACAGGAAGGACTGAGCACAACAGCCACAGCCCTTCCTCATCCAGCTCACCAAAGAGGGGATTGTCCATGTCCAAACAGATAAATCAAGGCATCCCAGACCTCAACGTGCACCAGTTAACCTGCCATAAGTAAACACCTGCCAGCAGCCTTTCCAGCCCTGAGGGAGCACACAGCCACTTCAGACTCTCACCTTTGCTTGAGGCAGGAGGCAGCACCTTTTGTACTTACTGTACTTTTCATGGCGAGAGCATCCTGCCAAAATGCTGCTTTTAATTTCTGTTTTGGTGCAAGTGCCAGTGCCCAGCTTACGAGCCTGAAGTTCTGCTTGACAGCTGCTATACATAAAGTGACAAATATTTCAGGTACTGCCCTTCTCCCTACACTTCAGCCTAGCAGGCAGGAAAGACACAACCTTTTTCCACCTTCCTGCTTTTTGAATAGCCAGATGTCAGCACTGACTTGGGAATCAGGAAGAGCACTCTTCCAGCAGGGCAAGGAAGGGTTGGCTTCTAGGATATATTCTGTGCCCTTCTGTGCTGCAGGTCTGTGTGCTCTTGAACTCATTTTCTTCAAGACCTGAGAAGTACTTTGCATGGATCTGGTTCCCCTCACTAATCTGATCTACTTTTGTAGTAATTTGCATGTGTTTAATTGCTGAATGCATGACCAGAAACTGGGGCAGGTGTCGGCAATATCCTCAATAGCTCAGGGCGTGCAGGGAAAGTGTGGCTTTGCTGCCCTATTTCTCTCCTGCCTGGCCCTGTCCCTGCAGCACCTGGGATGGTGCTGGCCCTGCAGGTGCCAGCTAAAGGACATGGCTGTGTCCTGAGCCAAAGGGACCTGAGCCTGGACCTCAGTGTCCTGTCTAAGCACCATGTGTCACCTGCTGTGTAGGAGCATCCGTGGACAGCAGGGAGAAGGAGCTCTGCAGAGCTGAGATATTCTAGACACACGTGGGTTTATTGCAAGGGTCGTGGGTAAAAAGGGCTTTGCCTTCAGCCACCAGCCTGGCCTGGAGGGAACCCCAAAGAGAGAGAGAGAGGGTGTGAGGTAAAGGAGATGGCAGGGGTAAGGGAGGTAAGAGAGGTAGGACCTTGCTACAATCCATTCTATCTCCTTTTGTGTTGAATATTCTAATTTACAGTGACCAACTGGCACAAAGATACAAAACCTACAGACTTTGCATGCAGCCTATGAGAACTGCTATATCACCATATCATCCTATATCCTAAACTCTAAAGACTACTTTTCTTATCTACCTTTTCCCTGATGCCTTGGCAGGGTGGCGAGGGGCTGCATCCTTGGGTCCTTTTGTTTTCTGTCCCTCAACCCATCTCCAGCTCATCCCCATCTTCCTGCCTGCCATGATCACATCTCAAAGCTGCCCTTCATTTCTATTTCACTCACAGGTTTTACGTTTTTAGTATTTCTTGCCAGGCAATCATATTTGTAAGCTTTTCCTGTCTCATCTTTCCCAACACTGCTGAACTGCCCCAGTCCTGCTGGGAGCAGAGACCAAGAGAGAAGAGCCAGAACTGTTGGGCACAGGGACGAGCATCACCTGCTCTGTGAGCACAGGCAAAACAGCAACCTTGCTCAGAGTTACAGGCAGCAATCCCAAAATCACCACCTGCAACACATCCTCCTCAGGCGAGCTTTGAGAACAACAACAACACCCAGCACTTTGTACCCCTGAGCCATGAAATCTGTGAGCTGATGCACAACATCCCTGCTGGGCTGCTCTGCTCCCTCTGCCCCCCAAGTGCCAGAGCCCTTTCTGCCCCCAGTTGTCCTGTTTCTGCACCACCAGCTAGATTGCTCTCAAAACCCACCACAACCTGAGAAATTGCCTTTTCCAGAGAGTGGCCACTGAGTGTGGACACATTTCTGTTTCTTGTAGCTTGCTATGGCAGATCAGCACAGAAGGGCACACTTTGGCCAGACCCCACCTCAGGGCAGAGAGCAAGGCCATACAGAAAGTTTGGGACATGAATTTGACCATTTTGGGGGCAGAAAGGGATGCTGTTACACAATCTTCTAATCCTAGGTGGGCTGGGAACTGACAGGGAACTCACATTTATGTTTTGCTGCAGCATCAGATATCTCCAAATGGCTGCTCCAAGCCTTCCCAAGTCCCTTCTCTCCCTTACCATATTTACTTAAGGCAAAAATCTTAACTCTTAACCCTTTTGTTAACTCTCTTAACCTCTCCCCAGGCCTGCACAAGGCCCACAGTGCCCACAGTGTGGGACACACAGACATTAATGTCCTGTCTCTGTGGAGCCCCAGAGAAGAATCATGGCCGGGCATTGATGAGTTGGGACAGGAAAATCCAAGAACTTGCTTTTCTTACAAGATGCTTTTTAGGTGTGAAGTGCTTGGTGATATAAAACAGGTTATGCTGACCCACCACAGAAAACCCTGGTGCTTTCCAAGGCTGTATTCACCTTCCACTGCTGACCTGCACTAATCCAACCCTCTGCCCCACTGCCTTCCACAGTGCTGGTGCCTGAATTCCATCCCTCTCCTCTCCTCTCCTCTCCCAGCTCTTCTTCCCTCTCCTTCCTGCCTTCCAGCCTGTGCTGCCAGTGTCCTCCTGTACACACATATTGGCATATCTAATATACAGCCATGAAAGCTCAAAAATGCTTTTAATAATTACTTGGTATTTAATTAAACATGCAACAACCAGCCTATTAGAGTAAATTAAATCTGAGCGAGACGTTTGAACGGTGACTAGTGAAGATATCAGTTTCTAAAGCTCTCAGAAGGATGGAGGAAGAAAACTGGATTATGTCAAGGGAAAGTTGATGCTGGAAGATGAGTGATGCTTCCCAAACCTTCCCCCCACATCTCTGGGCAAGTGCTAAGTGTGTAAACACAGTAATTATTTTTTCCTCCCTGAGGAAAAAAATTAGACAGAGCTTGTAATTCCCCATGCTGTCAAGATCTCCAGTGCAGTTTGGGGCTGCAGAGGTAGGAATTCGTGTTATAAATAAAGCAATATTATTACTTTACATGGCAAAATAAAATGTGGTGTATCCAGCTCTGAGCATCGAAACCACAAGACTCTGCAACAATATCAAGGCACACAGGGCTTTGAAGACATTGTTTTAATTTAGGGAAGGAAGGTTTCCTGTTTCAGGTTCTGAGAATTGCCAGAAAGATGTCGTTTCCCAGGAGTTAGCCAGAGGCAAACAAATCCTTTAAATCATTTAAGACAACTAGCACCTCCTGGGTGAAACCATCACCTCAGCTAGTCTGGCACAGACTGGCTGGACCAAAAACTCAGGCTGGTGTTTGTTTCCTGTAGAAAGCAAAGTTTGATCAGGTAGGGAGGATGAAGTGGATGGTGAAGAGCAGGATGTGATTCTGGCAGGGGGATTCAGTTAGGTCAGGCACAGTCTCAGCACAGAGGAAGGCAGCCCTGGGGTTGGAAAAGCAAGCCCTGCTTTTCACCAGGAACAAGCAAACTGGATGCAAACCATTTCACCTGCAAACCCTCAGACTGCTGCACCCAGAGATCCAGTTCTGCGTCTGGGGTGACTTTCTGCACCTGGATATTCTGCACAGCTCTACCTGTGGCCCCTCAGGGGACAAGCTCAGTGGGAGGGATGGTGTCAGAGAACAGGGGCAGAAATCAGCTTTATCAGCTGCAGTGTGGACAGAGCACTGCCCAGCCATGCTGGGACAGCCACAAAGGGCAGGGGGATCAATGGAGCTGTTCTAGGAAAGAATTTCTGCTGGCAGGGTCACTGGAAGTAGCAATCATGATGGAGGGATGATGGACACCTCCTCCTCCTCCTCCATGTCACCCTGATTTTTCAGCCTTCTGATGTTTTCACATTTCTACTGGAGCTTTCTCACACTTGTAACAAGAACAAAGAGTGATATTTTGTAAATAACACATTCTTTCCAGGGGGAAGGACAAATTGATGGACTTCTAAGCTGACCACAGGGGTCAGAGAGGTGTTACACTTGTCCCTCAACCCCTGAACCAATTCCAAACTCTATTTAAACCCCAAACCATAATAAACTTTCTCTTCACACATCTCAACTTGATGGGTGAGTGTGGTTCTTTCATGTCCTCTAGCGACACCTCTATCCGTGGGTTAGTCTGCCCGTGGTAATTCCAGGCTCAAGCCAAGGGAACCAGCCCAGGCTGAGCCCAGCAGCAGTGCCCACCACGCTGACCCTCTCCCACTTCATCCATCCCAATCCTGCCTGCAGGATCACAGACCTGATGGGTGGGGGCTGGCAACACTGAGAACAGCATTCACACTGCAGCTGTACCAAACACTCCTGATTCTGCTGAACAAGTCAAGCTTATTACAGGATGCATGGAGGATAAAAAAAAAAAGGAAAAAAAAACGAGGTTTCAGCAGGCTGAGGAGGTCCACAAGCAGAGCAGACTTTGACTTCCCAGCCAACTGGATGGGGAGAACAAGCTGCAGTCCCTGTCCACGCTGAGTGAGTGCTCGCTGCAGCACCAGGACCAACAGTCCTGGAGCCAAGGAGCTCTATTTGCAGAGCTGGCAGGGAGCCCACGTGAGCTCAGTAAATAAAGTATCCAGATAATAAAAATACCCAAAAGCACTGTTTAATTTTTTCTTTTTTTTTTTTTTTTTTTCTGAGGGACCTGATACAGAGAGTAACTTAGGGCAAGCCCATTCCTCCAGAAGAGTGGAACACACAGAACCTGAGAGGGCTCCTGGCTCACAGCTGGTACAGTTAAATACCTGACACTCCTTTTTGGGGCAAACAGCTGGGACTCAGGATAACGAGGCTCAGACAGGAGCTTCTGTATTGTGAAACCTCCAGTCCCCTGCAATCCCAGCCACAAACTCTTGACGGATAAAAGAGTCAATGCTTTGTGTATCAGTGACCCAGGAAAGCATCAAAAGAGATGCTCAGGGCACAGAAGGCACAGGCTGCCTTCCCCTGCTGTCACACTGAAGGTCCAGGAGACACTGGGGTAGCAGGGTGCTGCAGAGGGAAAAGGAGATCCAACCTGTGAGCAGTGGGCATGGTTTGGGTTCACTCCCCTCCTCACCAGAGCCTCAGGTGGGAGTTCAGCACACCCTGGAAAAGGCAGGCAGGGATGTGTGGGGTGGCGTGCCCAGCCTGGTGACCCAGCACACCCTGGAAGGGGCAGCAGGAGACCAGCTGTGCACATCTGGCAAGCAGAGACTGGGAGGGGCCAGTGGGTCTTGCCTTTTACTCCCTCCTCTGCCATTTTTTTCCGGGTGGGGCTGGCCTGAGATTCTGTTTGTGCCAGGGCAGCAGGGACTACCCACAGCTCATCCCACACGGATGCACACTGTCCTTGCCCAAAACGATCCCTTCGTCTGACTAGAGGACCTCTCTGGATCTCCAAACAGCTCAGCAGACCCTCTTCCTTCCACCATCCCTTTTCCTTGAATGTTCCTTTTTCTCTGTAGCCTAGCAACTCAGCACAGACTCAGAATATTAACAGCTCCTGTCCCCACACACGATCTTCTCCAGAGGCCTGAAAAATGTGATAGCAGAGAGGCTGAGAAGGGGTAGGAGCAAACATGAGAGATGTGGGGAGCGTGCAGGGAGCCTCTCCCAGCATTCAGAAACAGCAGAGCCATTCAGCTGTCGGATCTGCCACCTTCACTTAACATGTACATAACATATAGAGCTATTTATAGTCCCATTTATTTACATATTCAAATAGCAGCACGACACGCAAGCACTTGTATTTGGATTTCGGTTCTATATTGAGGCACTGGCACTCTTGCACAAATACGTTCCCTGTTGCTGGGTGCTTTAAATGTATATATGACAGGATGTCAGAAGGTCAGAATCTCAAGGTCTAATTTGGTTTTCAATCAAATCAGATGAAGCCTTCACTTGGGGGGGAAAGCTACTTTAGCATTCTGCAGTAATCCTCTCCAACGCTGCAACATTGCTATTGAAACAGGTGGCACTTTGGAACATTGCTCTCAAATGGAGCCAGCTTTTTAATACATGTATATATATAAAATATATATATAGGCTGGGGGAGTTTTGCCCGTGTAAAAAACATGAATAAAAATTTAAGCAAGGGTGGGGCGGGGTGGTGGTGGGGGGTGTGTGTGTGGAAATTATCCCAGGCAGTTTTCTGCAGTAGGAATTCTAACTACTACAGGAATGCTGGGGTGCAAAGCTGAAGTGGTTCATACCAGCACCATACAACACTGACATGTTCAGAGCTAAAGATAACTCGGCTGATAGGGGAACAGATGGAGCACTGCAATGCATAGCCCTGTTCAGCTGAAGGCACGCTGCAAACCATGCAGCCACAGCCTCTCCTCCTCCCCAGCACGACTCCTCTCGTGGCGTGGGGTGCGCTCACCTCCCCAGTGCACACTGAACTTGGCCTTGGCTGGGAGTGCACCCAAATGGCCTCGTTTTTGGGAAACTGCCTGGTGAGCCAAACGTGGGGACTCTGGGGCTGAGCACTGGGGCAAGGCTGAGTCAGCCCTCCTCAGGCTTGGACTCGTGCTGGAGGACTGGCAGAGCTGCTCCCCAGGGAGAGCAGGAAAGGGTCGCAGTGGGGGATCACTCCTGACAACCACGTTTTATTCATGCTGCAAACACCAAGGTCTGGGCTGGGAATCAGCCAGTTCACCCCACAGCTTTCCCAAAACACAGAATTTCACATTATGCAGATGAAGAGCATTCTGCAAACTCTCCCATTAAGATATCAGGTGAGTGCTGGAAGGTCCCCAAGCAGAAACAAGCAGAGGAGAATAGAAAACTTCAGGGGCAAGAGAGAGAATCATTCCCTTATCCAGCAGCTCAGTCTTTCCTCAACTGAGACCCTGCTCCAGCAAGGTTCTCACAATTCACCTCCTCCTTAGGGCCAAATCATGCCATTTGGCCAACAAAAATATTCATCCAAGGTCATCATTGATGTTGAAAATGTCATAGCCTATCAGCACGAGCAGAGGGGAGCCCTTTTTGGGGAAGCAATGGAGCTGTCCCCTCACACGAGGAGAGCCTCAGGCTCTGGTGGCAGGACTGCTGCTCCACCAGGCTGCTCCCTGAGACCTGTCTCCCCAAAGGAATTCCTGGGGCTTTGTGCAGATCCAGCTCCCAGCTGGCCACGGCGTTTGGAGAGGCTGCCTGGTGATCTTTGGCTTGTTACTCAGCAACTGGACTCTAAGTAGTAGTGGATTTACTGGGCTGTCACTGCAGCTGAAGCAGCACCAGGAGCAAGGGCACGGGGAGGGTTCTGTCAGGGGAATGGGGTAACTTGTGAAGTATTATGGAAGGCAGGCGAGATTTTTCCCCTTCTACAAGCTGCCATAAATGCAGTAAATATTGACATATGAGTCACACTGACCTATTTTCCAGCTTTTAAGCTGGGACAATCTCTTTGCAACCGATTTCAGAAGCAGTGAATGGGGAGCACTTCAGGCCCCTTCACAAGTTCATTTTATTCTTGACTGTTTTATGCAACCCCTGTGGAAGAACAATCCCCATCTGTCAGGCAGAACAGGGGACCACTCCTTGTTCAAACTTGAGCACCCAATCCCCCTCCCCAACACTCTGCAGAGCACCCCTGAGGCCAGATGCTTTCCTTGTCCTCACACACTACCTCAGTCCAGGGGATGTTTAAGCAGTGGGAATTCTGTTAAAGAAAGGCATGGTGTGATGTGAGCAGGTGTCCACATTTGATCCCTGATGTTTTAGGCAGTGTCAGTGCTGGTGAAAGTCACCCTAAGCCTCAGCACTCACAGGATATCGCTGCTGCAAGGATAAAAAAACCCTAACCACATATCTAATGATGGCACGTGAGGTGGGTCCCTGACATCAGCTTTGCAAAGGTGATTCCGGAGCTCAGTGGATTTCTACTCTCTCCAGACAAGGCTCAGAGCAGGCAGTTGTGCCTCCTGCACGCAAACAAGAGTGTCTCAAAGCTGCCAAGTCCAGAGCTGTTTGGAGGTTACTCTCTACCCTGCCACAGCCATCTTTTATTCCTCCAAACACCCCTCTAGCAGCAGGAAAAACCATCAATGTGCTGTTGCTTTGCCTCATCCAGCCAGGTGGTCGTGTGTCTCCCACTTCCTGCTGCTGGAGGAGCAAAGTGAGCAGGTCCCCAGGGTGGCTATGTGGCTGATGGCAGTGTGCACATGGACCTTTGCCTCCCTTGGAAAGTCTCCCCTTCAGGAATATGCTGTTTCACATGTACAGATGTTTGATTTCCCAGCTGTCCAGTGCAGCCCCACACACCAGGGGATGAAGGGACAAGAGCTGTGTGAGCCCAGCTGTGCTGAGGCACCACCAGCAGAGGAAGGCACAGGCTCCATCCAGCCCTGGAGAAACCTTTCGTGCCAGCTGTCTGTCCAGTACCCTGGTTTAGATCACAGCACACAAAAGCCACTTGTGTATAAAAAAGCTCATAACCTCCACCTGCCCATGGCTGTAGGGACAGCTCACCCCAAGCCAGAGCTGTGCCATCCTCACCATGAGCAGATCAAGACTCATGGAATCATTAAGGTTGGAAAACACCCCCAAAGTCATCAAAGCAGCAGCTGACAGAACGAGAGGACACAGTCTCAGGCTGCATCAAGGGAAATAAAGGTTGGGTATTAGGAAGAAGTTTTTTACAGAAAGGGTGATAAAGTACTGGAATGGTCTGCCTGGGGAGGTGGTGGAGTCACCATCCCTGGGTGTATTTAAACAAAGACTGGATGTGGCACTCGGGGCCAGGGTTTAGTTGAGGTGTCAGGGCTGGTCTGGACTCGGTGATCTTGGAGGTCTCTTCCAACCTGGTGATTCTGTGATTCTGTGATTCTGTGAAGGCCAGCATTTGATTAAATACCCCCATGGCCACTAAACCATGCCACAGACTGCCAGATCGGCTCAGTTATTGAGCACTGCCAGGGGATGGTGATTTTACCACTTCCCTGGGGAGCCTTTTCAAATTCTTAACTGCTCATTCAGTGAAGATGTTTTTTCCTGATATCCACCATGAATCCCCCCTGAATCCTTCTCCACCACAAGGCCCCACAGCACCCTCTGCTACCTACAACACTTCCATCCCAGGAGCCTCCAGCAATCCAGCAGGACTCTATCCCCTGCAGCAGCCTGGCAGGGCACCATCTGCAGCTCAGCACCAAGGCTGCCTCCTAGTTCTCCCATATTTTGGCAGCCCTAAATATTCAGCAGCCTTGAATACCAAGATGTAATTTATACACACACACAGAGTTTAGATACCACAGTGTCACAGGGCTGGGGATACCCAAGGCTACAGAGAAACATTTGCAGCACTGGAGTGTCACGTCACACTTGTATCTCACAGAGTACAACTCCAGCAAACCCTGACTGTAGGATTTAAATGCTTTAACCTTTGCTTTTTAAAAACATTTGGATACCCAAGGACATAGCAACTGAGAAGTATCTGTATGTCTCATTTCTCCATTGAAGAGACAGCAACAAAACAGAACGTTTTCAATTAAAAATAAGGAAAACATTGATAGATTTGAGGAGAGTAGGTGGTACTAAAAGGCAGAGCATAATAGTAGAACTTTCTTCTTTAAAATCTTGGTTTTTAAAGCTCAAGACATCCACACCAAAGGGAAATCCTTTTCAAGGGCACATTGCAGCAAAGTCGGGTTTGTCCAGCATTGCAGGTGCCCATATATTCCAGTGAAAGCAGAACTGCAAAGCCTGCTCAGGACAGATTCCACCTCAAAGTCTATTTCAAGCATGCGCAAAAGATGGAAAATTTGATGTAGTGAGAAGAGTGATGCCCCACTGATGATGGCATAAGGGGTTGTTGGATTAAATGTTCCTGGTCAAGAACACCCTTACACAAAACCTGGTCCATTTCATTTTGGGTTAAAAGCTAATTGAAAACCCTTGCAGCTCGTGGTTTTGCCTTGAGACATGCTTTACATCTCTCTTGGACAGGGAAATCTGCCAAAGCAGACAGCTTGTTTTTCAAGCAAGCTTCAAGAAGTTGGGAAATAACAGCCACAACTCTTCCTGCCGTAACCTCCAAGAGATCCAGTGCCAGCAGCAGAGCAGCCACTCCAACAAGGCACAGCCTGGAAAAAGGGGAACAGGGATGGGAAGCATTGAGGCATTGGGAAAAAAGATGCCCAGAGAAGCTGTGGCTCCCCCTGGATCCCTGGAAGACTCCAAGGCCAGGTTGGATGGGTCTTGGAAGAGCCTGGGGTAGTGGAAGGTGTCCTGGTTCAGGATGAGATGAGCTTTGATTGTTATAGTGATAATATTAGTGATAGTGCCTTGTGTACTTCACTGTGCACGGCAAACAATGAACAAGGCCATCAAAGAAGTCTTTTCCACTCAAGAGAGAGGGGGAAATGTGGGAAATGGATTTGTAGAGAATCCTCAAAGCCTGACAAAAAGCTCACATAGGATGCATCTGTATGAAAACTTTGAGCTAGAAAATGCTGAGTTAGAAATGCCATGGGATAGGATGGACATTGTTGAGAGAGAAATGGAACTGGAAACAAGTTTCAAAGGATGGCCTTGCAAATAAGACTGGATACTTTGGAGAAACAGAACTATGAAAGGTGCATTGTAGTAGGACCCACGAGGGGTGATTTTAGATGTTTGGCTTTAAGGCATTTACAGCATTGTGTGGCAAAAGCTGATAGGCCAAGAAACACTTATAATGGGTTGTAATTAGGAAATAGTTTGGCTTCTGATTGTGATGTCGTGAACTGTAACATCTGTATTGTCTCACCCTTCACACGAGACTGAAAATGGAATGAAAGTTTTTAAAACACCTCTCAGCTGCCCCATCTCTGGCTCAGAAAAGGGCATAATCCAACACCTTCCAACCCAGACTATTCTCTAATTCTCTGCAGCAAAACATCAAGGTCAGCTTTGCCAGGCACCCTGCCCTGACCCCCAACCCCTCCCCACGGCAGGCTGTCCCCCAGCAGAAGGAATTGGCAATCCCCCAGGGCACCCTGCCTTTCACACCCCTGTTCCTGCAAACGTTTTTTATCTGGAAGCCTTGTTTCCTACACTAGCCCTCTGCAACAATCCTCTTGTAACTTTTCAACTTGTCACCAGGTTTATAAAACTTTAAAGCCAGTGCTATAACAAACTGAAATGATGTTATTGCAGATGTAGGAGAGCATCTTGGGATGAATAAATTATAGGAGCCACAAAGAAATCATGACTATAATGGCTGGATGCTCCGAGCTGTCTACGGTGCGCAGACACAGGAGGGAGCAGGTTTAGGACTGCACAGATCACAGGGCAGGAAAATTGAAGCGTTATGAAGGGTAACCTCCTCTTATTTCAAATGCATACAAAAAAACTTCTGGTAGTTTTCCTTATTGAAATAGTTCATTAGTACTTCAAGGGAGTCTGAACTGTCTGGTGCTAGAAAAATATGTCCCCAGAGGTTGCCTGGAGAGGGAAAAGCTACATTGGAAGGATTAGTCCTTGTCTAGTCCCGCCATGCAGGAATATACAGCACACCCTGAACAAGCCAGTCCTCAGCTGGATGAAAGGACATCCAGCACTGGGGGAAGACTTGCAGCTCTTTCTGGAACCGTTGGACACCACCGGAGCTGCTCCACCAGGGCAGAATGGCTGAGCCACACCCTTAAGGTGGGTGACTGGGCAGCATTCAGGGCACAAAGCACAGGGACAGACACCCACAGGCTGCTCCAGCTGAGAGTGACATGAACCCCACACTGCCAGAGCTCTTCATTCCCCAGCTCAGAAACGCTGCTGGACTCCTCAGAAACCTGGTACCACACCAAGAGACCTGAACGTGTCACTGCCCCACTGCCACTGCACACCAACAAGAGTCTACAAACACCTGCAGGTTGTTCCCTTGATGCATTAAGATTGCAGATTTTATATTTTTCAGATCCTGAACTGCATTAGTGTAAAGCTCTGAACTCCACACAGAGTGTCAATGAGCTCCCTTCAGTTTGGTCACACAAAACAATCCTGCCAGGCCTGAGAACAGGGTCACCATCACAGCCTCAGCCCCCCAAAAATATAAACAAAAATAAATTAGGGGGAGCAAACTGGGGGAATGTGACTTCATTACCTGAAGCTGTAATTGGACAATTGATCCCTGATATGCAAAGAGACCAAACTTATATCTGCCCAAAAACTCATGACCATCATCCACCTTGGGTGCGGCCTCTGCCAGGCTTTTGACTGCCCAAGGTGAACCTGTTAAAGGCCTTTAATAAACACCCACTTTATTCTTTTAACTCTGTCTAGCCTCTGTTCTAGGGAGCCATTCCAGGCATCACCCTGCTCACTGCAACTCAGTCCCAGGTCACTTCAAAGGGGATGGGCTGGGTGAGTTATCCAGGGGATACCATCCTCCTGTCCTTCATGGCTCACCAACTGTCCTTCATGGGTCACCTTCTGTCCTTCATGGGTCACCTCCTGTCCCTCGTGGGTCACCTGAGCTGCTCAACAGCAGCATGGAGACATTCCTCCCCTCAACCTGCCTTCAAATTTCCAACATGCAAATTTGTACAGGAGATGAAAAGGCTCCAGAGAGGCCTTTCATCTTCATGGATCAGCACTTCCCAGAGGGTCTGCCACTCAACTGAGCCCTCCCCAATACCTACCTGGCCTGGCCCCTGGCATCCTTCCCCAGACATTTCAATTGATGTCACTGATCTTGGCTCAGCAAATAATCCTTCTAATCACTGACAAGAACAGAGGCTGCAGCTCAGAGTTGCTCAGCCGTGCTCAGGCGGGTACACAGAGAGAAAGCATCACTCTAGAAAATCAGCTTGAAAATATGGCTGACCACACATGGGCAGCAGCTGCCATGACCCAGGAGGTGACACTGTTTAAAATAAGGGCTGCAGGTTTGGTCTCTGATCACTGGGAGATGGTCATCACTGGACCTATGAACACCCTGCATGGCACAGGACCTGGGAATGGCCCTCAGGCAGCTGGAGGTGCATCAGCTCTGGGTGTCACAACACACATGGCATCAGCAGGGCAGCTGCAAAGCATTCTGTGTGTCAGAGTGTCTGGGAACACCCAGCACAAGGACATCACTGTGCTGCCTTTTCAGAGAGCCCTGTGTCCTCCAGGACAGGAATGTCACCACATCTTCATTTTGGAAACACTGTTCCCGTGGGAGCGAGGGCAAGGAGTGCTCATGGATGGAGCTGGATCACTCCACAGCACCACAGCCAGCTGGACTCCCATGGAACACAACTTTTGGAAGCTTGCAGTGCCTGGTCACTGGCAGCACTTGCTCCCCACCACCAGGCAGCCAGCAGGCGCCGGGAGTCCCAGGGAAAGGCCTGGGAGAGCCGGGGGCTCTCCTCAGCCTGCCCAGCCCCAGCACCATTGTTCCCAAAACGATGTCTGAGGATTAATTAATTATCCTACAAGGGGCAGTAAGTAATAACACTCCTTGTGGAACAATAGAAGCTATTTGGTCGCCATGACAACCCGGCTTCACTTGTGTGCCTTTAATTTATTCATTGCACAGTTCCTTTCCCAAGCACACGTGATGCCAGAAAAAATTGCCTTGTTTTTCTTGCCAGTATCCATGTCCAGAGCCGGGGTAAAACACAGCCCTTTCCCCGGGGCATCTGTCAGACACAAGAATGATGCACATAAAACCCCTTCAGCCTGGAAACTTACATCACATGAGAACTCTTCTGCTCCCTAAATGTTTGTTCTTTAAGATGATTCTGATTTTTAACCCCTTTTTTGAAGCTGCCTCACTACAGTGCTCAGAGATATTGATCCTGAATAAATTCTCACCTACAGCCACCTCATCTCCCATCCCCAGACCTTCCCACACCCTTTCCCCCTGTCCCAATCTACATAGAAAAGATGGGCAGGAGATTATTCTTGTCGTAGAGCCAGGAGAGATGATCAAAAGCCCAGAAGTGACATTCCTTCACATGCACAGGAGTGTGATGTGGACAGTGGTGGTGTCCTGGGTTGCAGTGTGGGATGTACACAAAGTATTTATTCTCTCACCATCTTCATGAGCTGCTGGAACCAGGTGGGGCAGTGTTTTCCCAGGCCCCTCCTTTGGGCTCTTCTGCTCATGGCCCATCAATGCCTTGCCCAGGACTCACAGGGAACTCCCTCCAGGAGCTCTCTCTGTTTAATGGGCCATCAAGGACCCACTGCACGACTCCTCATCCCATTGGGAGATGCTCCGCCCAGGGGGAGGAGCCAAGCATTCCCACCTGGAGAGAATCTGGGATTTGGGACAGGACAAGCAGCCCTGACCCACTGGATTCCCAGAGGAGCAGAGCTCCCAGACCTTTCTACAGGATCACTGCTTCAGGAAGAGCCCCTCACCTGGACTGCTCCCACCACCCTGCTCAGGCTGTATTCTGACTCTATCAGTGGTCCTTTATGTTATTGCATTTATTTTATTTTATTTTTACCTTTTTACCTTTCTTCTTATTAAATTGTATTTCTGACTTGAAGCCTCTCACTCGTTTTGCTTTCAAACCACGACAGGTGCCCAGACTGACCACAGCCATTCCAGCACCATCAAAGCACTCAGTGTCCATCCCTGTGCTGCTCAGAGTCTGCAGGATCCAGAGCAGCACGTGGAGGAAGGCCTGTGCCAGGAGATCTGTGCATCACACAGGGATTATTGTTGCTGTTCCTGCCCCAGTTCTGTGCCAGAGGGAAGCAGGGGCTCACTGGAGAGGGGAGAGCACCACATTTACTTGGCAAGGGTTGGAAAGTGTTGCTGGGACAGTGGCTACTGCATTCCTGGCCACAGCTGCTGGACAAAGCCCTTGATCAGCCCCTTCAGCCCATGGAGACCTCTCCAGCAGGAGGTTCATCCTGCATCAGCCCCTGCAGGGCTCAGCTGCCTTCACAGAAGGGTTTGGATTGCAAATGACCCTAAAGATCGTCGTTTCAGCCCCCTGCCATGGGCAGGGACACCTTCCACTGTCCCAGGCTGCTCAGAACTCCATTGAACCTGGCCTTGGACACCTCCAGGGATCCAGGGGCAGCCACAGCTGCTCTGGGCACTCTGTGCCAGGGCCTCACCTCCCTCACAGGGAAGAATTTTTTCCTAAGATCCAGTCTGAGCCTGCTCTCTTAGTCTGAATCCATTCCCCTTTGTCCTGTCACTCCAGACACCTGTACAAAGTTTTTCTCCACCTTTCTTGTGGGCTCCCTTCAGGTACTGGAAGGCCAGCCCTAAGCTGGCTTTTTTTCCAAGCTGAAAACAACCCCAGCTCTCCCAGCAGAGCTGCTCCATCATCCTGGAGCCTCCTCTGGGCTCACTCCAGCAGGTCCTGTCCTTCCTGTGCTGGGGACAGACCTGCTCAGGCTCACAGAGGCTGCAGGAAAGCTGACAAACAACCCCCTCACCCCCTCCTAGTTATGTTTGTGCCAGGCTTGGTCTTAAGCCACAAGCCCAGACCCCAAATTGTCCCTTCTGGCTCCAGCAGGAGGGTGACATTTGGTCCAGCACCCCAGAACATCCAGGCCCAAGTGGAGCCTGGGGGAGGAGATGACTCAGAGTTGAGTTGTGGCCTGGCAGGAAAGATAGATGGGACAGGTTAGGCCATCTGGCCCTGCTAAGCTGAGCCTAAACTCAATCACAGCCACGCTCTGTACCCAAACCTAGGGCCACACACAGTGCCCAGTGTCACTGTCACTGGGCTGAGGTGTCACGGGTCATGCAGAGAACTGGGGTGATGGTGGGATGGCAGCAGAGAGGCAGCAAAAGGAACTTTGACACAGGAACATCGAGGTTCATGGCTGGCTCTTCCCCCTGGGTCATTCCAACATTGTTCAGGCTTTTCAGGCAGTTTGGAAACCAAACCAAGTGGTCAGGTTGTGTCACCTCCCCTCGTCCCCTCCTCAGAGCAGCAGAAGAGCTGCTGGGGCAGGAAACAGGGCAGGAGAGGCCAGAGACAGAGCAATGGGACAGCAGCACTGGGAGGCCAAGGTTTTAACTGACTGGGACTGCAAGAGCCCTGAACTGGCCCAGGATTCTCCTGCACAGGCCAGGAAATGAGGAGCTGGGCAGGAACTGTCAGGAGGCTCCAGCAGCCTCCAGGAAAGGAGAAGAGTCTAGAGGAAAAGCCTCTGGACAGGAGGGGGAAAGGCAAGTTTAGGCAATTACAGCACAGTCTATGTCCTCTGCTGGGTGCTCAGGGCTTCTGAGGGACAGTCCTGGGTGTGAACCTAAACCATGACCAAAGTAACCAACAAATTTCACAGATTTCACGCCAAACCATTGCTATCTGAGCAGATAATTTTTGGTTTTGTTCACAGTGGTACGAAAAGCTCCGGTCTATCAATGTCACCCAAAAGCAGATTTCCATTACATGCCTCCCTTTCCAGCACAAATCTCCAAGGAAATGTTGAATTACCACCAGCAAATGAAAACTCACAGTTTTTAACTTGGCAGGGACAGAGTGACCATAAAGCCACTTTTGTATCAACCAAAAAAATACAATCCACATCTACTTTTTTTTAAGGCATAAGCTTTTCTGACTTGGGGAGGTGTCTGTGGAACCAGCATAGAAAGGATAAGGATCTTCTCTGGATGAGATGCCACAAGCTCCAGAGGTGCCACAAGCAGAGATACCTCCAGATACCTCCAAGGAACCATTGCATTGGAAGGAAATCTTGGAAGGAAAGCTAGAAAATGGAACAACAGATTATCGTGGGTTTGTTTTGGTTTGGTTTTGGTGGTTTTGGGGGAGGTGGTGGGCTGGTGGTGTTGTTTTTTGGGGTTTTTTGGTTGGTTGGTTGGAATTTTTTGTGGGGTTTTTTGAGTTTTCTTTGTTTTGGTTAGGTTATTTTTTGTGTTTTTTTTTTTTTTTTTTTTTTTTTTTTTTTTTTTTTTTTTTTTTTTTTTTTGTTTTTTTTTTTTTTTTTTTTTTGTTGTTGTTGTTTATTTGTGTTTGTTTTTTGGTTTTTTTTTTTGCGGGGTTATTTTTGATTTTTTGGGGTTGTTTGGTGGGGGGCATTGTTAGGTTTTTAAATTTTTTTCCCTCCCTTTCTTTCTTATTTTTTTTTCCTCTTTCTTTCCAAACTTACCATGTTGACTTCAGAGATCTGGTCAATGCTGGAGATGTGGATGCTCATTCCCACTGTGACAGGGTTACCTGAAACACAAAAAAGAGGCTGAGTTAGGACCATATTCAAATCCTCCTCTCTCATCTGCTATATAAGAATTGCATGGATTTGATTTTAAGCAGCCCCACATTCCCTGAGTATCATGGCATTGAATGTGCTCAAATGATTAAATTTCTCTCACTCCCAGACTTACAGACTCACCCCAAGGAGTAGTGCAGCCTAAGCTTGATTTTTTTTTTTTTTTTTTTTNNNNTTTTCCTTTTTTTTTTTTTTTTTTTTAATTCCTGGAAGTTCATTATCGCCTAGTAACACAATTATCTCTGGTTATTCCAAATAATCCCTTCAGAGACCATCAGCAGGCTCCGAGTGGGCTCACACAAGGTGGTCCTGATTGACCACACAGCACCCAAACCCATGGAAACCACGGGCAGGGAACGTGCTCCAGCTCACTCCTCCATCACTCTGTCTGCTCTGAGCACTCAGTCTGAAAATCCCAAGTGAGTTTCAATACCCAAGGCACCAGGCAAGCAGAAGAAACAGCTCTGTGAAGTGAAAAAGCAGCATTTGTACGGCAGATTTCAGGGCAGAGCTCGGGTTAGTGAACAGGACAGTCTTACAGAGGGGTTTGAGCCACATAAAACAATTTACAGTGAGATACTCACCCACCACCAAACCCAGCAAAGCCCCTCCTGTAGCTGGAGATGGGGTTTTGGCATGTTACCCCTCTCCTGCTCAGGCCCAAACCCCATCCCACCCCAAGAAAAGTGATCCTGTGCAACACATCACTGGAAAGGGAAAGGCAAGCTGTCGTGCCACTCAAGGTATTAACTCTTCCATGCACTCATTAGTAGATCTAAGTGCTGAAATATTTACAGATAATCATGAAATGGCTTAGAAAGTAATTAGGAGATTGGGGGAGAGGGGAGAACCACACAACTGGAAATGAAGTGATTTTTTAATTATGTGTTACCAGAAGTAGGGAAGCAGTGTCATTAGGGGTGCCTTGTGATTGGGTGTGCTGTTCACCGAGACCCTCTGCTGCAAATTAAGCAGCATTATCCTTTAATGGAATATGAACAACACTGAAAACATCAGAATCAACCACTGTAATTAGGCCCTGCTATGCAAATCTCCTTAAAGAGGCAGAGCAGGCTCCAGCACCCCGGGCTGGCTGACAGGGTGCCCGAGGCAGGGCTGCTCAGGAGACCTCGTGGAGCCTCTGAAGATCCCTCACAGACACATCTGAGTGCCTGTACCTTCATCCTTCACAAGGGAGCCAGGTGGGAAAATAACCAACAGTCACACCAAGGAGACACGATTCTCCCGCAGCCTCTTTGTGCCAGAGGCTGACACTGGCACAGCAAAGCTTTTAAGGAAGTCTCACTTTGATAGTTTGTCTTTTTTTTTTTTTTTTTTTTTTTTTTTTT
>VWZU01012554.1:217303-238596 GCA_013397095.1 Sterrhoptilus dennistouni
ATAGAAGCCTTAGTAAGAAGAGGAAGCCAGCGCTGCCCTGAGGATCTTCCAGGCTAATTAGTTACAGGAGGAGAGTCAGGGCCACGCACAGGGCTGCAGCAGAGCCTGGGAGGAGGCAGATTCCCATCCCAGAGCCTTTCTGCCATGCAGTGCTGTTCCCTCCAAGAGTGCCCCACTGCCTGCTTGGCTTCCAGCCTGTCCCCACCAGTGTCACTGTGCATCCCCTCCTTCCCCAGCACCAGCCAGGGTTTTTCCCCCCACTGAAAGCAGCAGGCTGGGTGGTTAGAGCAGGGGAGCACTGGCAGTGGGGACACACACAAAGATTTGTCAAAGCCAGAGCCCATCCAATCCATTCTATGCATCCAGACATTTGTGCTGTGCTCATCACCATGGCATCCCAGCGCCCGGGGTCAGGCAGTGACTCAGTGTCAGAGCTCCAGACCTCCCCACTCCCAGCTCCAGGAGCAGCTCTGGGGTGGAGGATCAGCTCCCTGCAGAGTCAGCAGGGCTCCTCTTGACACTGCCAGCTCCTCCACATCCCCATCTAGCAGAGAATTTGGGAGGCTCCACTGCCCACCTGTGAGCCCTGGGGTGTGCAGCCCATGGGCTTCTGTGTGTCGTTGTCCTACAAACGAAGAAATGCAAGTCCTGCCTTTACTGCACCCACTTTATCTTGATTGCCAGGGAAGCCATTTCACTTTCTCCAGCCTTGTTTTGGAGGCTGGCTCCCAGCCTGCTCAGGACAGGGATTCAGGAACGTGGACACAGCCAACACAGAAATATGTCCTGACTCTCAGTGAAGCCCGATGGAAAACCAGGCCAGCTGGTGCCCAACATTCAGACTTTAAGTAGTACAGAAAAATAAACAGAGGACATCAATTCTGCCAATGTTAATAGCTTCAGGCAAGAGGGATACAAAAGTAGGGTATTTCAAATATGGGATAACGTCATCTGTAGATTTGTCCAGAAGAGACAGACCTCTGCATTTGTGGATCTGAGGCAGAGCAAAAGAAGTAAACCTGATATTAAAGGCCCACGTTTTCATCTGTGCTTTGCCAGTGGGTACAAAGAACAAGACTTTCTCCCCTTAAAGCAAAAGCTTCTGCCTGGAAAGGATTTGTAGGCAAGATCACGAGTGAGGGAGTGTGAGAAATTCTGCCACTTTTACCAGTGAATGGCACCCTCACACATCCCTGTTTCTCACCACCACTGGAGAGTTCACCAACATTTTGTTCCGAAAGTAGTTTGATGCCTGATAATAATGCACTCAGGAAGTTGGAAGGGAAGCAGACAAACAAGTTATAATAAAACCTGTCCTTTTTCTGAAAGTGATACTTGTCAAATATAAACACAGTCAAGGTAGAGAACAAGTTGTGCTAATTCGCGATATTTTCCCGGCAACCAGTTATTATTTTCAGATTTTATTTTATAATGCATAAGTCCCCAGCATCTGGAGTCACGTTGCTAACAGAAATATCTCAGCACAAGTGTGGAGGAAAGGTTGTGTTTCCAGGCCTGTGTGTGCCGGCACTGCAGCCAGAGGTGATGGGACATCTCTCCCAGAGCTCAGCCTGGTCCTGAGCCTGCAGAGCTCACTGAAGGCAAAAGCACGAAATTCAGTGAAACAAGGGGGTTTCAACCCTGAGCCGAGGTCCAAGGTGTCCCCTCCTCACTCCTACCCAAGGAAGTTAACACTAGAGCAAGCTTGGGTTCCTCTGCCTCCAGATCTCCAACTGCAGCACAGGCACAGCCAAAAAGACTCCAAACCTGTGGGCAGGTGAGCAGAGCTCGATTTATGGCCCACTGAAGCCACATCGTTTTTATGAACTCCAGCCAGAGCTTCAAGGTTCCTGGTTCCTGCATTCCCAACCACGTGGACTTGGCAGTGCTGGCAGAGCCAAGGTTTGCAGTTGCTGAGGGACAGGGATCAGCCTCAAAATTACCCTTTAGTCTGAGCTACAGGAACAAAGGCATTAACAGGGTGTCAGAAATTTCACAGCTCCCCTGAACAATGCCTTCCCACATTTCACTGCGCTGAAGTGAAATATACTGAAGTGAAAGCTATCTGTTTTCCTAGATATCCAAACCAGATCTTCTCTGCAGTGCAAACGTGGTTTGGTCTTATCATTCCCCCCGCCCCTCCACGACAGTGAAAGAATAAATCAATCATCCTCCCTTAACAACAGCTTTTGTGTTCTGAGAAACCATGACATCCCCCTCCCTCCCCCACCCATGCTGCCTTGTCGAGATTAAATGCACCTGATTTCTTCAACCTCTCCTCAGAGGTCATGTTTCCTAAAGCTCTGACAATTAGCGCTGCTCTCCCCTGGCCTTTTGCCAATTTGTCTACATCTCTATTTTAAAGCCTGGTATCCACAAACCAGCCACTCACAGAGCAACGTCACACTCGTACAGACGAGAGAAGAGGCAACCTCCTCTGTACAGAATCCTCCTAAAACCACAGAAACCTCTGCAAACCTGCTGCACCCATCCTGGGAGCTGCTCACTGTGTGTAGGAGGTCAGAGATGGCAAAGGGGCAGCTGAGCTCCTGCCATTGGAGTGCATCATGTGCAGCAGGAGGGAGCACAGCCCTGTCTCCTCTGGACAAGAGGAGAAATCATTCAAGACAGCTTTGTGCATGAGCCTCAGCATTCCCTGCTTGCACCCTGTCTGTGGCATCACCAGTCTCTGAGATCCCTGCAGCAGCACGGAAGCTGCTTTTAGGTCTGCTGAGTAAACAAAGCAAACCAGAGAAAAAATAGAGGCTTTAGCTACTAAACCTACATCTAGAACAGGTCTGTGCCTCACCCTGAAGTGGTAAATACCCACAGGCATGAGATTCCATCCATAAAAAACCCTGCTCCTCACTCCAAACCCTCCAGAAGCTGAAGGGCAGCCCCAAAGCAGCCAGTCCCAGAGAAGGTTGCCCTGCACTGCCTGGTGGAAGTGTTTCTGCACAGACAAGGTGGTACAGGCAGGCAGGAAGAGGAGCAGGTTTGCTGATGAGGAACCCTGGCACCACAGTGACTCTCTTGCATTTCCAGTGACCCCAAACCCACCAGTACCAGCACCTGGGGCAATCTGTCTCCCCACAGGCACCACCAGCACACAGGCTGCCATTCCACCACCAGGACTTCTCCCTTCAGCCTTCACTCCACGCTCCTGAACGAGGCAGGAGCGTTCAGCATCTACTCATTCCCCCTGCAGAAAATGGCTTGTCCAGGCTGCTGCCTCTGCTTTGTTCCCAGCACTGGACCTCGGGGCAGCCTTGGCTTTGTGTTTACAGCTCAGACCCAGGGCCCACGTCACGGCTACGTGCAGCCATGGGTTGGTTACACAAGACATGGTTAAGGTGGGAGCCCTGAGCTCCCAGGTAACTGGAGGTGCAGGAGGCGGCACATCCAGCACCAGGCTTGTCTCTGGCTGAGGAGCTGCTGCCAGCATGAAAACATTCATCCTCTTCATAAATCTCCCTCTGGCCCTCCCAAAACAGATAGCCTTGAATCATCTTTGGCTGATGGACTAATTAGTCCTGCGCCGTAGTTTTCTTTTTGAAGCCACCCAAAAGATAACTCAGAGGCCAGGCTGCTGTCAGGACACTCAGATTTACTACACTCCACTGCAGGCAGGATGGAAACGCTCCTGGGTTTTCAGCACACAGGGAGATTGCAAGAGGAGTTCACAAATTGCTGTCTGCATAATAGCTGTGCTTACAGATCTCAGGACTGAGGCTCTGCTACAGCACTGAGGGAACGTCTAAAAGATGCCAGCCCAGCAGGAGACACAAGCCAAATCACAAAGAAGTTTCCCAACACTGATATTCCTCTTCCTTTCCTTTTATTTTAGCTTATGTACAGCATCAAGCACAAACTCAGTTTAGTGTTAACATTGCTTGAGGAACAAGGAAAGTTGACCATGTTATCATGAAAGCAGAAATGTTCTGGGAACCACTTTCATCCAGCATCTCTGATTTGCAGTGACATCTAGAAGCACCGGGTTCAGCAGGGTCCCTTAAGAACCTACTCAAACTTTTCCAATAAAAATCTAGGTTCAAACATCCGTTTAACACTTTCCAATCCTTTTCCCACTTGTTTTTTTTTTTTTTTTCCCACTCTTATTTCCATGATCTCTCTCCCACCCACAGCCAATACTGTGCTTTCCTTTTGCCAGGTTTAGCACCACAGCCAGAAACATCAAACACATTCAGAGGTTGATATTGAAGCTCTTCCTCTGCTCCCAGCAGGTCACCCCATGGAATCCCTTGGATTTAAAAGGGCAAAAGCTTCCGTGGCTTTACACTTTTGGGCACTGTTGTACAACACCAGAAGGAGAGATGGTCTCAAGGCAAGTCAGCAAATCTGGCATTGGTTTTTTGCCTGGTTGGGGGAACAGGTTTTATGAGGGATCTGTCACTGCTGACTGCTCTCCTTGGGATTTTGGATCTAAAAGACAGAGCCCTGGCCTCCAGGGTGTCTGGGGATGTCAATGCCTGCTCTTTCCCCATGGATTCATGGCTCTGCAGGGGCAGGAAGGATATCACCAGCACTAGTTCCCATGGAGATTGCAGCTGCTCTCCAAGGAGGTCCGGCAGAAAACAGTTTCTTGGGTATGACAGGTCTCCTACATTTCCCCATAATCCTTTAGGGAGTGCTTTGCCCTTTTTACAGCACTGAGCCTGTGCACAGAATGAGATTGTGCCTAACCCTGGTATGGTTTCCATCCATCTACACCACACCAGGCACACCCTGTGGAAGGAGGATAATGAGGATTTCCAGCCTATGTCATTCCCCTCTCCTGGCATCCTGGCATTGTCACCTCATCCAGTCAGACAACTGACCTTGAAATATTTATTTAATACAGGGGAATACTTGCAACTTCACAAGGAAAATGGCAAGATGCAGAAAGCTCTCACCAGGATGGTAAAATCAAGGACAGCACAAAGGTAGAATGGAACATCTAAGGAAGGGTACAACCACAGCACAGCTCTTGGGCAGACTCCTGGAATACCCAAACCTGACCATGGTGCAAGCAATGGGGCTCCTGTTCAGTGAGGACCCAGAGGCACAGCCCCTGCAGGGCAGGCAGAGCTGACCTCTGCTCCTGCCAGCACTGCTCTTTGCAAACACAGGTTAACCTGCATAACAGCAGCCACAGCCCCAGCCTGTTGTCACATGAAGTCTCCCCATGGATCTGAACAGTCACAGAACGTTTTCTCAAGCAAACTGTGCCTGCTCCTGAGGCAGTGCTGAGGGATCCTTCTGGAGGAACTGTGCTTTCCCAGGGCAGATGTGGTGCCTGTGCTGTGACTGTTCCAGGGGAAGCAGAGAGCTAAGGAGCACAATCTGTGAGGCACAGTGGATCACCTAATCTATCTCATGGGTATTTTTAATGGATTAGTAGGTATTAGAGTGGGATATTGCAAATATCCCATGGAAATTTGGAAGTGAGAGAGAACAATCAGCTGGCTGCAAAAAAACAGTGTAAAGGTTGTCCCAGAGGGATTGAAGGATTACAGAGGAAGCTAAATCAAGGTTGATTTTAAAAGATGTTGGTAGACAGCTACCCAAGCTGAATAAAAACAAGGTCTCAAATGTACAGGCTTAAAAATGGAACAAGAGAGTAGACACCAAGCCTGACAGCATCTGGACTGCCAGTGGACCCAGTCCAGCAGAGCACCTGTACACTCACACACATGGGGCTCTCAGCATTAAAAAAAGAGTTACTGACTACTGAGAACATCATCTGTTCTTGGAAGAGGCCTAGGCCAATATTCAGGAGATAGATTTTTAAAGCTGTTTCATCCTCAGTGATGAAGACAGTCTTCCAACAGCTTCTGCTTGTGAATCTCTTTCCCGGGCAATGCACGTTTGGAAAGGTCACAGCAAAGAGGAAAATAAGTTCTCAGGTTTGTCAAGCTCTGATTTAGAGACACACAACTGCATCACCTCACCAGAACTGACCATCATCAACCTGGCATTGGCCAGTGGATCCAAGCAATCAACTCTTTAAGAACAACTTTACCAAGAGGTTCTGAGTGCCAGCTCCCATCCATCCCTTAAAGCTGGCAGTGCCCAGCTGAGCCAACAGCCAGCCTGCTGTGCAGGGATGTCACTGCCACTGGATTCTTTGTTGGAGCAGGGGCAGAAGGTGGATCAAGACCTGACCCTTGGGAGATGAAGGCAGTGCTCCAACCTCCTGGAGGATGGGTCACCTTCCCTCCCTGTGTCCCCCAGGGCACCCACAGGGACCAGCCCCAAGGCTTTGCAGCCTGCAGGGAACACACACTTGGTGCTCCCCTCTTGGATCCCTCCCTGCAGAGCTGGAGGCACTGTGGAACACCACGTTTCCCTGTGTTTACACTGAGCAAATCCCAGGAGAGCAGAGGCACTGAGCATCCCAGGTCCCTCCAGCTCTCCTCCACCAGCAGTAGTAGCAGGAGGACAGCGGGGCTTGCCAAGCAAGTGCCTGTCGTAGACTGACAGCAAAGCAACACAAGCCAGGCTTCTTCTCCCCAGCAGCAGCGTGAAGAAGCTTTGTGCCCACGCTGATCAGCCACCCCCACATCGCTCCACCTGAGAAGGCTTCCCTCCTACCCCTGTCAGGATCCTGGCAGGCAACTGCATCTCTCCAGAGCAGCCCTGGGGCACAGCTCTGCCTGCCTGGGAAGCTCTGGTGGGCACAGGAGTAGCCCAGGACTTTTGGTTTCACTCAGGCACTCAGAGCTTGTGTTTGCCTCATCTCCTACAGCCAGCCAGGGCACTGCCAGAGCCTCTGCTCCTCCAGCTGGGGCAGGCTCAGGAGTCTTTGGCATCCTCCTGCTCCTCCTTTCCCAGCCCAGCACCTGCTTTTGAAGGGGGCAGCTCTTCAGAAAGGATTGCACACAGACAGGAAATATTTTGAACCCCAGGGTGCAAAAGTAACCAGGGATTTAATCATGTACCAGAACACACTCACCACAGGCAGCTCCCCATCTCCAGCTCCCCAGGTCAGTCTCTGAGAAGACCAACTCATGGGACTCATCACAGCCTCAAAAACACCCTTAACAATGCCAAACCCTCAATTTCTGTACCAGTTCTGGTGCTACAATGTCCACAGAGGCACACAGATTTTAAAGCAGGTTTAGGGCTGAATCCCAAGCACTGGGATCCCTCCTCCAGCATCACAACACTCCTTGCAGAGCCAGGAGGTAGGAGTGCAGCAAAATACCTGGAAATCCACAGCACCACCCTCCTCTTCATGGCCAAACCACCCCCAATGGCAGGGGTGGTGCTGCAATATGTGGGACACACATCCCATCCTATCCCATCCCATCCCATTGATGCCTTAAATTTCAGCTTCCATGTATTTCAGATTCTGAGCTGCCCAGGGGGGCAGTTCTGATCCTCACATTCAGCGTCACTCAGCTCTGCACACAGCAGGGACACAAAACAAATCCTTTTCCTGCTGAGGACCAAGGACAACTTTCAGCCCAAACACGGGTGGACTGAAGGGAGGAACAAGGATGGGACCTCACAACCTGGAGCTGGAATTGGACAATTAAACCCCAATATGCAAATGGACCAAAACTTATCAAAGTGTGAGACCTCGTGACCATTCGTCCATTTTGTGACCATTTTGGGTCCACCTTGGGTGTAGCCCTGGCCAGGCTCTTGTCCTGCCCAAGGTGTACCCTTAAGGCCTTCCAATAAATATCTACTTTATTCTCTATCTCTGTCCAGTCGCTGTTCCAGCTCAGCCTTCCCAGGGCATCACAGCCACTCCCTCCCTCCACAGGACACTCCAAGCCCTCAGGTTGGGTTGCCAGGACACCCCATTTAGCAGTTTTCACTCAGTGAGGTCATTTAGCAGTTTTCCCTGCCTGGCAGCTGGGGAAGTTTCTCCCGAGTTGCCCATTGGGATGTGTCACTTCTCACCTGCCCACTCAGGGCACAAAGGTGCTGCCCCAGCTTTGCAGTGCTGGGGCTGTCCTGGCACATGGGCAATGAATGTTTTCTCCATGGAAGAGCCTCTCTCTTGTGTGCACTGGAAATATCCTCCCCCCAAATCAACTGCAGACCTGGCCTCCAGGAAATGACCTGTCTGGGAAAACATTCTCACACGTTACCAGACCCTGAGCCATCTAATCCCCTTAGCTGCAAATGAGCTGAGCCAAATTAATTTAAACGGGTTAACACAAGCTCCTCTGCTCACATCAGATCTGTTTCTCTGTCTCAGAAGTGTTTGTAACAACAACAAAATACCTGGAGTTGTCATTTTTATCAAAGTGACAACAACAAGGTGTTTTCTCTTTTTTCCTCCTTGTTTTCAATTTTTTTTAGGAGTTAGTCACACCTCCTCATCGCTGTGTACAGACTCTTGTCTCTAAAGGATGTAACTCCTGGATTGGATCCAGTTGGACATCC
Organism: Sterrhoptilus dennistouni; assembly: GCA_013397095.1. Classification (NCBI taxonomy): domain Eukaryota; kingdom Metazoa; phylum Chordata; class Aves; order Passeriformes; family Zosteropidae; genus Sterrhoptilus; species Sterrhoptilus dennistouni. The sequence continues at coordinate 225,707 of VWZU01012554.1, forward strand.
CCAGCATGTGGGGAAAAAAACAATGGAAGAAGATGGCCAGGTTGGGAGCTGGTGCTAAACTTGCACCATGCCCAAGGTTTATGCTCAGAGGCAGTCAGGACAATTTATAGGGTGTTGCCCTGACTTTTTAGCTTTCTGATGATTGTTTACATATTTTTTCTGGAGTCTCTCAAAGCCATATAGATTGTTTTCATATTTCTTTGTGATAGACTTCTGAATTGACCATTGGGCTCATAGAGGTGTTCCTCTCATCTACCAATCCTTGACCAAATTCCAAAGCCTATTTAAACCCAAAATCATAATAAACTGCTCCTTCTTTTCCTCACTTCAGCCTGACGGGTGAGTGTGTGGTTCTTCCGTGTCCCTGACAGCAACAACAGGGTAAGTATTGAAAAAAATTAAATGAGTCAGGCCTGAAAATATCATTACATTCACATTAAATTCATATCTCAGTCAGGAATCACGAGAAACAAAGCACACACATAAAAACAAGCCTCCCCCTTTCCAAATGCCATCCATGGGATGAGAAGTTTTTATCCCTCAGTTTCTGAGGCTCTTGGGTGTGCTTTGTTCAGGTGGTCCTGCCCTTTCTCCACAGCCTGAAGACAGGGAAGATCTTAGGAAATTCAGTGGTAACCAAGAATTGCCAGAGTTTAGTAGGAAAAAGGACTGTGAGATGTTCACTTATGAAAGATTGCCCCCAGTGCTGGTGTTTCCATCATTTCAGTAAGACTGGATTTGCAATAATGTCCGGGACAAAAGTTGCCTTTTAGCCCAGAACCTTTTTATTAAGACATAAAACTAAGTCTCATTTGCTCACCAAAATAATTGCTTTCACTCAGGATGCATGGATGAGTGAACCTTGCAGAGCTTTTACATATATATTCATCTCCAGCAATTCATCAACACAATAAGCACACATTATTAACTTGAGTACTCATCAATTTCTTTTTTTCTGGAGCTTCAAATACTAGCAAGGAGCTAGTGTGCAATAGGGAAGAAAAACATGTAGGGGAACTTGTGATAAATGTTCTATTTTTGCTGTGAAAGGAGGATAAGAAGAAGAATTCAGCTCATAGCCTACCCTCTTCCCTCACTTCCAAAAATTTCCTGCCAAGCTGAGAACCTTCTCCAGAGGCCAGGAGAGTGGGTTTTCCTGCAGATCTTCTCCAGGTGACACCTGTGACCTGGGTGGCCTCCTCTCCTGGTCTGACAGCTTCTGGTCTCACACCCAGAGTTTTGCCACTGCCATGGGCACCTCCTTTCTTTATACATCATCCACTGAACTGCCCTGTGCAGCCCTTGGACATGGCTTTTCCCCTCCACAAGATTCCCCCAGCCTGGAGACATCACCTGCTGGTGTCCAGCACCAAACTCCTCAAAGGGAGCAGGAATCATCTCACAGGGTGTGAGAGAACAGCAAGAAGTGCTCCAGGGAGCTGAGAGGATGTTCTCCAGCCCAAGAGGGAGGAAGTGTGATGGAGCAGAGAGGAGCTGAGAGCAGGAGGGGCAGGGGACAGGAAGGAGGAAAGCCAAGATATTGCTGCAAAGAGGGGTTTGGATATCCCAGATAAGGGGGACAAGAGCTGGGAAGGCTCTTCTGTCCTTGTAGGACATGAAAGGAAGATGAGAAACTCCAAATATTTCAGAAGGCAAAGAGCATAGAAAAAAAAGGCTTTATTGTCTAATCCTTACTAACTTTTATAAGGTGTTCCCATACAGACTGAACATGGTTGGTGAATAGGAACGACACCTCTCTGATCCCATTGGTTAAACCAGAGAAACACCTGGAGAAAAATTGTTTTGAGAAAGGAGAGTTGTTTGCCAAGATTGTTTTGAGAAGAAACTTTCTTGAGAAATTTTTCCTTGGGAAAAGGTTAGCAGCTGCCAGCAGGCTGAAATCTCTGAGACCCAGAAATATCAGGCCCACACTCATCCATGAGACAAAGCAGATGAGGAGCAGGACACAGGCTCATTCCAACCCCAGTCCCCTTAAGTGCTCATTTTCCTTAGGGAACTTTGAATTAAAAAAGGGGCAGGAAAAGCTGCTGGATCCACAGGCATGAAACCCCAGGATTTACTGTGCAATCCCAAGGGCTTCAGGGTCATTCTGTTTTTCCCCAGGCATTTCCAGAGCCTTGCACACCCCCAGGACGAACCCCTGCACTCCAGGAGGGCTGGCAGCGAGGAGCAGAGCGTGCCCTCACCTTGCTTTTGGCTACCAAGCCCTGCAAATGATGCTGGAAAACCATCCAGAGCCACCTGCTTGGAACTCTTGTAACTAACTTGGAACCACCTTGTCCTCCAGGCAGCTGAGGGGATGTTTGGAAACATCTGCTGGCCAGAAAACCCATCCTGGCTCTGAGCTGTGGAAGGGGCACTTTGGTGTTCTCCCAGCTCAGCTGACTGTCCCAAATGTGAGCAGGGGGTGACAAAGTGTCCCAGGAGCCAGGACACTCACCCAGTTTCTCCCTCTGTTCTTGGCTCTGTCACAGATAAAAGCCCACTGTGGCTGGGATGGCTGTGCAGGCTCACAGTGGAGCCTCACACGGGGACAGGGAAGGCTCTGGTGCCCCTTCCTGCCAACAGCCCCTGGGGAGTTCACTGCAGAAACCCAGGAGTGGGAGCTGGAAGCAGTGCAGGACACCCTGCCTGGTTTTCCTACACTATGACATGATCATACAAAGTAAATGTATTTTCTGCCATGTGTAGTGAGTTTTAAAACATTTTGCCAATGACCAAATTCACAGAATTTCAGGTTTTCTCAGAAGAGATGCTGAGGAAAGTCTTCAGCCTCATCCCTCAGAAGGGGAACTATTTGTGAAGCAGATTAATGCCCATTAGTGAAGAGCCTTTCCATGGCTATACCATGACATTTCTCTGCAGCACAAAGTGGCCCCACTGCCTGTTCCCTGTGGGGATTCCACAGGACACCTCAGCTGGGGGAAAGGTCCCACTTTGGTGACCAAGCAATGTCCCAGAGCTCAGGAGGTGCTTAGGTCCGTTCCCACAAATAAAGAGAATAGCAGGAAGCAGAGCTTCCTACTCCCATTCCTGATGCTGCTGTGGGTTTTTCACCATCACCCCCAAAAATCTTCCCCCTTTTGGGTGTCCCGGAGGTGTAAAATGCCCCAGTGCTGGCCCATCTTCCCCAGGTGGAGGGGAAGATTTGTTGGTCAATATTTGCACAGCACAGGAGCCTTGCTGGTATCTGTCACACAGAGCCCCTCATACCACCCGAGAACAAATTATATTTTGTGTGTACTCAACATCACATCCAGCTCAGCCCTGATTTGAGAATCCTTTCTGGCGAGTGATGATGTCCAGGGCAGAGAGAGCACAGCTTGATTTCCAGAGCCCAGGCTGAGCTGGCAGAGCTGGCAGGTAGAAATATCTTGTTTTGACTGGTAAACTGAGCAAGTTTGACATGGAAACCACTGAGGGAGAATAAATATGGAACAACAAGATGTAATTTTACAGAGTCTCTCTTCTCTAGAACTACACTCGGAGCCATCCCAGAGCTGAACCAAGAGGTCCTGAGGTCTAGGGAGGGGAATTCTGGGCACAGAGGGTTGGGCTGAGGCTCACCCCTGTCACAAGCACAATTATTTAACAGCACTATTCCCGCAGGACTGCAAAGAACAGGAGAAACAGGAAGGGGAGGGGGAAAGATCAGAGCAAAAAAGGATTTTTTAGCTGTGACACAGAACCAGGATAAAAACAGCCTGTAGGAACGGTGTGATCAGTGCTGCCCAAGCCAGGCTGAAATTCCTGCTCTGCTCAAAGCAAACAGAGGTGCTCCCACATCCCAGGGGGAAGGGAGAGGAGCTCTGCTTCCTTCCATCTCATGGGAACAGGATCAATCCCTGGATCTCCAGAAAACCTGTTTAAGTGACCTGTTAAATCTGTGCTATTGGGCTCCACCATCCAACCTTGCCCTTTCCCACACAGGAGATGTGAATTCCTCTGAAAGACCTTGTGCCTTCATTAAACACATCTTTTGTCTTGTCCATGGTCCTGGTCATGCTTTAACAAGTGCCTGATACTCCACATGAAATATCAAGATATAAAAACCTCCAGCAAGGGCTCTCTGCAAGAATGGATTTTACAGACCAAACACTGTCATTACCACCAGAAAAAACCCTCTTACATCCAGCCAGCCTGACACTGCAGCAGCCTCCAACTCCTTTTCTTTGAACCAGACATAGGTGAGAAAATTGACATGCACACACAGAGTCTCCTTCACACGGCATTAAAACTACAGCACATTCCTTGGCTTTTCTATTTCATCTTCTATGGATTAAAAATACTTCTCTGCCTAACTGGGATACTGGGAGTCTTAGGAGATGAACAATGCAGGTATGTAAAGCTGCTCTGATGAACAGCTCCAGGGCGGTGGGAATATATTTTGAGTAATCAAAAGGACTTGTACTAATGGATTTTACACTCCTTTCACATTCTGCTTTCAGTGGCAGCCCCTCGAAGGCAAGTTTACTGGCAGGAATGATCTCAGAAATGGGGAGTTTTACGTAGATGTTTGTCAGGGAGGAACATGGGGCCAGGTGATGTGGCAAACATCCTCCAGACTGGCTATAAACAACAATCTGCTTTTAGTCAATTAATTAATTAAGAAGTGTTGGAATTATTCTGCTAACCAGTAACTTGAATGCATGTAAAAAAAAAATCTATGACTAAGGGTGGAAGCAAAATTCCTTGAATAAAAGCTCAGTTAAAATGATGATGTCATCTTGGTTTTAAGAGTGATCTCTGAGGGGTCTTTGCCAGCCCAGTGCCCTGCCATGGACTGGAGGAGCAGCTGTGTCAGAGCCTGAGCAGAGCTGCAGGGAGAGACTGCACCAGGCAAGGGGGAAAAGGCAGGAGAGGGGAAACCAGATGCATTTATCCCACATAGGCTTGGACATAAGCATAAGAACCAACACCTCCTCCAGTTCCAGTGGAAGTACTGGAATGCACAACAGCAAAACTTCATATTCCCAATGGCCACCAAGTCCTGAAAAGCAGGCACAGCTCTGTGGAGGCACAAAGCTTGCTCAGAAACCAAGGCCAGTTTTGGGCTGAGACTCAGGGCAGCTCATCTCCATTGCTGTCTTTTCCCCAAACTGCCTCCTCTGCTCTGTGCCAGGGATCCCTGTCTGGGAAGGAGGATAATAAGCGGCCACACACAAATGCACAAGGGTGCTCAACATGCAGCAAGAGGTTCACAAGCTCTGTCACACTGGAGAAAGGGCCTGGTCTAATGTCCTAAAATATTATTGCCCTCAAGACCAGAATCGTTGAGGAAAACAAAATGGATGAAGGTTAGGTGGAAGGATGCCCACTGCTGAATGGATGTCACAGAGCTAGCTCTTAATTAAACTCTCCCCAGCATCCTTCTGATTCCTTTTCCTTGATTGATAGAGGAGAGATCTGCAGGAGGGCAGAGCTGAGCGTGGGGTCCCTGCTCACCCTGCAGTGAGTGAGGGGGAAGCCCACAGGAAAGGGAAGATGTTTTTGTGGCTGAGCCTTTGTCTTCAGGACTGGCTGTGTGACAGGGCTCCTGTGTGCTCTGTCCTGCCTGCAGCTCAGGGATTTTGGTGAACTCTGCGTGTCTCTCTCTCGGGGCACTGGGGCTGAGTGCTCACAGCTGTGGCTGAAATCAATAGGAGCTGTGCTCCAAACAGGCTCCAGTGCTGCTGAGCATCCTGGAAAATCCCACCTTCACTGGGCACCCCTCAGCAGGGGACACCTTGGGCTTCTCGGGGGAGAGGTGTGAACAGGCTCCTGCTGTCCTGGTGTGCTTGGCAGCAGTCACAAAAACAGCTGATGCTGTGTGGAGAGCAGCTCTGGGAACAAAACAATCAGGAAATAACAAGTCCAAGATGGACTTTGGGTGTTCAGCCCCAGGCTTTGCATCAGGCAATCACCTCAGTCCACCCTAATCACCTGCTGTGGCCACCTCAGCTGTCCCCACTGCCGTGACCCCAGCCTGTCCCCCTCTGGAGTGAGGAGAATGAGAAAAATCAGCTCCATGTATAAATAGCATCTTGGTGTGCTCTGTGGGGCTGCTCAGGAGGAAGCAACTCTTGGACCTTCCCTCCTGATGCACCCTCTCAAGGGGACCAGATGTATATCCCCAGAGAAACCCCAATTCTGGCTTTTTTCTGAAGCCTTGTCTGTCTGACTTTACAGCCTCCAAGTCCTTTTGGCAGCATGTATTTCGTATAAAAAGAGCAAAGTGAAAAAAATAGAAATTCCATCATGTGGCAATGTGTTAACATCCACATATGTCCCAAGAAGGACGGGATCCTTTCATTTCCTGCCACTTCAGTTAATGAAGTAAGACACAACAGCAGGAGGTTGTCATCTTCCTTCTGGATTAGCCCTACAGAGGATGTGACCCATGGTCTGGAGCCAGAAGTCACATAAACTGGGGAGGAGGTGAGGGCTGCACAGCTGCAGCCAGTTTTACTGACCAAGAATGGCCTTTTCTTAATGCTCCTTATTCAGGAAGGAAAGTGGGACTACTGACAGCCTTAGCAGGTATTCACCTTTCCTTCGGCCTCGAGTGACACTGGGATTTACAGACTTCCCTGGCAGCTTCTGCCTCTCCTTCCTCAATTAACTCCCTTCTCCAGCCTGATCCATAATTACCCCTCTGCTTTCAAACCCAGAGCTGCTCTTCTGCCCAGCCACGGCACGGGGACAGAATAGTGACATTTCCAGGCTCTGTGAAGTGCAGCATTTCAGGCTCACCCTTTGCCCAACTCCGGGAAAGTCCTGCGGGCAGGGAAGGAGCTGTCCCTGGTGGGACCAGAGCCTTCCTGCTAAACCTCAACTCCCTGCTCCAAAAGAGCTGGCTCAAGGCATCTCAGAAGAAAAAGGAAAATTGAATCTGGCTGCTCAGAGATTTAAACAACTTTTTTTTTTTTTTTTTTTTTTGCCACGGAAGAGGAGGGGAAAGCTGAGAACTAAACCTGGAAAGGCAGGTGAGCAGCTCCTGTGGCCCCCCAGACACACAGCACAGGACACTGTGCTCTTCCAGCCCCACACCCTGGTCCTCCTGCAGCTTTATCACTGCTCTGAGGGCCTCCCCCGGTGCCAGAGGCAGTGGGGACACAGCCCTTGTGCCACCCAGGTGCCTGGTGGCCCTGGGGACCTCCCTGCTCCACATGCACAGGGGCCAGCCCTGCAGTAGGTGCCACCAGTTTCATTCCCCCAACATTTTAGGACAGGAAGAAAAACCACCCAGCATGTACACGTTTTGGCTTGTTCTCAGAAACTTCTGAATCATTTTTCCTAAAATTTCCCCCCCTCCCCTTCGAATATCCAAAACAAGCTAGCTGCCTGGAAAAAAAAAAACACCTCCCGACATGCAGTGGAAAACAGGGAGGTTTTCAGGAAGGCTTTAACAGTACCACAAGCCTTGACCATGGAAGAAACCAAATTCCCATTCCTTCCAGCACAGGACCACTAAGAGCAGCTGTTTCCCAGCAGGGAAATAACACAAGCCCCCATCCCCTGCTGCATCCACACCAGCCAGTGCAGCCACTCCGGTTTTGGAGCCCTGAACCACTGAAGATGCTTCACTGCAACACTTTATGCATCAGCAATCATTTATTTTTACAATTCTGGCTTTCAAGTGATGCCTTTACACAGGGAGAGGCCAAGGATTTCACCCCCCTCCCCAGCTCCACTGAATTTGGAATAAACAGGACATGGGAGCAGGGCTGGGTGCCCAGGAGGGAGGAGGTGTGATGGAGCAGAGAGGAGCTGAGAGCAGGAGGGGCAGGGGACAGGAAGGAGGAAGGCCAAGATATTGCTGCAAAGAGGGGTTTGGATATCCCAGATAAGGGGGACAAGAGCTGGGAAGCCTCATCCATGAGACAAAGCAGATGAGGAGCAGGACACAGGCTCATTCCAACCCCAGTCCCCTTAAGTGCTCATTTTCCTTAGGGAACTTTGAATTAAAAAAGGGGCAGGAAAAGCTGCTGGATCCACAGGCATGAAACCCCAGGATTTACTGTGCAAACCCAAGGGCTTCAGGGTCATTCTGTTTTTCCCCAGGCATTTCCAGAGCCTTGCACACCCCCAGGACGAACCCCTGCACTCCAGGAGGGCTGGCAGTGAGGAGCAGAGCGTGCCCTCACCTTGCTTTTGGCTACCAAGCCCTGCAAATGATGCCGGAAAATCATCCAGAGCCACCTGCTTGGAACTCTTGTAAAGTTTTGGGCTGGGAACATTGCACCAACAGAGAGCAGCTGAGTCACTGAGCTCAAGTGGGATCTTCCTGCCATTCCTTCATTGCCTTCTCTACCCTGGGGCAAATATGATCTTAGTTTGCTTTCTTTTCCCTTTTTTTTCTTTTTTTCCTCTTTTTTTTTTTTTCTCCTGTGGAGCTAATGCTTCTGAAAGTGAGTGGCTAAGAGCACTTACAAGAGGCAGGGTGCTGCTCTGAAAGCTCCCTGCCCATGGCTCTGCAATGATTCCCAGACATTATCTGCAGCATCCCCTGCTCACCCAGTCCTGAACCTGGGAACATCCTGCCTGCCTCGTGGTGTAATTAGTGCTATATAAATCACTCCCCAGACTGTCCATCCCTCAGGGCCAGCTGGATGCCACCCACCTGTGATTTGATGTCCCCGTGGGAATGCTGTGCTGTCCCAAAGCGCAAAACGCTCTCTCTGCCTTGTTTTTGGTCTTGCAGTACCAACACAAAGATCTCCCTCTTTGCTGCATCCTTCTCCTCCTGAAAGCTGCTCCAGATCCCTGGCCAGACCCTTTAGACTTGTTTGCCACGATCCCTCCTGTCCCCTCAGCCCTGTGGTCCCTGCACTGTCCCACACCTCTCCAGCATGGTGTGCCACTCCAGGGCTTGGGGACAGTCCCTCAGGCTGCTCCCACCTAACCAGAGTGGCTTTCCAGTGGAGTTGCTCCCAGATTTTTTCCATCATCTCCACATGTCTCCAGCTTTCCCTTTCGGTGTCCCCTCACCCCTCCAAGCCCCCCAGGTGAGCACAAGGCACTCACAGCCACCCCTGAGAGCCGACCTGCTCATCGGCCTAATGGGTTTCCAAGGGGGTGGGGGAGAGGGAGGGGAGAGAGTGGCTGATGCTTCTCAGCCACTCAGCTCGGCCCAGAGCTAACGAGGCATCTCAAAATTAAAAAGTGAACTGCAATCCCCAGCAGGCCTGTCCTCCTTTTGGCATTAGGCGGAGTTGTCTTTCTCTTTTTCAAAAAAAATAAAAAAAATTAAAAAAAAATAAAGAGGGCTGGGGAGGCACAAGTTGTATTTGGAGCTGTGGAAGCACCACATCCGGGGCAGATGGGCAGGGATGAGCCTTGGGGGATTTTTAGAAAGAATGTGAGGGGCAAGAACTGCCTCACCATGGTACATGGGAACAGGTTCTTCACATCCAAAGGATCCCAGTTCCTCCTGCTCTACAGGCAGGAGTGAATGGAAGAGGCACCCCAGGGTCTGCAGGTGGGACACTGTCCCCAAGGCTGAGAGGGTGGGGACAGTGCAGGGTGACTGCCACTGATGTGGATGGCAAGGAGGAAACAACTCTGCTGCAGGAGGACAACATGGGGAAATAGGTAGGACAGAGCAGGGAAGGGAGGAGGGGAAGCCAGACTGGTTCATCACATTGGTGGGTTTCTCACATGGGAATCTGTCTGGGAAGGGCCTTGCTATGCACACACCTCCAGGGAACCCAGAACTACCTGCTGTGACCTTCCTGCCCCCAGTGCCTCATCCCTGAGCCACAGAGAGCTGAAGGCTCCGGCTTTAGAGGCACAGCTCACCCTGGTTGCTGCTTTGCTCCAGCCCCCTCCACTGGGACAGGCCCAGACAGACCCCCTGGTCACCCTTGGCCAGCCCTGAGACAGCTCCATGACATTCCTTTAGGGCACAGGGCAGGACCTGCCATCCCTCTGAGGTGCCACCTTGGCCATTCCCAGCTCACCCCAGCTGTGTGGTGGGATCACCTCCCCCTGCAGAGAGGGCTCACACCCTTTGTGCCCAGCTGGAGGGCAGAGGAGAGGTGGCAGGACAGCCCAGGTGGAGCACAGGGCAGCCCTGGAGAGCAGCCCAGTCCTCAGGAAACTGGAACTGGAGCTCAGTCCAGCCCCACACATCCCTGGGAGACAGCAGGGCTTCACACACACAGGGCTTTGCCCAAACTGTGCCTTTTCCATAGAATCACAGAACATCCAGAGCAGGAAAGGACCCACAAGGATCATCCAGTCCAACTCCTGATCCTGTCCAGGACACCCCAACAACCCCAACCTGTGCCTGAGAGCATTGTACAAATGTTCCTGAAGCTCTGGCAGCCCTGGGGAGCCTATTCCAGGTTCCAATCACCCTCTGGGGAAAAAACCTTTTCCTAATATCCAACTTGAGCCTCCCCTGACATAACTTCATGCTTTTCCTGTGGGTCCTATGGCTGTGCCAGCTGCACACACCTCACTGGGGAGAACTTCACTCTCTCCACAGCAGGACTGTGGATGGACTGGGAGCCACACAGCGTTAGACACCTCCTGGCATGATCCCACTGGATTTCTCCTGGAACTGGGTTTGATCCAAAACCCCAGAGAGCTGGTGAGCTCTGGGTACAGCAGGGTAACTCCCACCCCTTTCCCCTGGCCTTGTAACGCCAACAATCTCCAGCTTCCAGACCCTTGCGTCAGCCCAGCTGGAAATGCTGCAGGAATTTTTGCCTGGATAAGCTTGTCCTTAGGGGAGGGAGCCAGGGGTGCTGATAGTTTGGGCATCCCTACACCATGAGCTCCCCACCAGGACCTCGCTCTCATGAGCAAAGGGAAGGACAAGAAAGGGTGAAGGACAACAGTGAGGTGATTACAGGGAAAGGGGCTATGGTCATAATTCTATTTCTTTGCTTGAGTGAAGAGAAATGCAGCTCGCACTGTAGAAATTCAGAGTAAAATCAAATCAAATGCCATGGCTGCCCAGCCCCATCCATCCTGCAGCCCAGGAGGACGCAGTGCCTGCCTCACCCAGCCCCAGCAGAGCCCAGATCTGCCAGGGTCAGCAGAGCCCTGCACTGAAGGAAGGGCTGGGCCCTGTCCTGGATGCCCTGGGGACCTGGAATCAGGAAACAAAACCTGCAGGACCCCCAGCCTATGGCTCCCTCTGCTCCGTGACTCTGCAGAGCCAGCTCACCTCCTGCTTTCCTCTATCACAGTCACTGCCATGGCTTTACACCCTGCTTCTCTTCCACATTTATATCATCCCCACAGTTCTTCCACCTCATGAAATGTGACTGCACCAATCTCCATGGTCAGGGCTGGCCAGGTAACAGGGACATTTCATGTTTGCCAGGCAGAGCCTTTCCATCAAAGCCAGCCATAACCCACATCCAAAGGAGAGAGGGAAGATTTGGAAGCCCTGTTTGCCAGCAGAATGCTGCATCCAAAGTGTCTCCACACTGCACTGGCTGACCTCCTGAGCACTACAGAGGGATGGGCATCATCTCCCCCACCCCAGAGCCCTCCAGGGGCATCATCTCCTCCACTCCAGGGGTCCAGCAGCTCTTGCTGCCACTTGAAAGCCCCTGCTCCACCACAGGTCAGAACAAGGAGATGAGGGCAGTGGGGATGGTGTTTGTGGGGATGGATGGAAGTGTTTGCTGAAGGGTACAGGGTGGTCAGTGCATGGGGCAGGGCTGGGTGAGGTGCAGGGAAACCAGAGGCTTCAAGGAGAGATGGGTTTGGTCGTGAGAAGCAGTGATACACTGGGGTGCCTTCAAAACCTGATGAAATCAGTGAGGATATTCCTCCACTCCCAGCTTCTAAGAGCTATAGATCAGCCCCGCTGGGAGAAAACGGCTCCCTTGGACCACTGAATAATTGTCCCTGGCCTCTCTTCCCCCTGAGGGCACAGGCATGAGCCTGTTCCTCACCAGCCCTATGGACAGGGACACCCTGATGTGTAGCTGTCCTGCCCCACACATCTCCTCATGAGGAGGAAATAGGAAATCACCCAGAAAAGACTTCGAACAGCCAAGCTTGGCAGGCTGAGCTCAGAAGTCCTCAAATCCCCCTCCCTTTTCCACTGTTTTTCCAGTGCTTGCTCCTCTCCAAGGAATGGACCTCAACTGGACCAGGGAACATGACAGTGCCCAAAGATTTTTCCGTGTTTCATCTCCACCAGGCCCTTGTGATTCTCCTGTTTGCTCACAGGACCCAAGGGAGGAATTGAAGATATCCTTGCACCTCCAATGAATGGCAGTCAGGCCACCAGCTCCCCAGGGAATATTTTATGCCTCACTGTTGCTGAGGGAGCAGCTTTGGAGGCCAACCAACAGCCCCACCAGCAATCACCTCAACCCTCTGCAGGGAAAAAAGCCAAAATATCTGGCATTGGGAGCAGAAATGGAGGAGGGATGACTTCTTGTCTGTGATGGAGGAAAGCCTGGAGCAAAGGAAAAGCTGAGTGTCTCCGTGGTGGCAAAATATCCCCAGAAACATCACACCATGGACAACACAGCTGTCTGCAGAGATGGGTGATGGTGGAAGGAGAGGAGGCAGTGAGAGGAGAAGGAAAAGCAGGAGGGGTGAAAGAAATGGGAGGGAGAAGACCATGAGGATGTGAGGGCTGGGGTTGGCAATGCCCAAGGGGAGCATTCCCTGCAGTCTGGGTGTGCCAGGAGTGGCCAAGAGGCCGGCAGAGACACGGAGCAGCCCCTGCCTTGCCGGCCGTGCCTGCCCTGCTGGTCATCTTTGTCCTGCTGGGGCCATCCTTGTCCTGCCAGCCGTGCCTGTCCTGCTGGTCATCCCTGTCCTGCCCCACTGGCCATCCCTGCCCTGCTGGCCGGCTCTGCCCCACTGGGACCATCCCTGCCCCACCGGCCGTGCCTGCCCTGCTGCCCATC
>VWZU01012554.1:272642-293037 GCA_013397095.1 Sterrhoptilus dennistouni
GGGAACATCCAGCCCTGGCATGGACTGTGCTGACCTGGGGGACACAGGGGACACAGGGGACAGAGGGGACAGCCAGCCCTGGCATGGACTGTGCTGACCTGAGGGACACAGGGGACACAGGGGATGTGAGGGACAGCCAGCCCTGACATGGACTGTCCTGTGCTGGGGGACACTGGGGACAATGAGCCTCTCATAGACTGTCCTGTGTTGGGAGACACTGGGGACACAGGGGACAATCAACCCCAGCAGGATCAGCACTGTCCAGCCCTGTCCTGGGGGGCACAGCAGCCCCAGCCAGGACACAGACAGGATTGTCCCCCTCTGCTCTCCCCTCGGGCGCTGGGGCAGTTTTGGGTGCCGCAAGGTCAGAGGGATCTGAAGCTGTCACATCCAGAGGAGGCTACAGGGATGGGGAAGGGTCTGGAGCTGCTGCAGTCCCTTGGTGTGCTCAGCCCAGAGAAGGACAGACCTCAGGAGGCTTCAGCTTCCTCACAGGGGACAGCACCAATCTCTGCTCTCTGGTGACCCCTGACAGGACCCCAGGGCATGGCTGGAGCTGTGTCAGCGGAGGTTTAGCTGCATGTCAGGGACAGGTTCTTCCCCCCGAGGGTGGTGGGGCACTGAACAGGCTCCCCAGGGAAGAGCTCACAGCACAGGGGTCACAGCAGCAGCCTGACAGAGGTCAAGAAGTATTTGGAAAACACTCTTGAGCACATGGTGTGACTCTTGGGGTGTCCTGTGCAGGGTGAGGAGTTAGACTTTGATCCTCGAGTGTTTGTTCCAGCTCAGGATATTCTGTGACACTCGTTCCCCATGTGGTGGCAGTGCCTGCTGGGGCCAGCCCAGTCTGGACTCCTCTGGGACAGCACCCTGGTGCCAGGGACAGCACCCCGGGCTCGGGGCTGGCCTGGGCTGGGCACTGCACTGAGGTTTTTCTCTCCTGGAGCAACTGACTCCAAGCTCACATCGATTTCCATTTGAGTCAGGCACTGCCTAAAAGCCCCAGGGGAGCTTTCACAGCATCTGTATTGCTGCAGCTTCCAGAGCCAGCCTTGCCAAGGCTCTCAGGGTGTGAAAGGCTGAGGGAATCCCTCTGCAAGCTCCCTCCCAGGGATGCCTCTTTCTAGGTCTCCTGACACAGGGTGTTCTGCTGATTATCAGTGCAGAGCAGAGAGGTCCTGCCCTGCACAGCCCAACACCTTCACAGGTGTGGTTTCTCTTCCCTTGGCAATGCAGGAAAAGATGCAGCTGTTCTCATCACAGAGCCATGGAATGGCCTGGTTTGGCAGGCTTAAAAATCATCTCATTCCAACCCCCTGCCATGAGCAGGGACACCTTCCACTGCACCAGGTTGCTCCAAGCCTCGAGCAACCTTGAACACCTGCAGGGATGGAGCAGCCTCAGCTTCTCTGGGCAGCCTGCTCTGGTGCCTTACCACCCTCACAATAAAGAGTTCTTTCCTAATATCCAATCTAAACCTCCTGTCTGTCAGTTTGAATCCATTCCCCCTTGTCCTGTAACTCCATCCCTTGTCAATTGTCTTTCTCCATGTTTCTTGTTGGCGCCTTCAGGTACTAGAAGGCCACAATGAGGTCACCCTGAAGCTTCTCTTCTCCAGGCTGAGCAATCCCAATTCTCCCAGCCTTTCCTCCCAGCAGAGCTGCTCCATCCCTCTGCTAATCATCCTCTGGAGTGGTTCCAGCAGCTCCAGGTCCTCCCTGTGCTGGGGTCACAGAGCTGAGGTCTCACCAAAACATGTCACAGCAGCAAGGACAGGGGCAGGCTGTCAGCTCCCAGCACCCGAGTGCCTTCCCAGGTGTGCAATCCCACTGTAAAACACATCCCATGGGTTTAGGGTGCTCCTTAGACCCCTCCTCACAGCCAGGGCTGGGACTGTTCCTTGTTCTGCATCCATTACTGCTCAGCACTGCCTGGCTACCAAGGGTCTGAGCGTTGCCTTTGCAGTTTCTTCACTCTCCAAACTGGTTGCTTGTCTTGGGTTTTGTAAAAACAAACAAAAAGTTTATTCTATTCCATCTGTTGAAATCTGTTTGGGAAGGTCTTTTTTTCTTTATCTGTTGTAACTCCAGGAGGGAGGGGGTGACTGCCTTTCTGATAAGCCAGCTGTTAAAACTGGGTGGGGCATTGTTTCTTATCTCTGCTCAGTCTTCCACTGCCTCCATGGGGATATCTCCTGTTAATGGGCCATCAAGGCTCACCAATGACAGGACACATTTCATCATCCCAGTGTTCCTTATCTCCTGTTAATGGGCCATCAAGGGTCACCTGTGGCATTACACATTACGTCATCCCAGTGTTTCTTATCTCCTCCACGGGGATATCTCCTGTTAATGGGCCATCAAGGCTCACCAATGACAGGACACATTATGCATTGTCCCATCCTTATCTCCTCCACGGGGATATCTCCTGTTAATGGGCCATCAAGGCTCACCAATGACATCACACATTACATCATCCCACTGTGAGATGCCACACCCGGGGAGGAGGAGCCAAACCATTTCCACTCAAATAAAAAGGAGCCACAAGTGTCACCAGACATCCAGTGTTCCCATGGGACTCCCAAAGGACGACTGGACCCATCTCTGGACCCTTTTCTCTACGGAACCATCTCTACTTCCAACAGGACACATCTGCCACTCCAGGAGGGTTTACTTTTGGACTGTTTCCAACACCCTGACCAACAGGGTGTCAGTTTGTATTCTGACTCTGCCAGCAGTCTTTTGTACCATTGCTTTTATTTTATTTTACTTATATTTTTCTCTTCCTGTTAAATTGTATTTCCGACTTGGAGCGTCGGACTGGTTTTGCTTTCAAACCACTACATTGCTATTGTCAACCCAAGTTCAAAAAAGCAGCAAGTACTAAACCTTCTTTTATTCTTTTTATTTTCCTTTTTATTTTCAAGAGGAATGTCTTAGCACAAGAGTTGAACCAGGTTCAAATGGGTGGTTTCTCATGAATTTGCACTTGACAAAGCTTTTTTTGTTCTGGTTTATTTTTTAAACCTTCTAATGCAAAGACTTACCAGGCCTTTCCACCTCCCTCAAAGTGGTGAAAACCCCTCATTGCTTTTCAGGCTGGTAAAATGGGAGTGAAGAAAGGGACTAAGGCAGTAACTACTTGCTCAAATATTCTGACTTCTTTGTCACTCAGGTGAAAATAGAAGGATAAAAAGGAGAAAAGAGCTGACAGAGACTGTTCTGTTTGCTCTGAAAAATTCATCTTTTTGTATTGCTGGCCTGCAGAGAGCTTAAAGTGGATATATAAGACCCTGAAGAAAAAAATGTAGTTTTTTCAAAAGTTTCATTTTACATTTTTAAAGTGAAAATGGTTGGGGTTTTTTAGAGGAAAGGTAAAAAAAGTCCAGTGGAACAGGAGACAAAATACTGGAAAACAAAAGTGTCTGGGGCAAGGTGCTCTGAAGATGGAGCAAAAAGAATCAAACCAGACTACCTGAGGATGACTGGGATGGAAATCAATCTGCCTGCAGGAGCCTTGGGTGGGAAGGACTAAACTCCCTGAGGAATCCAAGAGCTGCAAGTGGCCCAGGGAGCCTTTGCTGTGGTCCACAAAGCTGAGAGGAATGACAGATTTGTCTTTACAAACAAACTCTGGGTCTGCTGGTAGACAAAACCAGTACTGAGAGATCAAAGAAACAATGGGAAGGATTCCACTGATTGATGAATGGGAAAAGAAGACATTTGCCTTTGCAAACAAACCATGGGTTTGCTGATAAATGAAAATGGGTATTGAAAGATGAAAGAAACAATGGGGAAAACCCATATATTCCATAAGAATTAAAAATTAATAGGGGGGTTATACATGAAAGAGGAAATTTAGGTATTTGGCACTCTGGGAAGTCTGGACCTCTCAAGTACCTCAGCCAGTGGGGAAAGAGAGAGGGAAATGGGAATGGGAAATTGGGATAAATAGGAGGCTGCATCCTCCAAAATTTGGAGAGACCCCAGGGGAAATGCCCCATGGCCTCTCCCTTTATTAGAATAAAGTCAAAGGATTCCTTTGTCTCCTTTTTGGACATAAACCTCTGGCGTTTGTGGATTAATTCTCCTGACAAAGCCATGCCCAGAGCAGAGGCCACACAAATGCTGCCCAGGTGACCACAAGTGTGGCTGCTCCTCACTCCCCATCAACAACCTCACATGGAATGCAGGATATTAAATCCACATGATGAATCCTCTCCTGGCCAGCAGCAGTTGGCCATCCCCAGCTGTTCCAGATGTGTTTGCTGTGGGCTGGAGGCCAAGGACAGCTGGCTGCTGCTCTGCCAGCCTCAAGCTGCAGCTGCCAAACCCCAGCCAGGGAAAGGCATCAGATGGCTGAAAATTCCTCCCCAGAGCCTGTGGGAGACCTCATTGGTGTGGCCGTGCTGGGAGGGGTTAGCAGAGCTCCCTGGGTGTGCTGTTAATGGTTTTTAGGATGCCTGGAGTCTGCTTTCACAGAACTTTTGGGGTGTCAGATGCACCTTTCCTCCTTTTTATTTGCTCTGTTCCTCTCCCCTGGCCTCTACACTCTGGGTATCTTTTCTTTTACAGCCAAGGGTTTCATGGTAAATGAAATATTGGCTCTTAGATCAGCCTTCTCAAGAAATTGTGCTTCCTTCTCAGCAGCTGAACTTCTTTGCAAACCTGGTATTCTCTACCTTGATTTTATTAGTCTTTTTGGCCTAAAAGTTTTCTTCTGTGGTGCTTGAGTTCTTGTGTGGTTTTTTGCTTTTGTTTTTCTGTGGCATTTTTTGTTGTTTGTGCTTTTTTGGTGTTTTGGGGTTTTTTTTCTTTTTTTTTTTTTTTTTCCCACCTTAATCTTTAACTTCTGCCCTTTGCCAAGCTCCTCTCTGTTCCGCATCCTGATGTCACTGAAAGGTTTTGGCAGTGAAGCCTGAGGTTCAGGGAGATGAAAACTGAATCTGCCTCTCTTGCCTTACCCCACCCCTTGCTGTGCATATGCATCAATACAGCCCAATTATGTGACCCCCTGCTCCTCTCTCCAGCACCTCTGCCTATCTGAGCACTTGCGTTCAACGTGGCTTTTAGGGTGGTTTTGTTTTGTTTTTTTCTCTTGCCTATTTTACAATCTGCTCCTCTGCTCGGTAGTACTCATCACTATTGTATTAGAGTGCTTCACACATGGTAATGAATTTAATTTCACATCATCACTACTGGAAGGCAGGTTATTTTTAGCCCCTTTTTAAATTTGTGAGAATTGACGTGCAGAGCTTCAAGCAGGAGGGCACTGGATGCTTCTGGCTGTCGAGCTGGAGATCTCTGGGGTCACGATTTTGGGATACTTAATCCCAGAGGGTTCCCTGCAGGGCAGCTGCCCCTGACTGAGTAAAGGGTGCCTGGCACACCTGTAAGTCAGACCCAGCATGCCTCTTACACCTCTGGTGTTATAAATGTATATTATATAGTTGGCTTTTCACAAATATTAACTATATATTGAATAGTTATAATATAATTCAGTATAATAATACTGAATACTATATATATAATTGTAGGGTATTCTGTTTTATTAATAGAGTTTAGAAAGGTAATGTATGTATATTTCTTTTTGACTGTACCAGAGAATTATCAGTAAAAAGACTGGGTTTTTTTCTTCTTTGTAACATCTAAACTGACCAAGCCAGAAGGTGTGGGGAGGGAGGGTAGTCACCTTGTAACCCTGCATAAAGACTGCTGACTTTCTGGGTTTTTTATCAAAATGAAAATGACCAAAAACCTCGAGAGAAAGATTTATAAGACCCAAGTTACCAGACAGAGTGGAGCCACCTACAAATAAATCTACCAAATAAGATGACTGGGGATACCTGAAACAGATAAAAAGTTGAAAGGAATGTTTGATTCATTTATTAAAATCTATTGAATAGGCAACACAGTGACCCTTAAAAATAGAAGTCTGAAAGGGTGAAGGGTGTGTGCTCCTGTCAGGCCTTGCACCAAGCACCCTCGGCTGAGATATTTTTACCTTTCTGTCTCCCAATTGTCTATTTGTATTTTTTTATCAAACTTTTAAATTTCTCTAAGAGGGCGGAACTCGTGTTTCACATCTGGGAACCAAAGCAAGTGTCTCCCTGTGGAAACTTGGGATCAAATCCTTCTGTAAGAGCCAGAGGCAGCACCTGCTCCCACAATGTGCCCTCACACGAGGAGCATCCTCTGTCTTCCCCCAGCTCCATGGCTGGCTGCTGTTTGTCCCTCATTATCAGCTACAAATAGCAGCTCCCTGTAAACAGGAACTGCTGCTCCTGCATTGTGCTAATTCCGTCTGGGACAGGCACATCTGGCTGGCTGGAAGAGCTGGAGGTGTTGTGGTGGTGAGGTAACGGGATTCTGTAATTAAACACTCTGGTAATTTGCTGCTCTTCTCTGTGTGTGTGTGAGGGCACGGGGGCTGCTCTGAGTGCTGGCACTCCTGATTGCAGTGCTTGACTCTCTGACCCCGTGGATATTGCTTCTGGAGAGGCTTCACAGGCTCTTGGCAGCAGACACTTGTGGCCATCGCTGTGTTTATGGGCTCTGGTCCCCTCCCCACGTGCTCTGGCTGCTCTTTGTGACCCCAAATCCTGTGTTTTCAGCCCAGCATTTGGCCAGTTTGCCTGTTCCTACCACCCCACCAATCCCAAAATTCCTGCACTCACACATAGAGCTGTCAGCCACTGAAGTCCTCCTTGTCCTTTTCAATTATTCCAGGTCTTCCCACCCCTCCAAATCCCTTCCCCAGCTTTCTTTGTCAGCTCCAAGGAGACCCTGCTCTCCTCACAGCTGGGGAAGCTGAGCTCAGTTTGCAGCTGCCACCAAACAGCACCACAAAGGTGCTGGAGGACAAATCCTAAGGGAAGAGTGAGCTCTGCACTCAGGACCCACCACATCTGGACACAGTGTATTCCACCCAAAACCAGATTTATTTTACTGTGGGTGTTCATTGTGGGCTTTTTGAAGGGTTGGCTCAGGGCTGAGTTGACACTGTTTTACACCACAATGACACAACTCTGAGATTCAGAAGGCTGAAAATGACTCCTTTATTTTTGGGATGTGTCTCCCTTTTATACTATTTCACACAGACCAATTGGATTGGTGACACAAAGACAAACCTCTTCACTCACATTGGTCAGAGCAGAGGGACATCAAGAAGAAGTCCCTCCTAGGGAAAGGAATGAACAACAAAGTTACAGCTACAAAAACATTTCTCCTGTTTACAGAAAATTCCCTGGGAAAAGAATTTCAGAAAACCAAAACACCTCAGGCACAGAACCAGGGCTACACTGAGTGTGATAGTAGAGGGTTAAAATGATTTCTGTGGTAGCAGGGCCTGAGAATGGGATGTTGGCTTCACTGCAACCAGGATGTTATTCCATGCTATTGTTTTAACCAAATCAAGTATAACTTTGGTTAGGTAATGGGGAGAAGGGGGAAATGATGGTGATTCTTAATATAGTACATAGACCTTGAGAATAAAATTAGGTCAGGAGGATCTGTACCTGTATAATCATCAGTACAATAAATGGTATTATTGTTAATTGTAACGTTAGTTTGATAACTAAATATGATTATTCTCTTAAACCAGAATCTTAAGCAAGAATCACGAGAATCATTGCTGCAGGTTTAGGCTTGGGTAGAATCAATGGAACAATGGGGTTTAATGATTAACATGTATGTAACAAGAAAAGTATAAAATCGTGTCCATTTTGAATGTCTGGTGGAGCCAAGATCTGAGTCCTGGACCCCCCTGGCTCCCAGAGCTCTCAATAAAGCATCACACCCAATCATTCCATGATTGTGTGTTCTTTCCTACGCTGAGTCCAGCTTCCTGCAGCAGGGTGGGAAACACACATTCCTCTGTCCCTGCCATTTCTGCTCCTGTTGATAGTGATGTTGGCCAACACTCTATCAGGGATAATGATATGGACTCCAGGCAAGGCCATGTGATCCTTCTCCTCGTGGATCAATGCTGGGGTTGGCTCGGCAACGCAGGCACAGAGCAGGGATGTCAGAGGGATGGGAGAGCAGAGCAAGTGCAAAGGGAGGTGGCAGTTCCTGCTGGAATATGTGACTAATTGCTGTGCTTTGAATGCAGGGGATTTGAGAAATGTCTGTACAGAGGCTGATTAATTAGCGGTGATGTCATTCTACTGGCAGTCCCAGGGCAGGCCAGCTGAAACATCACCTTTGGATGTAGATCTAATCCTCAACAGAGTGTTCTGCACTGGAGTGCATAATGTGGAGCTGCTTTAAAACAGCCACGGGGAAGCTGAAAATGCTGCCACTGTCAGAGCAGGGAGAGGGAGTTTGCCCTTTTGTTTTGCAGTTGGATTGAGAAGCGTGAGTCCGTGATGTCTGAGGGTGATGGCTTGGACTTTCTGAGTCCTGGAGAAGCCGTAGCTCCATCAGGTTACCCTGCTGCTCAGTAAAAGCTTCCCTGTGCCATGCCCCTCCCTGGCTCCTTTGGCATCTGGAGACTGCTTTACTAAACCCCTACACCCTCAAAAACGTAGGAAGTGGTAAAATTCTGCAGTTCTGTTGTGCTGGGCTGAATGCAGGGCTGCCCTGCTGAACTTTATTGGCATGCCCTGCAGGAAAAACTTCATTTTGGATGAATCTTTGCAGGTTGACAAAATGGCCCTTTGGTAAAAGCTTTCTCATCTGGGGACAAAGCTTCCACCATTCCTTCCTAAGAGTGTTGAAGTGAAAAACATGGGATGGCTTCTCTTTCTCCAATGGTCTGCCAAAGCCTTTTCTGCCTGGGGGCTGCTTTGGCTTTGTGGAAAAAGGGAGAAAAAAGCAAAGTATTTCTGGGGCTGTTGGGGTGAAGTAGAGCCAAACCTCCTCCTGCCCCCACAGCTTCTCTTCGATGTCTTTTCTTCTCATAGGTTCCTTTTCTTCTCATAGGTTCTGCTTTCTTCCCACTTGGATTTTTTTTTTCTTTCCCTCCTCTTTATATAATTTTTTTCAATTTTGTTGTTGGCAGCTCCTCCGTTTCAGATCCTCTTCATACTTAATTAATGCGCCGCTTATTCCCTCTTCCAGATCAGTAATTATTATATTTAATAAGACCAGATCTAGTCCTGATCTGTGCATTACCTCCTGCTCTCCCAACCCTTTCCAGCTTGCCAGGATGTTACAGCTCACAGCAAAGCAGCAGCACATCAGCCCATGAAAAAAAAAAAGGTCAGAGGGGCTTCCTTGGCAAACAAAGAGCAAAAATATATCAGACCTAGGGAAACCCAGCTTATGCTGTTAAACAGAAGGTGGAAGGAGAAGCTGCTGGAGTGGTTCCTTCCCTACCACAGCCCCTGACACGTTGGATGGATCCAGATTTGCAAATCCTCACAGCAAGGTCCCTTCTGCTGCTCCTGGCAGAACACGTGAGCCTGTTCCCTCTGTGGAACGGGGCTGTGGGCTCCTGGAATTCAGCAGAGCTCTCTCTTTTCTCCCTGCCTTCCTAATTATCATCTCTGCATCTGCTAATTGTCAGGTTTTCATCAGAATCTTGGTGGCTTGCATGCAGAGAGATTTCCACTTATGAAAGAGGGGGGAAAGAAAATCCCTGTCCTCCTGACAAGCTCTGTCTGGGGCCCTTTGAGGACCTTTGAGATGTTCCACATCACCAAACACCTCCTCCAGACCAGGGGAGCTTTCTGGGGGCTGCACAGCTAATGCCTGATGCTTTCCACTGCTCTTTTGTGCAAGAAAAGTAACAAAGTCACCTGATTAACCAGGATTGAAGGAATTAAGCCGGTGTTTGTGGCTATAGTGATCAATGAGGTCCCTTTTAACACACTTGTTACTCTGGGCTTTCTTTGATTGGCATTTCAGGAGCTACACACCATAAATTACCTTGATGGATTCCCCCGTGCATCTGAATTTAAAAGAGATGAGGCAGAGGGTTATTTTAGTTAATATTCCAGTGAGTGACTTGCCAGGTGTTGTGCAGCTTCTGCCTTGACTCATAACCTCTGTTCTTTCACTTCTCAAGTCCTGCCCCACAGAAATAGCACTGCAGCTGCCCTTGGACCTGCCTCTGGGTTTTCTGTAGCTCCCAAAATCCCTGACCCAAAAGTCCTTTCTGCTTGGACCATTCCTTAAACAGTTCATGCCTTGAGGAGGGAGCAAGTGCTGTGAGGCTGAGGCAGATTAATTACTGACACAAACTCTTGGCAGGACCTAGCAGCTACTCCCAGGTGACCAGCTGGGGCTGCTGGCATGGAGAATTAGCTAAAGAAGTGTTCCTGGGTGCATGTGGGTCCACAGGAGAAATTTTGGTGCCCCCCACTGCAGCCCATTAGCTCAGTGAAGTGAGAGGATGCCTTCCTCGGATTAGAAAGCACTTGAGGATGTCATTTACTCAGGCAGATTTCCCAGCTGACTGAGCATTCTTATTCCACTAATTACAAATCAAGAGGGTGATGTGTGCATTGGCTCCCAGACAGGAGGAGCCCTCCTCCCTTCCTCCCTAATGGTGGGGCTGGCTGGGCTGGGGGAGGCAGGAGGGATCCTGACCATTATTGTCCTCTCCCCTCCTATCTGGAGAAAAGTAAAGCTCACTCTGGTAAATCCTGCAAAGTTTGGTGCTCAGATGCTGCAGCCTGGTGCTGCCTACACTGCTGGGCCCGAGTCCAGCCCTGCAGGTGAATTCTGTCAGCACTGGGGCTCACTCTGAGCCAGGACCCCAACTCACTCTGCCTGCTGCTGTGGAGTCACCAGAATAACCCAGTTGAAGGAAACAACTAACCTGGACCTTTGGTAGCTTTTGACCAAAGTTGTCTTACTCAAATTGTTTTCAGCTGGTGTGGGAGGGAGAAGACATAGGGGAAGGTGCTGGTTTAAATTTCCCAGCATTGAATGCTGATGGGCTTTGGGATGTGGAGTGAAAACCACACAACCCAGCCAGCCCCAGGGCTCCCTGCTGCCTGGGGCTGTTCTAGATCACACACTGTTGTGAGCATTGCTGGTTTGGGGGAAGTTACAGCATCTCCCTTCTCATTTCTAGTGTCCCTGGGTCTGGTTTTCCTGCTTGGCTGAGGCTGGCTGTATTTCCAGAGGCTGCACAAGCCATGGCAGGCACTGAGAGCAGCAGCACATCTGCCTGTCCCTGTTCCCCCCGTGCAGAGCTGCTGTGCTCTGCCCTGAGCCATCCTGTCACCAAAGGCACAGCTCCCCTGGCTGGCTGGCTGTGCCCTGCTTGCACCAAACTCCCCCTGGTGAAGCAGGCAGGCCCTGGCAGAGCTCTGACCATTTCACAGCTCCAGCTGGATCCTCCAAAGCTCAGTGCCAGGGAGGAGTCCCAGCTGCCCGCCCTGGGATGTACAGCCTTGTCCCTGCCTCACTGCTGGCTGCAAACTGGTGCTGTGTGGGAAATATTAAAGGTGAGGAGGCTTTCAGAAAGCTGTGAAGGCAGGCCCCAGGGACAGAGAGAGCAGAAGAACTTGGGATTAGCTGTAACTGCAAAGCTTAAAGATAGGAGACGTTACAATAGCACAGCAAGCAAGGGCATGAAACAATAGTTTGAGTTTTGGTTTTGGCTAGGATAGACCTGAAGACTGCAGAAAAATATGTTTAGCAAGACAGTAGAAGGTTTTAAGCTTAATAATGGAATATTGTATATTGCTAATAGAAAGCACACAAGCAAGTATTGTTTGAAGCAGGTATACCTGTGCTTTCAGTGATAGGTAGAACAATTGTCTGTGAGCTTTAGCAATGTGCTACTGGCTGGAAAACTTTTTAAATGTCCTGTAACAAAGAAATCTTCAGCTGCTGCTGGCAGGGGTGAGCTGTTGCCATCTTTCAATTGTCTCAAACCCTGTCATGAGGCTGATGTCACAATAAAGGTTCAAGGAACATCTCCCAGTGGCTCCATCCTGTTGCACAAACCTCCAACACAGTGCTGGGGGGTCTCAGGCTTGTCACTGGGGGTGTTCCAGAGAGTGGGGGTCCCCAGCTGTGCAGATGGTGCATCATGAGGAGCTGTGGCATTACAGGACAGTCCTGGGGCTCTGAACTGTTCCTTTTTTGTGCCTTTCTGCCAGGACAAGGTTAAGAAACAAACCATTTCTGAGAATGATGCCCTAAGTTTTCAGCTTTTGTATTTTTCAGATCCTGAACTGCATTGGTGTAAAGCTCTGAACTCCACACAGAGTGTCAGTGAGTTCCCTTCAGTTTGGTCACACAAAACAATCCTGCCAGGCCTGAGAACAGGGTCACCATCACAGCCTCAGCCCCCCAAAAATAGAAACAAAAATAAATTGGGGGGAAGCAAAGTGGGGGAATGTGACTTCATTACCTGAAGCGTAATTGAACAATTGATCCCTGATATGCAAACTTATATCTGCCCAAAAAACCTCATGACCATCATCCACCTTGGGTGTGGCCTCTGCCAGGCTTTTGACTGCCCAAGGTGAACCTGTTAAAGGCCTTTAATAAACACCCACTTTATTCTTTTAACTCTGCCTACCCTCTGTTCTAGGTGGCCATTCGAGGTATCAAGAAGTTCCTCCTTTCATTAACCACTGAGCTGCTGGGTCAGCCTCAGCTTCCCTGAGGGTGGCTCCAGCAGCCAGGGCTTGGAGTGGCCTGGCCCTTGCAGTCACCTTCGTATCATGAAGAGCTCTTATTACCTGGCCCTCTGTTGGTTTTTTTTTTCAGCTAATTAGAGCTGATAAAACCCACTCCCTGTTAGGCATTGCCTCAGCCTTCCTGTGCTCCCTGTAAACTCCACCAAACATTACAACATCTGAATCCTTCCAGGGACCATGGCACAGGCAGTGTGGTGACATTTAGAGCTCTTGTTACAACAGCAGGTTCAACTGAGGTCTCAGGGAATCTTCTGCTCTGCTGCTGACAGGCTTTGTCCACAACCACACTGACGCTCCTGCTCGATGGAGAGGATCCTGAGATGGCTCTTTTGGGAGAAACACACTCAGAGCCCACATGTGGTGGGTCCTGAGTGCACCAGAGTTCATCTTCCCTGGGGATTTATTCTCCTGGTGGCCTTTGCACCCAAAGCTCAGCAGCCTCTTTGTGCCAGGAGGCTGCTGATATAAACTGAGCTCAGTTTACCGAGCTATGATGAGACCAGGGTCTCCTCTGGGTTGCCAAAGAAAGCTGAGGAGAGGATTTGGAACGAAGACCTGGTATCACATTTTGCATGAAACATGAACAGAGGGCATTTTCCAAACGCTTCAGCTGGCGTTGTCAACCCCAGCAATTTTTAGTGTGAACCTCCTCATATCTGGCCCTGCTTCAAGTTCTAGGTTTTGGCTCCACGCCACTCGATTCCTTCTGAATAAAAATTGAGTTTGCAGCTTTGTGGGTGCAGAGAAAAACTCAGGATGACCCTGGATCAGAAAAAAACCAAGCGCAAACAGGGAATCTCAAAGGCAGCCTTCGTAAGCACTCGATTTAGGTGTTAGTATCTAAATTGTTTAGGAATATTTGGAGCTGACAAGCATGTGCAACGTTAGAAATAGAAATGCTGAGGCATCGAAAACCTTATGACTCCACAGGGGGATTTTTGAACTGATGCTGCTGTTGTAGCTGCAGAACAGAAAACAGGGAGTATGAGAACAGGCCCTTCTCTCCAGGTTTATTTTTGCTCTTGCCAAGGGACTGCAGGACAAATACAGTCTCTTTCAGGCCCATTAGCTTTTATGAATTTGTTCCACTGCCAGCACGTAGCTTTTGGATTTTGAGACAGCTCCCCCTGCTAAAAGAGCTCTGGTACTTCTCCATGTAGTTGGACCTGGCTTCTGGAGATTTGGATGGCATGTTTTGTCATAGAAACGAGACTCCAGCTCTCTGCTGTACCAGGATCTGCCTAGACACAGCCCTTGAGCTCTGCAGTGCCTCGCAGGAAGGGATTTTCAGCTCTGTGAGGTGTTGTCTGGGTATTCATGTTGACCATCTGTGTGAAATGAGGATTTACAGCCACCCTAATGGTCATTGCTGCGTTTCCTTGGCCATGTCTGAGCTGTTGGTGAACCCTCAGATACACCAGAACCCTCACTGAGGCAACAAAGGTTGTGGTCTTGTGTAGAAACGCTGCAAGCATCCCTCGGGGTTATCTATCAGTATCTACAACAATCAGCTCCTCTCAGGGAATGTGGAAAGGTGAGGAAAAAATATCTTTAGTGCCTGTTTGGTTGTGGATTGTGAGTGATCTCAGGTGAGCCACTGGATGGCTGTGCCTCAGCCCATCACCTTCCCACCAGCACAGCCCTGCCATGCCCCAATAGCTCCTGAAAATGATAATTTTTCTCACTTACTTTGCCAGGCTGCTTCTTCAGTTGTCTGAACTTCTGGGGGCAGGAGCCACCTTCGCTTTTGTCTTGCCAGGGTTTAGTCCCAGCGTTACCAGGTGCTTGGAATTTATGGATGAAGTGACAATCTGCATAACACGTGGGATGCAAAGCAAAAGCTCTCTCCATTCTCTGGGGTTTAGAGGGGGAGTTTCAGCAGCAGGAACAGGTTTTGCTGTGTGTTTGAGAGAGTGAATGGAGCATGTTCCTGTAGCCCCTTCCCATCAGGAAAAAGTTTGTGGACAAATCTGTCCTTGTGGGGACCAGCAGATTGGATGAGCCGTGCTGGGCTAAAACAGTTCTTGAGCTGTTTTGGGACACTGGGGAGAGCACAGCATTTTGGGTGGCTTTTGTCCCCTCAGGGCAGGCTTTGAGGGCTTCACCATGGGCATGGAGGGGCAGAGCTGCCTTCCCAAAGGGAAGGAGATAGTTGTTTGTTACCCCTGCCCTTAGAGGGGGAACAAGTTGTGACATGGGTGTGGACCCTCACAGAGGACAGCAGGCAGCAGCAGCAGGTCAAACATGGAAGGCTCTTTATTATCTGACTCCAATCTACTTATATACATTTTGTACAGAGGGCCCAGATTGGCCCAAGGAGGTCACAACCTCCTGACTCCATTGGTCACTGTGACCATCAGTCAAGTTCTCTCTCAGAGAACAACTATGCAAAGCATACTGATAAATTCTAAGAATACAATACTGTTTACATCAAGCAGCGTGAGAACCAGGCTGCAAAGGTCCAAACACTCGAAAGCAAGAAATGCAGGGGCTACAGTTGTTCTCCCGCAGCCCACTGCTGTTATGGGGCTGTCCCTTCACTCTGCCCAAAGGCAGCAGAGCTCCAGCTCGGGGCTGGATTGCATGGCTGGCTCCAAACCACCAGCTTTTTGGCTGCTGCCTCTTTGGATGGATATTGCACTTTGCTCGAGGGGTGAAAGTGGCAAAGACGGCACACTGCAGCCCCGGCAGGGACAGCGGCACCCAGCGCCAGCCGTGACCCCGCGCCCGGCCAAGGATGGGAGCGGGAGGCTGATTTATGGCAGAGAGGAGCCGGGGGTCTCTCGGAGTGGAGCTGGAGGCGAGTTGCCATGGAGATGGGCTAATAAAGCACCGGCAGCAGCGGCTCTGACGCCGCTCCGGTTGCAAAGAGCGGGCGGGTGGGGGAGAAAGGGCAGCTGCCACGTGGGGATGGAGAGAGAGAAGGTGAGAGTAGGACAAGAGTTTGGCGTGTAGGGCTGTCCCTGGGTGCTTTGAGAGCCGGAGGGAACGGGGGGAAAAGAGCCCTCCTCTCGCAGCTCTTTGGGAAGCAGGACATCATCATGGTGCTCCTTGGCAGTGAGTGACCGGCGGCTCCCAGGGAAAGGCAGAGTGTCTTTGTTCTGGCCGCCTGTCTGCAGGCTGGCAGCTTGCCCTGGCACAGGAGAGGGCTCTGTCAGCTTGCAGGGACCCCCTCACACAGGACTGGCACAAAGGACTCTGCTGTGCCCAGCGCTGGGTCCTGTTTTCTCCACACGCCGACTGCTCCGTGCCAAGGCAGGACATTTGTCACTGCAGTGCCCTCCCTGTGCCGATGATCTTTGGTCCTTGGAGCTGCTCTGTGCTTCCCAGGGCCCCTGTGGGAGGTGTTGCTGGTCCATGTCCCTCCCAGCACGCTGCCCTCCTGCCTCTCAGGGCTGGGGAAGGTCAGCTGTGCCCTGGCTCAGCCCTGCCCTGCAGCAGGACTGCAGCCAGATGCCTTGGAATGCTGCCTTGGATGCTGCCTTGCATCCAGGGTGGGAAGAATGGGGATGGCCTGGGCTTGCCCCCAAGAGCTGTGTGTCCTGGAGGTTTGCTGCACGTCCCTATCATGCCTTGGGAAGGCTGAGCTGAGACAGAGACTGGACAGAGATAAAGTAGATATTTATTGAAAGGCCTTAAGGGTACACTGGCCAGGCCTACAACCAAGGTGGACCCAAAATGGTCACGAAATGGACAAACAGTCACCAGGTCTCGCAATTTGATAAGTTTTGGTCCATTTGCATCTTGGGGTTGAATTGTCCAATCCCAGCTCCAGGCTGTGAGGTCCCATCCTTCTTGTTCCTCCCTCCAGCCACCCTTGTTTGTGCTTTTGGGCCTGAAAACTTGTAACAGTTGTCCTTGGTGTCCATCTGGGAAAGGATTTGTTTTGTGTCCCTGCTGTGTGCAGAGCTGAGTGACACTGTCTGTGAGCTCAGAGCTGCACCCCGGGGCAGCACAGAACCTGAAATACATGGAAGCAGAAACTTAAGGCATCACCTAAACTCTTGCTCCAACCTGCACCTGCAGAATGGACACTCCTGCTTTGCTGATGAAGGGATCAAATCTGCAATTCCATTCCGTTCAAGGGCATTGCAGCATGGACCTAAAAGCAAGCAGACTTTTATTCTGGCTTGGTGAGCAGGTTGATGGGAGGGAAAGGCTTTGCTAATTATTAACAAGGTATTCCCAGGCTGCTGTACTTCCATTTTGAGAGATTACTCTTCAATAATATGGTGACAGCCACATTTTAACCTTGATCACCATAAGAAAGGTTTTGCTTCAAAGCCATGAGCTCCTGGGCTGTGCCAGAGTTCAGGGAGTTGTTCCAGCAGGTAAAGGCAGAGACGGGGAGGTTAGATAGTTTAAAAAAGAAATTAAAAGCCTTATGATGGAGAAATGCATTAAAAGATAATTGCTTACAGGTTTCACAAGATGTTTTTATGTCTCTTAAATTGATGAATGTATCCACAGAGACTGATACTCTTAATGGAGGGTTACCTTTACTTCTAAATAGAGCAGAGATCAAGGCAATTACAACTAGATATTGATAACACTGCCCATACCCCCCAGAGAAAAGGTTGTCTAAAATTGGACTTCTTAAGCTACCTAATGCCTGCTTCCCTGGCCAAAGCCTCTTCCTTCCATCCTGACAGCATCCCCTGCTGTCCAAACCCCTCCTGTGCCACTGCTGGATAGCCCTGATGTCTTTAATTCCATCCTCATGCACTGTGCAGATGGTGGGAGCACTCACTCCCCTCATGGGTCAGTTGGTTTCGGCACTGGCTGGGATAAAGGAAGATTTCCACAGCCTCCACTGATGTCTCTGCAGGGCTAACAGGTGGGGTGAGCCAATCATGAGGGGCATGGAGATTTTTGGGATCTCTGGCACAGCCTCTCTGCTCCAGGAGAGCTTTGACTGGTGGGTATTTTGATTAATGGTTTGGCAGCTGGAAGCAGACCTTGCTGTGGTGCACAGGCGCCTGCTCTGCCAAGGATTTGCATGAGCCAATTATGGAGTGGATCAGCACATCTGGAGAGCAGAAAGGGTTACAAAGTGCACATCCATGGAGCTCCTAATTTGAGAGGTGTACCTTTTTAGGGGCTGCACCTCTTGCTCTGCTCTCAGCAGCTCACTGTTCATGTGGTGCTTTCTGTTCTCTCTGACTCCAATGAGTCCCTTCCCCACCTCTGTAAGAACCTGGCCTGTGCTGTGGCTACAAGGGGAGTGATTCAACTCGACTTTTAGATTCTTGGGAAAGCTCTTCCAGTAAAGGGCATTACGCCCAAGACTTGTTGAGGCAGTGTCAGAGACCTCTGGGCAGGGGAGGCAGCGTTTGGTGGAGACATCTCAGGGCAGAGTGAGAGATGTTGCTCCTGGGGAAGTGTGTGTGACTGTTGCTCCTGGAGGAACAGGCCTCAAGAGAAGCATGGCTTTCACTGCCTCTGAGTGTTGTTAGCAGCACTCAAATGTGTAAATCTTGGAATGTTCTTCAACACGAGCCATTTAAAATCCTGAGTCACTCCTGTCTCCGGATGTGCCTGTCTCGCTGATTCTGTTTCATGCCTCTCCTCACATCCAAGGCAGCCCATGCCAGCAGCTGAATCAGTTTGGAGAAGAGGAAGAACAAGCATCAGGATGGTTATGTCAATGATCAATGTCCTTGAGTGGCCAGGTCCCTTGTCTGGGTGTGGTCATCCTGGAGTGTTCTCCATCAACCTCCCAGTGGGGAGATGGTGGGCCGGGTCCTTGGGGCTTTTAGCTAAGGGAATAGCTGTGCTTTGGGACTCCCTCTGGGCTCTTCCCTGTTCCCTTGCCAACACTCTTTTGTTCACAAGCATATAAATGAGGAGCAGAAGACGTGGATGTAAGCAGGAATTCCGTGTGAAGAACCATGGCCAAGTTTTGTTGCTCGCAGGGCTCTCCCTGAGCTGACCATGCCCTGAGTAGGACACGGGATTAGCTGCTGATGTCCTGAAATCTCTTCCAATATGAGTTTTCCTATGATCCTATGATTTGTCCTAGTTTTGGAGACCAGCAAAAAGCTCCTCCGCTGGCGTGCACACACAGCTGTCTTCTTGAGTGATGCTTTATATTATGGCAGGAGGAATTCAATGCAGAAAACAGACCTTTTTTTAAATGACAACAGCCCTACGCCATGTTCTGGGTGCTGTCATTCGTGTGTGAACAGTGCAAGGACAATTAAAATGTTGGCTGTCCACACAAAGTCTCTAAAGTTATGTCTCTGCTGCTCAGGCAAAATATTTTTCAGAGGACAGGAAATAACAACTTGAAGGTCTTGCTGCTACTGCAAAATCACCCTGTGAGTATTTAATCTCCATTGTCTGGGGTTGGATGTGATGTTGAGGGCTGGAGAAACTTATCTTGATTAGGGTTTGTGGTGGTTCAGAGCTCCTGTAAGTGAGCCAAGTGTTGCAGTAACACTAAAGATGTTTCCTGCTCTGGTCTAAAACGTGGCAGATTTGATTGTGGAGCCAGTTTTTGTTGGAGATGTTGGTCTTCAGATCTTGTGGGCTCCTCAGGATTTGCCCGTGGTCCCTGCCCAGCAGAGGAAAGCAGAATTCTACAGACATTTAACCTGACACATCTAGATACATGGATTAGTGAAGACCATCCTCATATCACAGGGAGATGAAATTTGGCTTTGAAAGAGAGATGAAGTTCTCTTCCTACTGTCCAGGAATGTCATGATAAATACTCCTCTCTCACCAAAGTCAGGATGGTCTGCAGGGATGAGGTAGAACCGTGACTGCCCCCAACTTTCTCCTGGAAACAAGAACTGGGTCATTTTCTAATACCTCAATGCAGAGAACTGACAGTTAAATTGGATTTAACCACCCGTGCCTTGAGGGCCCTTGTCCTGAAGTATGTTTCCGTGTTATTTTAAGTATTCAGAGCCGAGAGTGTTTTATGGAGGGGCTCTGGGGCGGCGAGCAGTGCCTGCAGTGGTGTTCCCTGGCTCACCCCACAGCCCCGGTGACGGAGGGCTGCTCCCGTCCCTTGGAGTCAACTGCGGCTGAGCCTTGCGGTGCGTGTTGAGCACGGAGAGCTCTGCAGGGACAATATATTTTGAGTGTGCCTTACTGTCAGCTCTCGCCTTCCCAGCTCCGCTGCCGTGTGGCTCTGCACAACCGCCCCGAGCCCAGCCGGCTCTGCCCAGCCCTTCCCGGGGGATCCCTGCCTTTCCACGCCGCTTCTGCCCTCGCCTTCTCTGCATTTTAACCTCCTCTCCCCTTCCCCGCGTTTGTTCCCCTCTGCCCATCGTTTTATTGCGATATAAAGCTCGCGGCGATCCCAAGTTGCGGGCCAAACTTCCCTGTGAGAGCCGGGGTTCGGGCGGGCCCGGCAGCTCGGGGTGCTGCCCACCTCCTCTCCAGGAGCATCAGCGCCTCCAGGAGCTCCCCCCCTTCAACAGGTAGGGAGCAGCCAGCCCTGCTCTGCTCATCCTGCTGCGCCCAAAGGATGGCGGTGCTCTGAGGCCGGGGCTGGGCGGAGGACCCCGGAGCATCCATCTATTCATCCATCCATCTATCCATCTATCCATCCATCGCTCGGGGAGGTGGCCCCGAAGCGGGGCAAGCGACAGCGACAGCGACCCATCCCCGCCGCCTACGCTGCGGGGCGGGCGGCTCGGCACAAAGCGGGTGGGTAAACCCTCCTCCGGGGCGCGGGGAGAAGGAGGAGGAGGAGGAAGGCGGGGGGATGCCGCTCCCCTCCCTCCTCGCTGTCTGCCTGGCTGGCCGCGGCCGGAGCAGCGCGCAGGCGGCACT
>VWZU01012554.1:293660-304398 GCA_013397095.1 Sterrhoptilus dennistouni
GCTCCTCGCCTGGAGCATCCTGCCCTGCCCTGCCCTGCCCTGCCCTGCCCTGCCTGGGGCTCCTCGCCTGGAGCATCCTGTCCTGCCCTGCCCGGGGCTCCCCGCCGGCGGGAGAAATGCCCGGAGGAGGACAATGCTGAGCCCCCCTGGCTGTGGAGCTGGACGGGGAATGCAGGGGAAGGGCTGAGCGGGGAGAAGGGTGTAGTAAAGCAAAGTCAAATTTCCCCCTGAATCCTGCGGCCAGGCCTAATGGGCACAGATGGTGTGTTGGGCTGGGGAGGGAAAGGAAAGGAGTTTTGGGGGCTGCAGTTTCTGAGGCTGCTATGAGGGGAGAGGGGAAAAGAGTTCTGGGTCTTTTCTCCTTCTCCCGGAGTTACTAGGACTGAGATATGGATCATTAAAAAGGAATAGCCTAATGCAATTAAGTGGCAGACGGTCCCCACTGCAACACTTATCCATTGTTCCTCGCTCTGCCTTCTGCCAGAATGCTTCTCGCCTGGACAAGAGAAGTACAATTGAACAAATAGTTCATTTCCCTGGCCAATTGCATCTGTAGTGTCTCCCTCGAATCTGCTGCTGACTGGCTGCAAATGCAGCGGCGTCCCCAGGCAGAAGCAGAGAGCCAGGACCCTCTGGTGAGATCCCCGCTGCCGTGGGCTGGCAAGAGCAGCTCCCAGTGGCTGCTCACCCGACTTGTTCCGATGGCAACAGCGGAGCGGGTTTGCTCCCTCACCTCTCCATCCCCATCCCCTTTGCCCTTCTGGGGAGCGCAAAGAAAACCAGCAGGTGCTGAGGCAGGACCAGCCCACAACTAGCAGATGCTACTTGTGGTTCAGGCAAGTCTTCTCCTTTCTGTAGCCTGTCTCTTAACTTTTCCCTTGCCCTGGAGGATGTGGGGTTTTGAGGGGGTTCGAGGCGATGCTGTTTCAGTGGAGTTTGCCCAGCCTGCCCCTCAGCCCGGGGTGCCCCGCAGAGCACAAAGGCAGCAATGCTGGAGCCCGAGCCTGCTGCTCCTTTCTGAGAGCTCCGAGCAGCTGGAGGGATTGCGGCTGCACCTGGGCCCTGGGCACACCCTCGCCTGGAGGCTGCTGTGTCCTTTTTCCCCCTGGAATCTCCTCCTGGCTCTCGGCATGGGGAGGCACAGATGCATTGTCTGCACTGCTGCGAGACACCCTCGGTGCTGGGGGACTGCTGCTTTGGAGCTTCTTATCACAGTCTGCATCATGGAGCTCTTCTCCTTCTGTTCTTTCTCCTTTCCTCTCCCTTTGTCTGTAGACTGCCACCTGTCCCACTTCACTCTCAGCTTCTCCTTCGCCTTTTCCTGCTTAATGTGTTCTTTCCCCTCAGTTTCTTTTTTGTCTAAGTAGTCCATGTCCTCTTCAGCCTGATTCCCTCAACACTGGAGACAGAGCCCAGCCCCTCATCTCAGTCAGAGTATTCCTGCCAACTGTCTACAAAAAGTAGCACAATACCCAGGCTGAACATTGACATAATTACATACCCAGCCAGAGAGTGTAGTAAATAATCCAGCTTTTCAGGCTTTTGCCCAGTGGTGAGTCTTTTGCCATCTCCTCTGCCCATGGGCTAAATGTATTATACTTGGCTTGCATTTACTCCCATTCTGGAAGCACGGAGTCAGCGCAGCCGTGTGTGGCATCAGAGGGGATGTGCAGGGGATGCCTTGCATCATACCCACTCCCCGTGCCTGTGTGCATGGTGTGCCTCAATCTGCCCCCCAGGGCCAGGCTCTGACAGTCCTGCAGGGGCTGCTGAGGTGTGGGGATTGTTCCATCAGTGGGGGAAAGATGGCTCTGGGGTGAAGGTCAGAAACGCCAGCAAAAAAACCCCTGCGGGGCTCAGTGTGCAGTGTTTGCTCTGCTGGCCGGTTTTCCTGAGGTTGGTGTGTCCGTGGAGCTGCAGGCACACAGAATTGGGGGTATTGTCAGCACGGTTGTATTTCCAGTTGTGATTGTGAGCCTGAGTCTGTCTGCAGTTGCTTTGATTGTGAGTCAGTCTGTCTGCAGTTGCAGTAGCTGTGAATCAGTGTCTGCCTGTAATTATGTGGGTGAATCAGTGTTGGCTTGTTACACTATGAGTGCAAACGGTTTCCCATAGCAGTTGTGGGTGTGAATCACTCTACAGTCCCTCTGGATGTGTTTTTGAGTAGAGAGATGCAATACTTGGATTAATTTTGTTTTGATGAGGAAAAACTGTCAAGCGGTTTCTCATTTTGGAAAATTAAAGCTGGGTTGGGAGTTGGACACAGACCTTATATCTTCGTTACCAGCAGAACAACTTGCAGAAGAAATCCACTTTAAGGCTTTCTCCCAAGATTTACATGTTGAGCTAAACCTTTAAATTCTTTGCCTGGTGCCTCTGCTTCCGAGTGTCTTCTTCTGCTGGCTGCCTTGCAGAGCTGCAGACAACACATTTGATAAACCATCACATGTGCCTCGTACCTTCTGTGTGTGGCAGATTCACGGGAAGGTTGTTTATGGTTTGTAGAGTGTGTTTGCGGGGACGAGCCAGTCTGTGCCTCTTGGGTAGGTGAGCACAAACATTTCCATGCTCAGGAGTCGAGGACTGTGAGGTTCCTCTGCCACTCGCCCTTTGCAGCAAGCCAGGGCTGTTTCTCTGAGTAGGTGGCAAACAGTGAGTTGGATTCAGCTGGATGGAGGTGCTGCTGCCTGTTTCTTGGCCTCTGATTTCCCTAAAAATGAGAAAATTTCTGGCCTTCAGCAGCATCTGCACAACACCAGACAGCACTGAGCTAGAGGCAAAGCTGGAGAAATTGGGGCAACCTCAGGTGATGGAAACAGGGTACTAAAGTTGGACCCGGGCTCCCCAAGGCAGCCTGGCCTTGTGCTGCCTGGTGCAGGTGGAGCTGGGAGCTGGCAGGGCTGGGCTGGGTGTCTGTGCCTGCACACACGGGCGTCCCAGCCAGCTCATTTCAGAACAAAGGGAAGCAAACAACCTGGGAAGCAAAGGGATGCGAGACTGAGGTCTTGTGAAACACCACAGTGTCTCTCACTCAGCCCTTTCCAGGCTTCCAGACGAACTGTGGCTGCTCATTGCTGCCCCTGCCCTCAAATGAAAAGAGGTTTTTGTTCCGAGGGACCCTCGTTTTTAGCTGGAGTGATTGAGAACTGAAGAAAACCCTCCCCAGCGGGGACACAGGGCAGCGTGTGCCTCGCCTGTGTTTATTGCTGCTGCACTGAGCACTTGCTGGCTGCTGTCTCTGCAGGGAGAGCTTGGAGCTTTGCTCAAAGAAGCATTAAAGAGGCACAGCAGTGGTCACCTGGAGCCTGGTGTGCTCACAGAGGGTCAGGGACATCTGGACAGAGCCCAGTCTGTGCAGGCTGGATGATCCTGCAATCCTTGAGGGGTGTTGAAGGACCTCTCCTGCTGCCTGGGACTTGTTTTGGAGAGGCTCCAGTGCAATGAGGAAGGGCTTTAATGAGCTTCTTGTGCTGTGCAAGTGCTCCTGACTTTGGGGGTAAACATGCAGGTGTTGTGAGGTCACCTACAGCGCTGTGCCTGGCTGTGCAGGTGGGCAGATGGTGTTTGGCACCACCAGGGTCTGCATCATCCTCTTCTCCCTGCACAGAAGTGCTTTGAGCTGGGCTTTTGGGCTAAGGCTGCCTCTTCTTCCCAGTCTGATCTCCAGCTGGCTCCCAGCGTCAGCTCCTCACTGCACAGCCCTCCCTTTTTAGGAGCTGCACCTCTTGCTCTGCTCTCAGCAGCTCACTGTTCATGTGGTGCTTTCTGTTCTCTCTGACTCCAATGAGTCCCTTCCCCACCTCTGTAAGAACCTGGCCTGTGCTGTGGCTACAAGGGGAGTGATTCAACTCGACTTTTAGATTCTTGGAAAAGCTCTTCCAGCAAAGGGCATTATGCCCAAGACTTGTTGAGGCAGTGTCAGAGACCTCTGGGCAGGGGAGGCAGGGATCTCCCTGAGATACCTGACTGGACAAGAGATGTGCAGGTCCTGGGGGCTGAGTGGGAGCTGTCAGTGCTCTGCACTCCCCCAGCTGATGTCACTGGTGTCCATGCATGGGATGTGGGGATGCTGATTCAGTGACACCACAGCTGGACAGCACCTCTGGGTGCAGTGCTGGGGCAGATCTGTCTTTGGGCTGGTTGCTGAATGGTGAGACTGTTGCTGAGTGAATCAGATGGTTCCCCTGGCTGTGCATCTTCCCAGGAGGCAGGATTTCAGGTGAGATACTCCTGTGACTCTCACAAATGTCCCCAGGTGGGTTTCTGGGCCTCTTCTGCCTTCATTTCTTTTCTGGTGCTTGCAGTATCCCCCTCTCTAGCCATTCTCTGAGGTTTCTTTGCAAGCTTTACCTTCCAGCCTCCACCTCCAGGGTTCTGTGTCTCTCCCTTGTCAGCAGTGAGCCTGTGCTAATCACTCTTTCCTAGGAAGCCACTTCAGAATATTTAATGGTTTCTAGAATAAGGATTTCTGGGAAGATCAGGCTCAGTGTGCCATGTCAGGAGATACCCAGTGTTGGCACAGCTACTAGGGAACCTTGCTGATTTGGAAGTTTCCAGCACTTTTTTTTTTTGTTCCCAAACCCACTTGAGTGGGAAGGAAGGAAGGAAGGAAGGAAGGAAGGAAGGAAGCTTTTCCAATCCCTTGTTAATCCAACAGGAAAGCTGCATTTCCCTGGGGTGTCATTGTGCTGTGGTGCTCTGGAGATTGGACAGATTGTCTTGGAGAGGAGTGGGAATGTTTGTGAAGCCCTTAGGTGTGTGGTTATAAACACACCTGCCAAATTCCATGTGCTGTGAACCTCAAGTATCTCCGGATTCCAGCTGCAGAGTGTCAGCAGGACTCCTTAGAAAATCTGCATTGGATTCAGCTGTGGAGGTTACCAGCAACTGCACAATTAGTGCTGAGTGCATTTGCTAACTGTGCCATTAAGGAGTGAGCAATGGACAGATGGAGGAAGGAAGAAGTGCAGGGCTGCTCTGAGCACACACCATCCCTCCAGGCTCCACGTTGTACAGACACACAGGAGAGCCAGGAGCTCTGGGGAGATGTTCTTTTAACTTATGTGGAAGAGGGGGATCAGTCTAAAGAGTGGTGCCACTCTTTTCTGTGCTGGGAAATTTTGGCATTCTGCACTTTTTTTCTTCATGTGCACTGTGCGGCTTTCTCCTAGTAAGAGATTTGGTTTTTTTTATTTTTCTTCTTTGAGGCTGCTAACAGCCAATTAACATTCCTAAACCCTCGCTTGGTTACATGCAGTTTAAATGCACGTTGCCTGCATCCTCCCTCCCCTTTCTGAGGATCAGGGATCTCTGCAGGTATTCAGATCGAGGCGTTGGCTGATTCAGAGCTTTCCTGAGTGGGAAGTGACAGCTGAATAGCCTTGCACGGGGACAGCCCCAGCGCGGGCTGGAGGAGCTCCAGTGCTGCTTTTCCTCAAGCTCTCGTGGGTGTTCCCATCCCTTCCCTGTGCACCGAGGGACCCCTTTGCCTGCTCTGCCATCAGCATCCTCTCCAAGAGCTACTCTTGTGTGCTAAAAGCTGAGGAGCTCAGTTGCTGGGCTGTTGAAACCTCCAGAGTTATTTTACAAGCTGATTTTTTCAGGGAGGCTGTGTGGCCAGGAGCTGTGAGGCTCCTAAAGCACTTGCAGCAGTTGGGTTCTTGTGTGTGCCCGTGGCTGGGCCTGCAAGAGCCCCAGGAAAGGGGGGAAATGGTGCTGGGAGCTGCTG
The DNA here is from genome assembly GCA_013397095.1 of Sterrhoptilus dennistouni. Taxonomy (NCBI): domain Eukaryota; kingdom Metazoa; phylum Chordata; class Aves; order Passeriformes; family Zosteropidae; genus Sterrhoptilus; species Sterrhoptilus dennistouni. The sequence goes on from VWZU01012554.1 coordinate 299,389, forward strand.
TGCCACGGGAACCACACCAGGACCTGGTTATGGGGAGCTTTGGGTGATCCCCTAAACTCTCTGAATGGTGAAATCTCCACCTCTGCAAAAGCCTCCCTGTATTTTCCAACACGTTTCCTGCTCGGCAGCAGGTGATGGGCAGGACTGGCTCTGCTCCTCAATCCATCTCCAAGGGTGAGGTAGCCAAAGAATGAGGAGAACACCCTGCAGCCTCTTCTATCCAGCTTCCCAAGGAAAATACAATGCAAGAACCAAAGGAAAGTGGTAGGAAAGAGTGCCAAGCTGTTTTCCATGCTGTGCTGTCCTTCTCAAACCCCCATTTTGGGGACATTCTCAGTGTGAACAAACTGAGATGTGACAGGCAAAATGTCTACTTTTGCAGGTAGTGAAAACAGATTTTGCTCCCAGTGCTGGTTCTGATGCTTAAAATGAGACTTAAGCCCAAATTTGACTTAATTCAAGCAGCCCTGCTGTCCTTGGCTAGCATCTTCCTCATCAGAACTATCCAAAGTAGAAAATTAATCTTCATCTCTGTATAATATTGAAGGAAAACTCGATGAGCAAGGTTTGGTGAAAATGCAGTGACGAGCTTTTTGGCACAGACAGGACACACCCAGAGGAAAGGTGTTCTGGATTTTGTCACTGTTTTCCAGACCCTCTGAATTACCTTGTTCCTCCATTTTCTCTATTCTTTTATTTTAGTTTCACTTTTTCACTGTTGGCGAATAATCTGCCCCACCCATGGTTTCACCAAACCTGATAAAGATGGTCCCAAAATGTTCCACAGCAGCCACAACAGTTCCTGCAGAGCCAGGAGGCACCTGCTGCAAACCCAAAGTGTCCTCATTTGTGTGGGGATCCCTGGTCAAAGTCTGGTGGCTGTGCAAATTCTGTCCAAACAAAGCATTTTTTGAAATTAGCAATTGAATGGGAAAATGTTGATTTCAGTGGAATTTTTCAGTGGTGTTTTGGGGAGAGGATAGACAGCAATGGTTCTTTTCAATTTTTTTTATAATTTGGGTTTTTTTGCTTTTGGCTAGTACTTTAAATTGCCTTAGGGGGAAAAAAATCAATTAAATACTATTGTATAATATGCAAGTTGAAATGAAAGGGAAAAGTTGAAAGGAAATCTGTTGAGAAGCTGCTTATTGAAGAAGTTCTGAATTTGCCTTGTAAGAAAAAAAATCAACATTTTATCTGTCCTTGTCGTGATTTGGAACGAGTCTCCCCAAAAACGTTGGAATTTCCCACAGAACAGATATTCAGCCAGTCGATTTGTGCCTCATCAGCAAATACTTGAATTTCCAAGACTGTGTGTCCCTTCTCAGCTGGAAGATGGTGGGAGCCAGAGGAGACACCCGAAATCAGAGCTTTTCTCACCAGAGCTGTGGGTGTGTCCGTGCCAGAGCCTCCTGCACCTCCTTTGGTGTGAGGATGAGCTTCCCTAGGGGCCTTCAGGTAGAATCCTGATTAATAAAGCCTGAGCACACTGTGCCCAAATTAATCCCTGCATTAATTTCTGCAAGGATTTGAAGTGACTGATGGGGAGGAAGGTAAAGGTGACTAGGGCCACAAGTGCTGGGTTGGTTTTTGTATTATTTTTTTTCCCCACCCTGTGCCTGCTGTTAGTGAGTGTCTTGCCAGAGCAAAAGCTGAGGTGGGTGGGAAGGACTGGTGGTGTCTGGCTTTTACCTTCTGCCTGCCTGGCAGCTCCTGTGCTCCTTAGAGCTGAAAAACAAGGATCAGGCACAGCCTCCAGAGAGGCTCTAGGGCCACAGTGCTGTGGGGAGAGCAGCTAAATGCAGAAATGTGATAAAACACACAGCCTGGCCTTGTGCCTCTTCTCTTGCAGGGGCAGGTACACCCTGAAGACAGGAGTGATCCCCAGGGGTTTCCATCCTGCTTGCCTGAGCCCTCTGCATGGGATTTCTGCTGGGAGTTCTCCTCTCCCACGTCCCTGTGCAGAATCCCCTGCTCCTTGGCAGCTCTCAGACAGTTCCCCATCCTCCTTCATCCTAAGGCAGCCTCAGCTGGCTGAGAATTGCCATCCAGGTGCTGGGCTTTGGCTCTGCAGCCAGCACCTCGCTGGAGGGAGCTGCCTGGGGCTCTGCAGCGTGGAGTGGAGAAATGCAGAGGTCACGTCTGGCTGGCACCAGCATCTGGCCCTGGTTTGTGCCTTGCTGTGATTGACTGGAGGCTTCACTGCTGGGCTCAGAGTGGGGTTGGGCTGTGCCTGGTGCTGAATCCCCTGTGTGGGGACAGGGAGCGTGGTGAGGGGGAGATGTCACGACAAGCTGGATTTACCCAGGCTGTTGCTTGGCAGTGCTGCTCCAAGGTGCATCAACATAATGAGATCCATAAAAGGAGAAGGCAGTTAAATGTGCAATAACATCACAATAAAAGTAAAACTGAGCATTAATGAAAACTCTGAGCACACTAAGTGCAGTATCGTCGAGCGCTCCCACCACCTCGGGCCTCGGTGGTCAAACTTAATAATAATTTCTGGCAGTGTCATTACTGGAATTAAGTGAGGGTTTAACTGTCTAGAAAAAGATGTTGAGGGGGGAAAAATGGGCCTTGAGACTTCAAAAGTGGTTCTGCTGTGTGGATGTCACTGAGGTAGCAGAGGCACTAGGTGAGCTGGGGGCAGGTTGTGACTGAGGTTGTGACTGCAGGTTGTGCAGGGTGAGGAGGAGGAAGGGAGGGGTGCAAGGAGAGCCACTGTGGTTACTTTGGATAGTGAGTTTGCAGTTGCTGCTGAAGCACCTTGGGAGCTGCAGGATCTGCTGTGAAGGTTTTAATGTGGGTACCCCTGAAGCAGCTTCCCCAGGGCCAGCAGTGCTCCAGGGCTGCCTTTGGCTCCTGAGGGTTCCCTGAGGCTTCAAACACAAGACCACAGAAATACTGACTGTTGCCCAACATGAAAGATGGAACTGTTTGCTTTTCCCTAGTAACTAAAACCTGTTTTCTCTCCTCTCATTCCCTCTGTCCCTCCCTGCCAGGTTTTTGGAGGCTCGTTTTGCAGAGGCTGCACACTGACACCATGGCACTGAGGCTCCTGGGAATGGGGCCCTTCTCCCTGCTCAGCCTTGGAGTCCTGCTCCTGCTTCTGGCTCTCCCTGCTGCTGCTGGGTAAGGTGGTGAGTGCTGAGCTGTTGACCAAGGCTGCAGTCCTCTTGCTGAACTTAAATATCCCAGGGTCAGCATGTGCACAAAGCAGCCCAGGGCAAAGCACTGAAGTGTCTCTGCTGTGTCTGACCCTCCCCTTGTCCCCATGCCTTTCACCCAGGGACTGTTCAGTCCCTAATGTGGCTGACACTGGCATTATTTGAGGTGCTCTCACTGACATCAGTTGTCAGCGTTTTTTTGCAACAAAACCTATTTTCAGATTTGGCCTCTGCACAATTCATTCTGAGCAAGGACTCTGCTTGCCTGAGTTTTAACCTGGAAGAGAGATTCCTCCCCACCCCATTTGGTATTTTAATACAATTTTAAAAGAACAGAAAAATCAATCTGCTTCATCTGTTTGGCTGTTAATGACCCACGGGCAGCACACCTGACATGCTGCAGCACCAGGGTTCTCTGCCAGCCCTGGCTGGGCTTGCTGCTCTCCTGTACCTGGCTGTGCAGGCTCTGGCTGCCCTGGCAAGGAGAGTGCTGCTGCCAGCCTCACCTTCCCAGCCTCTGGAAGCTGTCTGGAGGAGATGAAAGCCTGTTAGTCCATGACTGCATCCCACCAGAGCCTGTGCTGGGGGAGCTGGGGGAGCCCTTCGAGGAAGGAAGAGGGAGATGCCACCAGCTGCGGGCAGGGAGGAGCTCTGCACAGAGGGAGAGAAGTGCAAATAATACATGACTCCCATAAAAAATTCAGAAAGGCCTTTAGAGCGTCAGGTGTGGACACTGAAATGGTGTCTGCTGAGTGAGAAGTCCAGACGGGATCGGGGATCTTCATGCATGAGGAGATGTTGATGCTGCCCTTCCCACCCTGTCCTGCCCTTTCTGCTCCACCTGCTGGGATTTGACTTTGCAGCTTTGCCCTGCCCTCCTGCACAGGCACACTCAGCCGTGGGCACTGCCTCTCACCCCCTCCCCACACTGGCTGTCCCCATGCCCTGTGCCTGCAGCTCTGCCTTCCTCCCTGCTGCCTTTTCCTCCCCACCACAGATCCACTGCTCCCTCGCCACCTGCCACGCAGGGATTGCTCAGAGTATTGGCCCCCAGGAGGATCTGCTTCCTAAATTGTGTGCAAGGGGGACCCCTGTGCTGCTGTGGCACAGCTCCCCAGAGAGTCTGTGCACAGGTGGCAAGGTAATGACTTTTCCTCAAGCCTATCCTAATTAAATTTGCTGCAAACCTCCGTCCTTCCTGCCTAAAGGATTTTAATTATTTCAAAACCTTGATCCCGCACATCTCCTTGCAGTTCCTTCACTCCTTGCTAAAGGGCAGCTTTAGCTTTATGTTAAGGTGAGGTGAGGCAGCCCAGAGCTTTCCTGGGAAAGGAATTATTAGCCCAAATTCAGGTGCTGCTGCCTCTCCCCTGCCTGCACCTTCCCTTGTCCTGCCTACGCTGCTCTTCCTTCCCCCAGCCCCTCCCCAGTGAATCCCACACTGCTCACATTGAAGTCAAGCCCTCAAATGTCAGGCTAAAGTAAAACAGCTTTGAAATTTGTAAACTCATTTCCCCCATCACCGCTGAGCCTCCGCCAGGAGTTCCTTCACAAAAACCCATCCTCTCGCTCTTTATATTATGGGTAATTTTTAAAGATAGCTTATAAAACATTAATGAATGAGCTTTTCATGAGCATGCTAGCTATTCATAAGTTATAGATGGTTATATACTCATCAGCAGACACTGGGACAGATTGCTTTTAACCATGACATCTATTGAAAGCTGGTACAATTGAAACCTCACTAATTACTGCAGGCGTTCGTTAAATTTCTCAAAAATCTTCTTACCTGCAGGGAGTTCAAGTGCAGATGAAAAGCCAAAAGCAGCTTTTTTTTTTTTTT
>VWZU01012554.1:304404-328095 GCA_013397095.1 Sterrhoptilus dennistouni
TTTTTTTTCTGATTCAGCTGGAATTCTTGGAGGCTGTGGTGTAGTTTGAGATGTCAGGAATGGTTTTGGTGTTTGGATCTGGCAGGTTGCATTGGGGCTGGGTCAGGTGTTATCCCAAGTATGCCTCACCCTATGGAAACTGGAATTTCAGCTCTGTGTTACCCTCCTTGTGATCCTGGAGGCTCAACTTCCCAGCTTGACCACTCCTCCAGGGGTTGCTTTGCTAAAAAACGGAGGCCAAGTGGTCCTGTGAGTGGTGGGATGTGCCCCTGGAGAAGTGCACCTCAGGCACTTGAAATGTGATTTCCCAGAGTGTTTGGTCAATGAAGCCAATGAAAATTAATGTCAGAATTGCCCAAAATGGAATATTTCAATTAACTGCAGCATTCTAAATAGTATTGATTCAGCCTGACTTTATAAGTACCCATACCCTGCTCTCCATTTTTCCTCTTTTGCTGGGAAACACTCCTTGCTCTTCTTTTATCTTACAGAATCTGGGTTTTATTTTGGGTGAACGCTTTGATAGAGAGCTCCAAGCCAGCTCTGGTGCTTGTCACCTCACTGACCCTTCACAGTGTGTTTACAGGTGCAGTGTCAGGGGTAACCAGCCTGACCACATGGGATGCAGCAGGATTAAGCTTTGAAGTCTTTAAATAATATTCCTCTTTTTCTGTAGTTTTTTGAGACTTTTTGTGTTGGTTTTTTTTCCCCCAGTTACTTCATGATGCATGCTGAAACCACACATCAAAGGACATTAGGCTGAGGTGGGAAGGAAAGGGGCAAAAGTGTTAGAAAGTGACAATTTAGGGGCTTTTCTTCCCCCTGATGGTCATAGGTGCTGTCCTTGGTACCTGTTAACCATGAATTGCATGTCCACCATCTTTGGTCTGTGGCATTTGTGGTTTCCTCTGGCCAGTGCTCCCCAGTTATTCACCTCTCCATTTAGTGCCAATGTGCCAATCAGGGTTTCCTTGCTCCTGAGGGGCTCCTGTAGCTGGTGCTAAGCATCCCTGTGCTCCAGCAGCCTTTTGTCCTCTGCCTGCCTGGGCTTCCTCACCCATCTCACTGCCTGTTTGTGCCTCTTAATATTTTTTTCTTTCTTGTATTTATTTTTTTTCTCCCTCATTTGTCTCTCTCTTAATCCCTCTTCCATCTTCCTCGAAAACTCCTCATCTCTATAGATTTTTTCCTTTTTGTTTTCTGTTACTTAATCTTCTGCCTTTCCATTTGTTTTGGTCCTAACAGCTATTTCTGCTGGGGAAAGCTGTGCTTGAAGCCACAGAACTGCTGCTCTGTGTCATCTGAAATCTCTTTTAGAGGCAGGTGGTTCCAGAAGGACTCACAATCTCCTCTTCTGTTGATTGAAAGGGAGACACAAAATGCAAATGTATTACTTGAGCCCCTTGTGTTTGTAAAGCTGCATTGAAGATTTTGTTCAGTGAGATGTGCTGTTTTAGAGGAATTTACTCCTTGTTTTATTCCACCTGGGGCAGAGTGTGTTCTGAGGAAATCATCTTGTTTGGGGGCTTCCAGGCTTCTTGTGTTGAGCAGAGATGGGAATGTGGAAACTCATTTGTTTTTATAAACAGGGAAAGTCCAGCAAACTGCAGGGATGGTTCACTAAGTGTTTTAATGATGAGGCTTTAACCCTGTTTACTGAATTCTGCTTTTCTGTCTCCCCTCTTCCCTGGGGCAGAGATCTTTGAAATGGCTCAATCTGGCAATTAACTGGTGTCACCTCTTCCATGCTGCCTGTAAGGAGATAGTGGCACTGGAATAACTGAGCTTCCCACAGCCTCTGCTCAGAAAATGCCCATTTTTAGGGGCAGGCAGGGGATGCTGAGGGAGCTCCCTGTAAAAAGGGAGCTGAAGACCCCCTTGATGTTGCTGGCTCTGAGCTAGAGGAAAGGTGGGAAGGAGACAGTGGGGAGCTGGTCAGAAATTCCCTGGGCTAAGTCCTGCAAATACATGACTTTGATATGATGTCCTCAAAACACATGGCATGATAGTGGCACTTGAATAACTGAGCTTCCCACAGCCTCTGCTCAGAAAATGCCCATTTTTAGGGGCAGGCAGGGGATGCTGGGGCAGCTCCCTGTGAAAATAGGGTTCCCTATTAGCAGCTCCCCCTTGGTGCTGCTGGCTCTGAGCAGAGAATGGTGGGGGGGGACAGTGGGGAGCTGGTCAGAAATGTCCTATGCTGACTCCTGCAAACACATGATATTGATATGATGCCCTGCAAACACATGGCATGATAGTGGCACTTGAATAACTGAGCTTCCCACAGCCTCTGCTCAAAAAATGCCCATTTTTAGGGGCAGGCAGGGGATGCTGGGGCAGCTCCCTGTGAAAATAGGGTTCCCTATTAGCAGCTCCCCCTTGGTGCTGCTGGCTCTGAGCAGAGAATGGTGGGGGGGGACAGTGGGGAGCTGGTCAGAAATTCCCTGTGCTGCATCCTGCCAACACATGAATTTTTCAAAAGCTGAGTCCTGCAAACACATGAATTTATTAAAGGCTGAGCCCCCATCCTGCTCCTCAGGCTGGAGCAGGACCCAACCTCCCTTCCCTGCCTGGAACTGCTCAGAGAACACACAGGGCAGGTTTCCCTTCTAACATTTTTTTTTCCTGTTTTTCTCCCCTCTCCTGGTGCCAGGCTCTCTCAGAAGCATGTCTCAGATGTCGTGGATGACAGCAAGGACAACATCACCATTTTCACACGGATCCTGGACAGGCTCCTGGACGGATACGACAACCGCCTGCGTCCCGGGCTCGGAGGTCAGTGCGGGGCTTCCCTCAGCTGGTGCCTCCAGGACAGACCCTTTAATAACTCTGGTGCTGTCGGGAGGGGAGGCTGCTCAGTGCCAGCCTCGGTTTGTGGCTGTTTGGAGTCTGTTTGGCTGTTGGGTAGGCTGAGAGGTGCAAGTCCCAAGTGCTGTGGTGGCTGTGACAGTGCAAGGACAGGCTTGTAGGTAGAGCAGCTGTGGGTGAACCTATTCCTGCTGTTTTAGAGGCATCCCCCTCTCAGAAATGCTGACATGTTCAGAAAAGAAGACATTGAGGGGCTGGAGTATGTCTGGAGCCCAAATCTGATGAGGAGCAGCTCAGCCTGGAGAAAAGGGGGCACATTCTCACTTTCTACAGCTCCCTGCAAGGAGGTTGTGGCCAAGTGTGGGTCGGTCTGTTCTCCAAGGGAAAAAATGACAGGAAAAGAGGAAATGGCCTCAAGTTGCACCAGGGGAGGTTTAGATTAGATGTAAGGAAAAACTTCTCACAGAAATGGTTGTAAAGCACTGGAAAAGGCTCTCTGGATAAAGGTAGAATCACCTTTGGCTGTTGGTGTGGCACTTGGGGGCACGGGTTAGTGCTGAACGTGGTGCTGGTGCACAGCTGGATTTGATGCCATTTCCAACCTGAACCATTCTCTGGCTCCAAACCACCAGTTTGCAGAACCTCCAGCTCATGCTGGTGTTGCTTTTTAGTCAGCCTGCTTTGCTAGAGAGCCTCTATCTCCACATCTTCTCAGTCATTTCCTATGCAGCTGTCACCTGGCAAGCTCTCCCCCCGTGCTGCTCTGGGCACCGGGCACTCACCCAGGGCCTGCTGCCTCCTGAGCTGCATCCCACACTGCTGCCACCACTGCTGCTGCTGCTGCAGGGGTTCTCTGAGAGCTCCTACACTTGTCTGAGGTGCTGCAGAAAGAAAAACCTTCCCACCTCATGCCTACAGCTCCAGTCAGCATCATCTAAGGGGGCAGAAGAGATGGGGAGGAGAGATGTGAGATTAGGGAGATGTGGGTCTGTGGGGGTGGTTCCTGGGATGTTGTTGCTGAGGCAGAGGTGGCCCCTGTCAGGTGTTGACAGCTGTGTGTCCATGGTGCTGGTGAGGGGCTGTCCCTGCCCTGCTCTGAGCCCTGACACTATAGATGTTACAATTCACACCATCACAATCAGAAGCCAAACTATTTCCTAATTACAATCCATTATAAGTGTTTCTTGGCCTATCAGCTTTTGCCACACAATGCTGTAAATGCCTTAAAGCAAAACATCTAAACTCACCCCTCGTGGGTCCTACTACAATGCACCTTTCATAGTTCTATTTCTCCAAAGTATCCAGTCTTATTTGCAAGGCCATCCTTTGAAACTTGTTTCCAGTTCCATTTCTCTCTCAACAATGTCCATCCTATCCCATGGCATTTCTAACTCAGCATTTCTTATCTCAAAGTTTGCACATAGATCCATACTACATGAGCTGTCTGTTAGGCTTTGAGGATTCTCTACAAATCCATTTCCCACATTGCTGGACTGTGATTTCCACCCAGAGCTGGAGTCAGCAGGTGCTGTCTCATTTTCTGAAGGTCCTGCTGCCAAGAGCTGCTCTCCTGAGCTCTCACATGCTGATGGGATCTTCTGGAATGGCCCTTTCCTTCCCCAGAGCAGCTTTGCCTCCTCCCAGTCCCGTGTCCACCTCTGTGCTGCATCTCTCTGCCCTGCCCTGCCCTTTGAGGCTCTTTGAGGGCTTTTCCAGTGAGCATCCTCACCCCTGCCGTGCTGCAGGGCCCAGGCAGGGAAGGGTTACAGCGTCTGCATAAGCAATCAGTCACTTTTATTGCTTTTGTTGCTTGTTTCTTTCCCCCAGAATTAACTGTGGTCCCACTAATAGCTTTGCTTCCTCAAGTCTCCCCGATGGCTGTATTGATTTAACTGAAACAAGTTCTGCACGGGGGCTGAGGGGGCATTTCTGCTCACTGCAGGCTCAGCTGCAGACAAGCCCATGCTCAGGATTAACAAGAGGAGTCCCAGGAGCCCCTCGCTGGGGAAGTTCAAACCTTTCTTGGAACATCTTTGCTCTGTTGCTTTAGATCCTTTAATAACGTGTTTAACATAATAAATTGCCTTTGCCTGAGCCAGCCTTTGAGTGTTTAAAGGCTACTTTCACCTCTGCGTTCCCCTGCTGAGGCACTCTGGCAGAGCCAGATGGGAGGTGTATTGATGAGGGCTGCAGGTTTTGGGGGCTCTTGGCTGGCAGTGAGTTGTCCTCTGTGGCAGGAGCAGCCTGGTGAACCAGGCTCTCTCTTCCCACTTTTAGTTGTTTTTCACAAGGTTGAAGCCTTGGAGGTCTCTCAGGGAAAGAGACCTTTTAGAGGGAAAGACTTCTCCCACTGCTGCTGGTGGCCAGAGAAGCAGAAATGGTCCTGCTGCAGACCCCAGAGTTTGGGGTTAAGGGAAGGGCCTGGGCTGGCAGTCAGCCAGAGAGGGCTCCTGCTGCCCAAGGCTGGGTGAGGTCTGGGAAAGCCATTGCCTTGCTCCAGATGAGCAGCTGTGCTGCACTGGGACTGAGCCATGGACAAAAAACATTGGTTTTCTTGTAGTACAGCTCTGGGCAGTCCCTGTCTCCTCCCCATTTCCCTTGGGAATGTCTTCAAGGCTTTTCTGAAAGTGTCAGGCCAGAGCACCCACACCCTGCAGTCCGTGGAAGGGGCAGATGTGATGACCTTGTGTCCATACCAGGCTGGTGGAAGGATGGAGCTCCCTAAACTGTGTGTAAAGCTGTGTGAAGCAGCACATGCAGACTCTTTGCCTGGCTGGCTTTCCCATTCTGGATGCGATGCCCCGGCAGACATCTGGGACATGGAGGGCTGAGCTGGGTTTGGGGCTGCAGCACCTCCCAGGGCTCTGCAGTGCTGTGTGTGCTCAGCCCTGTCCCCTCCTTCAGCTTCCCGTGCGCCAGGAACCGAGCAGTGTTTGTTTAGACTTTGGGAGAAGACACTGTGTAAGCAGCAGAGTGTTAATGTGGTGACTTCTCCCCTCAAGATAGCCTCTTTGTATTTATTTTCTTATCCCCTCTGCTTTCACCATCTGCTGCCACCCACTCCAATAGCTGCCATGCCAGAGCTCCTCTTCCTACCAGGATGCTGCAGACACGAGCTGAGGCAAAGCTGAGGCTGCTCAGGAGTGCCTGGCGCTGCAGAGCCAGCCCCAGGTGAGGGGCCTGCCTGCTGCTCCTGCCCCAAACTGGGCACATCCAGCCCAGCCAGGAGTCTGTGCTGAGGCAAGGGAGAGATTTGTGAGCTTAGAAGGAGAGAGGCAGGGGAAGGTGGCTGTCAGACCCCTTCTTCTGCAGGAGCACCCTGTGGCACTGGGGACACAACCGTTTGTGTCACAGGGTCTGGCAGGAGGTTTCTCCCTGTCTCTTGCCATGGATGGATTCCTCTTAGGAACAGAGCTGAGTCTTTTCTTTGCCCTCATGACCACTGAAAGACAGTCTGGGCTCAGGGAAGGGGTAGCTGCATAAACAGAACATCTTCTAGGGCTCAGAGTGGGGGAGGAGAGGCAGGAGCTGTCAGCAGAACTCCTGTGTTTCCCCTGGGAGAGCACGGGGCACTTTGGTTATTTAGTCAGAGGAGGAACAGCGATGGGCCCCGAGGGAATGCAGACATCTGTTGTCATGGCCAACCTTGTAGGATCAGAAAATGTCCCAAGAGAGCTTCTGTGGTCAGCACAGGCCTCTGCTGCTGGTCTGAGGCTGTGAATCACCCAGATCCTCTGCCCAGCCTGCAGGGGCTGCAGTGGGAAGTGTCTGCCTGTAGCTCTCAGGTTCTCCTTGCTGGGGCTCCCTGCAGAGAAACTGCAGCACCTGGAGCTTACCTGGAGCTGCCAAGAGCAGGAGAGAGGAAATGTGGCCAGGAGAAGGAGGTGGAAGTGGCTGACCAAGGGCAGAGATGTCCTGTGCCCAAAAAGAAGAGATGCTCAAGGAGTGGGATGCAGATGAAGGGACCACGAGTGATTCCTTTTGTACAAAACTACCCTGAGTGTCCTTGCAGTCCTTACAGGGCCAGTGTGATGTCCAGCACAGTGATGTCCAGCACAGTGACCATGAGGAAGAACACAGGGGTTGGGGGTTTGAGGGTTAGTGGTGCTCCCTGGGCAGCTGTACCTCCTCTCTCTTATTTCCTAAATGGTGACATTTGGGCCCCTTGTGCTGCAGCTGAACCAGAGCCATCCTGGGAGCACCTGGGAAGGGGCAGGAGGGGACATTTCCAGATTTTTCCTTCCTTACAGACTCGAGAACGCTTTAAAGATGCTTTGGCAATGTAGAGCTATGAGGGAGCAGCTCATTGCTCAAGGAGGACACCTGTGGGACCTTTCCACAGCTGTTTGCAAAGCAGGGCAGGGGTTTCTTCCAGCTCAGCCAGAAACTGGCTGTTCACAGGGCCAGGAGTGTGCCTGAGGAACATTTGGGGTAAAGGTGAGGAACCCAGAGGGGATCTGGAGCAGTGCTGGACAAAGTCTCTGTATTGAGTGGTCGGGAAGCATTCCAGAGAACTGCTGGGCTTTTCCAGGACATGCCAGGAGGGAAAGATTTTGCCCCAAGGAAGAGGAGAAGAGAGTAGGCTGCTCAGTTTTCTAAAAGATGACTTGTAAACATCTCAGATAAGCCAGTTTCTCCAATTGCAATTAAAAAGCAATTTGTACCGTGTTAAGCAGCCAGGCTGGGATCAATCAGTGTTTTCAGTGTTGTCCCTCCTGGATGCAGCACGGCTGGCAAGGGAACTCCTGGTGTTTCCTTGAACTTCTACAGCATCTCCTGAGTCCCTGAACAGCTCAGCCCTGCTGAGGGGGTGCTGGTGCTGAGCATCCTGCCAGGCCAGCTCTGCCCCAGGGGCTTCTGCACAGCTGAGCTTTGGGAGCCTCCTGAAGTGTCCATGGGGTGCAGCTGGACCAGCAAACACAGGAATCTGGATTGAAACAACGCAATTCCCCAGGCAGAGCAAGGCCCTTCACCTCTTGGGCTCCATTCCTTGGGGACAGGGTGTGGCACCCATTCCTTGTGTCTGGGGTGGTCCCATCCAGGCAGAGGGGGCCCAGTTTTCACCCTCCATGTGGGAAATGGATTTCTAGGCAATTCTCAAAGCCTGACAGAGGGCTCACATAATGTGCATCTGTGTGCAAACTTTGAGATAAGAAATGCTGAGTTAGAAATGCCATGGGAAAGGATGGACATTGTTGAGAGAGAAATGGAACTAGGAACAAGTTTCAAAGGATGGCCTAGCAAATAAGACTGGATACTTTGGAGAAATAGAACTATGAAAGGGGAATTGTAGTAGGACCCATGAGGGGTGATTTTAGATGTTTGGCTTTAAGGCATTTACAGGATTGTGTGGCAAAAGCTGAGAGGCCAAGAAAGGCTTATAATGTATTGTAATTAGGAAATAGTTTGGCTTTTGACTGTGAAGCTTCTGGCATGAACTGTAACATCTGTATTGTCTCACCCTTCACACAAGACTGAAAATGGAATAAAAGTTTTTAAAGCACCCCTCAGTTGCCCCCTCTCTGGCTCAGAAAAGGGCATAATCCAACACCTCCCAACCGGGTATATCCAGAGGGTGAAAACCACCCAGGCTCCTCTTCTCCTCTCCCCGAGTTGTTCTTTGGTGTCAGCCCCTCCCAGCCCACGCTGGGCTCCAGCAGGGCTTGGTGCACTCAGGGCCTCACATCAGGGGTGCCCACCTGGGCCTGTGCCTCATTTATCTGTCCCAACTGTGTCAGCTCTGCCTTGCCAATGGTTTTGCTCTAGAGCCACCTGTTAATATTTATCCTGCTGTTGTATTTCCGCGGTTATTTTGTCAGCAAAGTGCCCCTCAGTTGGAGTTTCTCTGGTTTCCTCTTTCTGCAGTGCAATGTTTCTTCCTGCTCTTCTAATGATGGTGTAGTTTGGCAGGATGGTTCCTGAGGAACATCTGTATCCCTGCCTGGCCACCTGTATTTCACTAATTCAGGTGCTGATGGCCAAGAGGTTTTGGATTTGGGTTCAGAGTGGCTCCCTTTAGGCTGAGACATTCCAGGGAGATGTTTGGTGTGCCACACCTCAGTGCATCAGTGATTTTGGCCTGACCTCCTGCAGGTGAGGGCTTGTCATTAAGCATTAAGGCAGAGGGGCTGAAATAGCCAGAATAATTAAATTACAGAGCTGCCTTCTCTTGGAATACAGTGGTCTCCAAAAGCAAACAGCAGGGCCTTATCTGCCTGGCAGGATCCAAGAATAATCTGTTTGCAGTGAAATTAACCTCGTAAAAATGGTTAAATTTTCCAGATTGAGGTTTTAGGAACTTTTATTTCCTAAGATCTGGATGAAATGTTGAATTTGTCCTTTTCACGTGTGGATAGGTTTTTCACCTGTGTGGGGTGAAGCTGCCTCATAAACATTATCCAGACCTACTGTTTGTGTGACAGAAACATGAGATGACAAACAGAGCTGTCCTCTGTGATTTATTACAATTTCTAGGGTTTCAGGTGCGTGTTTAATCTGTTTTTCTGTCTTAATGTTCCACTTCTCCCAACTTCTCATCTCTTCTCTCTGATCTGACTTCATGCTCTGCATTGATTACACCAGGGAGGAATTTGATCCTTTCTTAGGAAGAAAAAAAAAAAAAAAGAAAAAAAAAGAAAGGAAAACAAAATCCATGTCTTATCTCAGATTTTTTTTTGTCTTTGCCTGAGCTTCCTTGATGAGTTTTAATCTGAAGCTGAGGCATTGCCTGGAACAGCATTTCCTTCTGTTTACCTTTCTGGGCAACGGGGGACCCCCCGCTCCGTCTCGTCAAACTTCTGAAGTCAAAGATCTGTGAACAAATTAAAGAAAGGTTGTCTCCCTGTTGGGGGCAGCTCTCCAAAGGCAGCTTATTTGGAGATTTGTGGATTTGCAGAGCCTTGGTGCTCTCCTCCCTGGCGCAGAATTCCCAGTGGTGCTGCTGTTTAAAGCCCCTGGTGCAGGGCTCTGTGTGAAAAGCCTCGCACACATCAGGAGGCAGGCGAGGAGCACAGCCCTGACAGCTGTGCCTAAGGGTGGAAAGTCTTCTCTTAAATAAGTTATGAGTGTGCTGAGGGCAACAAGGCTCTATCAAAGCTTCAGGGATGTCACAGGCACTCGGGAGAGGTAGGCAACCCGCTGTGTAAAGGAGGTGGGTTGGTTTTTGGTGTGAAACACCTGGTTTTGGGGCAGCACTGGGGGTTTTGGGGCAGCACTGGGGGTTTTGGGGGGATGTGGCAGTGTCATTGCAGAGGTGGGAGTGGGTCACCACGCTGGGTGATAGTTTAATACATGGCCAGAGTGTTATGAACCAGGTGTAAATGTATCAATCTCTAAGGTCCAGCCCTTGCAGATTGGCTTAAAATAATTTCAGGGAGACTGCTCTTCAGAGGTGTTTTGTAAAGTAAAAGGTTTAATAAATGAAAAACAACAAATGTTACAGAAAACCAATGAAAAGCCATGCACAGGTGTCTGAGAAAACCTCTGCTAGAAACACTCTAAAAATCCCCTTAGTTCCTTTGTGCTCCTTCCTAAATACTGGATGTTTTAGGAGGGACAATTTGGGTTGCTGCCAACAGGGAGAGGTGCAGGGTTTGAAGAACAATGACAAGGTCCAGCAGGTCCTTCTCTCTTGGCACTGAGCCGGTTACAATGAGAAGGGCACAGAACTTTCCAGTTAAACTTCCTAAAATGTCGAAAGGTAAACTGAAACTCTTTCCTTGTACGGAGATGCCCTCTCAGGGATGGGGGATGCTTTACTACAGCCATGTCTGTGCCCATTGACCCTCTGAAGGGGCAGTCAGTGTGGCCAAAGTCCACACAAAGTCCAAGGACACACCAGCTGTCGTTGCTATGCTCACTTCTGGGCTCTCCAGAGCAGCCCAGCCAAAGCCCCAGGCTGTGGGGTTATGATTTGTGAGAAGGACAAGGTGTTTCTCCTGCTCCTGTGGACACCTTTTCTTAGCTGGTGCCTTCCCTGTCTGCGTGTTCCCAGTGAGGAGCTGCTGACCCACATGTGGAGGCAAGAAGATTTTCCCCAGGGGGCAAGAAATTTTTTTCTAGGAAAGGGAAGCCATCTGGAGGGGATTTTTTTGCCCCAGTAAGTATGTACTGGAGTAACATCTCAGAGCTCCAGGGCTGGCTCAGACACCTGCAGTGGAGCAGTGTGAAGGCTGGGCAGCTGATCCCTGCCCGAGGGGGAGCTGTGGATGTGTCAGAGACGGGATGATGGTGTTTGTTTGTAATGACTCTGGAAGGCGAGAGCTGATGTTTCAGCGTGTTGAACATGTGTTAGATGGGTTTAAGAACATTAGTAGATGATGTTATAGATGGCTATAAACTGCTTGTGAGGATGTCTTTATTGATCTGTTGGACTATGGCAGCTTCTCCTTTATTAGAATTTCCATTCGTTCACTTCCCATGTAAAGGATTTATAATGTGGCTTTGATATGGATTGAGAAATAAGATTTTTTTATTGGATGTTACAGAGTTTAAAAACAACTTTAATTGGTTTGTTCTGGGAAGCTGGTGGTGAAACAACTGGTCAAATCCTGAGGAAACAGCAGCTATTTTATTTGTTGAGCTAGGGGATAAAATGTTTGCAGCAGTTCATGTAGTAATCTAGAGGTATTGTTTATGTCTGATGAGGCAAAGTCATTGATCGTGTTGGTGGTGAATTTCAGCCCTGATCCATCTGGAAGAAGCAATCAAATCACATCTCTCTGAGCCCCCTGTGGAGGGGGGATTAATGCTGCTGATTCAGACCTGTTAGCTTCTTAATGCCCTTCCATTCATTTAAAGGTTATTGTTTGATTAAATAAAAATACTGGAGCGTTTGTGAGGGTGAAAGATGCATGAGGCTTTGGGGAGTGCTGTAAGACTGGGAGGCTAAACTGTGCAAGGTCCCTTCAGCAAAGACTATTAAAAGTCAGAGGGAAATACCCTGCAGCAGTAAGTGCCAAAACTCTCACCTGGTGGGGCAGGAATTTCCTGTAATATTTCTTTGTCTACTAACTTGTAACTTCAAAAATGTGCCTCTGAAGGATGTGCAGCTAATGTTTATTAAAGAAAAAAAAAAAAAAAAAGGGCTTGTGGAGTACTGACAATTATAGGCACAGAGTATAGCCTAGAGAGGGATTTTAATCTGCAATTTGCATTGTGAGGAAAGGACACCCCGTTCTCTTTACCTTCTGGAAGGATATAATTCCAACCAAAGTCTTGAGAACAACAGGCATAGAAGAAGCATATGATTTATTATTTTTTTTTTTCCCTCTCTTCCAACCTAGTGGAAAATCCTATTGATGACAAAGTTCAGGCTGAGTCAGTGGATGGAACGACTCACGACTGGAGAGAAATAAATTGTGTCTGAAAAGCAAAGATGCTGTTTCAACGTGGCAAAAGCCATTTCAGACGGCTCTGGTTTGGGAGGATCAGTTGTGATACCAGAAACTTTGCTGAGGAAAGGGTCTGAGGACCATAACAAACCCCCCAAAGCATAAAGCACAGCCATGGCTGTGGACAGTGCCAGAAGCTCTGCACAGGGCTTGCTGCATCCTTTGGAGCTCTTGTTTTGGAGGAAGTTTTGTGTCCATACGGGCCAGATCAGGGTTTTTTCGCTGTCCTGCATTCTTACTTACTGACCTGAGTTCTTATCTCATCATGTAGATGTCACTTTAGCCAGCTGTGGCCACTGCCCTGCAAAAAATGAAAGTGCAAACTCTGTTTGGTTTTATTTTCCCCGCAAGTTGTGTTTTCTGTGAAGGGTCTGTGTGGAAATTGAACTGCAGGCTTTTGTGCATGAAAGATGAGAGCTCTTCCCTTTGGAGAGACGCACCTGGTCTCGCCTGAGAATTTGAAAACACCTTTTCCTAGAAAAGGCCCTTGTCTGCTTTCATGAGGAAGAGTTAAAGAACAAAAGCATGAAATCTCCTTTCTTCTTCCCTGATCAATCTATCCATCATTTATGAGAGGAGCTTTCTGATGGCTCCTCTTTGTCATGTAATGTCAATACCATTAAGTCCACTTTGGCAGGGGAAGCGATGTATAATTAATTTGCAAATCAGTAAAGTGGATGTGATTTTTATACAAAGGAGAAGGTCTTTAACTGCAGAAGGCTTTGTGTGGGCTTGGCCATGCTGGGATGGGACCTCCCTGGAGCATCCCTGTCCCAGCAGTTCCCCTGAGTGTCCCTCTGAGGGGACAAACCTTCAGTGGGGCCTATTTGCTGCTCTCCAGGAAAGGGACTGAGTCAACAAATAAATGGGAACCAAGTGGGGCAGGGCTGGGGTTAGGAGTGTGCAAGTGCCTCTGAACACCTGCCTTGTGAGTTGGTTGAGCCAGAAAAATATCTTTAAGACTTTGCCTCCATCCGCTGATATTGTTGGTTTGGGTTTTTTTAAGGCTTTGGCTCTATTGGAATTATTATTTTGATGCAAAACACATTAAAAAGGGAAAAAGGAAAGAAATCCAAGCCCTATCCGGACTGATTTGTTCCCAGAAAGATGTTCAATTTTGTATGTATAATTGAAAGGGGCTAAATATAGCTGTATTAATATTTATGGGCCTTATGTTGGAGTCAATACAAGAGTTGCTGTTCAAGGCAATTAAGCTTTACCTTTCCACATGTAGGATTTCGGTGTTTGGAGATGACATTAGCAGTGTGACCTGCATCCAAGAGAGGAAACACTAAAAGCATGCCACCATCTGTGGAGTATGATACCCTGTATTTAGTGCTGTTTGCTGACAGGCAGTTTGTCTCCAGCGAGCCTGATCTCTCCCTTAATAGCAGGGAAATTCAGGGAAATCAGTGCTCTGGGAGGCTCGCAGGAGAACTGGCCCTGCTGTGTTTTGGGAGGAACTGAGCAATGAGAGGCTCTGGTGACATCACAAAGTGAGGATTGCCCACCTCTGCTGCCTCTGTAGCTACTGGGTGGGGATGAAGGGAAAATGTTGGAGTCCAGGACATCCCTTTGGATGACCTGGGACCCAGGAAAGGGAATTTGAGCCCTGGACAGGGGGTGTGGAGCTGGTCCAGGGGGATTGGAGACCTTGGCACAGCCCAGGAAGACACTGAGTTTGATCTCAGCCCATGGGAGAAACTTCCGACACAAGGAGAGGAATTGCAAATCACCAGGAAGTGAACACAGTAGTTTAGCACAGTAGAACATGCAAAATTCAGTAGTTTTAGGATTTTTAGAATAGAGGTAAATGGGGGACAAGATGGTGGAATTTGGGTGGTGCCTCGTGTTCTTCTCCTTCTTCCTCGTCCTCCCTCTTTTGGGGTGGTGATGACACAAGGCAGTGAGAGTGGGTTGGGTCAAAGCAGAAGTGACCCTTTTAGTGTGAGCACTGGGCATTGGTACAAAATAGTAAATAACCAACACGTAATTATCTGTATAAATGTGAGGTGACCCCCATCGCTGGTCAGTCCCCTCATGTCCCAGCCGCTGTCCAGACCTCGGCTGGGAGTGGAGAAAATTCTAAGATACCAAATAATAAACATCACGAGAAACCAGAAAACAAGGCCTTGAAGACTCTGCTTCTTTGTACCAACACAACTCGGGGCTTTTAGAGGGCCAAGGACTTTAAACAACCTGAATCTCAGATGAGGAAACCAACTCGAGAGGAAAACGACGATGGTGGCACCTCATGGATCCCATTTGTCTTCACAGCACCCACACCCTGGAAATGTGATCCACGGGGCAGGGAGGGCTCTCCATGCCCTGTCCCCGGGCTCAGGCTCTCTGTGCCTGTCTGCAGGGCCAGTCACAACCTTCATGTCACCAAAGCACAAAGAAAGCAAATCCTGTCCGGGGTCTGAGCCGCTGTAGGGAGCGTGTGCACGGGGAATTAGGTCGGGGCTGTGAGGATGAAAACAAGTCAGTTTGCGTTAATAACAAAGGCAAAGTGATGGTGTGCTGGATTTCTAAAGCACTGCCTTTCAGGAGAAGGGTATCACCGGGATAACATGACAAGAATCCTGGCGGTGGCTGAATTGCCCTGCATTGCTGCTTTTTGGGAGCTGCAGCTCCTCAGTTCTCCAGTTAACAAAGAGCTGTTAGAACGCTGTAAAAACCTCTCACTGATAGGGACTGCCTGAGTCCTGCCTGTCTCCTAAATTTGATCAATGTGTCAGGCTTTGCCTTGCCTCCGTCTGGCTCTGACAACTGCCTTTGGGAAGGAGGGCTGCAGCAGGGAGCCGTGCTTGGGGTTAACCTGCCCTCCCCAGGGCTGCAGGTGGAGATGGTCTCCGTGGTGCTGATCGTGGTGCTCATCCCTTCTCCAAGGACTCTCACGTCCTGAGTGGGCGTGTTTCTCTTCTTTCCCTGGTGCGTGGTGTGTTTTGGTAGCTGGAAGCCTTTTAACCTCCTTCAGTAACCATCAGGGGGGTGCGTTTTCAAGGATTTTCATTAGCTTTGGCTGCTGGAGCACAATGGCTGCTTAAACAGGCAGGGAAAAGTGGAAATCAAAGGGCGCACCTGCTGAGGTAAGAATGGGGGCCATGCTCTCCGTGGTGGAAAATGAATTTTCAACTCCAAGTGGCCCTTTGGAATGCCACCTCAGCTCTGGGGATTTGCTCTGGGTGGCACTGACCCCAGCACTGGTATTTCCAATTACTGGTGACATAATCCTTGCCCAAAGGTGCTGCCTCCAGAGCAGAGGAGTTCTCCCTTGGTGTGCCTGTGAGTGAGCCAGTTCCACCTCGTCTCTGTTCCTGAACAAGGACAAGCCAAGACATATATTAAGGAACAAGGAAATTGCACCAGTTAAATTTAAAAAACTCATTTAGCTAAAGCAGTGTAAGCGCCCATGAATATTTATCTGATGTTATGGAAGCGTGCGGACTCCCACCTACTTTATTAAATTGATTTTCAATAAAAATGCAAGTGGAAGACGTTTGATTAATGGCTGGTGGGACGGGACAATTAATGTGAAGTCTGGAGTCAGCAAGAAGTGTCCCCTGAGCCTGTGTGTCCCTGCTTGAGGCTGGGCTAAGAAAATATTTCTAAACTCCTCCAAGGGACCACAGCAATATCTATCCATGTGGTTTCTAAAATGGGGCAAACAGGAGCTGCTGTTTGGCTGGTGAGTGGTTTGGCTGAGGTCCTGACATTGAAGCTGGCGTGTGCTGTTTGCTCCCAGTGCTCTGATGTTCCCTGTTTTTCCCACCCCTCGGAGTTGGCTGCACCTGAGAATTAAACCCAGCCGCGAGCTCCGGCGCTCACCTCGGGTTTGACTGAGGCTCCCTGGGCCTTTGCATTTAAACATGCCTGGGATTAGCTCCATCAGCCTCCAGATCTGCTCAGCTCCTACCAATTTCCTCGCTCGGATTTGTCTCCTGGAGGAAGGCAATTTGTAGCTGTAACGTTACAGCTCTATTAAGGATCTCCAGCGCGGGTTCCCGCCGGGATCCTCGCGGCGCTGCTGCCGCCTCTTTGCGAGGAGCTGCCAGGAGATGCTGGTCGTGGGACAAGTGAGGGTTCCTGGGATGGGATCCTGCTCAGTGAGGGGACCTGAGCAGCTCTGTCAGGCCTAGGGGTTCCACTGTACTGGAGGGCAGCAGAGCTGGGGGCTCCTGGCAGCCTGGAATAGAAACTCTCTGTTGGGTCTTGTGAAGAGTCTGCTGTGGGAGGGATGCGGCATCTCCCGTTCTCTGCGGGGCTTTGCAGAGCCAGGGGTGCAGGGCTTTGGGGGGTGATGGTCAGGGGCAGGCAGCATGCCCTGGTGGGGCAGGGAAGGCTGCGGTTAGGCAGGGATGTGGCTCCATCTCAGCATCCCTCAGCCCCACACCTGTGGGGCACACAGAGGCACCACAGCACCACGAGCCACTGAAACTGCTGCCCCAGTGGCACCAGATAAACAACACCCGGGGCACCAATCCTTCCCCCAGGCAGGATGGCAGCCCCATGCCCAGAGGAGCATGGACTGAGGAGCAGGATGAGCACTTGGATGCCCTCAGGCCTTCCCAAATGGCACAGGGCACACAAAGAGATGGCACAGGGAGAGAATCCAGGGGCAGGGAGCTCCAGGTGCTCCTGCTGCTGCACCTCCAGCATGGAGAGGCTCGTGCAGACTCTGTATTGCAGTACTTTGGGGTTTTCTCTCCATGCAAAGGTGCAGCAGGGAATGGGCACAGACACTTTGGGCACTCCCCTGCTCTTCTTGCTTTGCTGGTGAGCTGGGCATGGACAAGAGTGATGGAAATAGAAAGGAGTTAAAGAAAAAAAAAAAAAGGGAGGGAGCAGATGCTGAGCATGGACAAGAGTGATGGGAACAGAAAGGAATTTTAAAAAATAATTAAAGAGAGCAGGTGCTGGCAAATAACTGCATGGCAGAAAAAGAGAGGGAGAGTTGTGGTTGAAAACAGAAGCTGAGGAAAGGCAGATTGGCAGGCAGCATATTTCTGGAGACAGCTCTCTCCTCTGTAGGCTGAGTCACCTAAGAAACGTGTCAATAAAACACACTCTCGGGCACTGTCTCTAATAAATATATATTTAAGAGAGACATTTCTTCAAAACTTCTGCGAGGAGATGTCGAATTCTGAAGGGATGGCATGAAAAATGACATCTCCAGTGGAAGCAGAGAGTTGCCATGGGAACTGGAACGCTTTGAACATACATCACTAAAACAAGAAAACATTTTCCCCAGCAAAGGAAATTAAAAATTACATACATCTGGAGGCATCTGCCCTCTGCCTGTCTCTGATGGGAGTATCAGAGTAGCATGCAGCACATCATAATTCATGTAGTGGGCAGGACTGACAATTCCATATCAGTTGCTGAATTTTTGTGAGTAACTGTGGTTAAAAAAAAAAAAAAAAGCCTTCCTGTCCTTGGGACAGGCAACATTGGTGTCTGAACACTGCTGAGGGGGGGGGAAGATTTAGAGCCAAAATGGAATTTCCTCTGAAGTTGTTTTGCTCACCTGGGGATAAGACAACAGCCTGAATGCACAACTAAGCCCATCTTGCCACGTGGGGGTGAATCCACTGCTGCCAGAGTTTGCTGGCCCCATTTGGCAGCCAGGGACTTTTCCTGGGAAGCAGGGGAAGGCAGGTGAGAGGGGATGTCCAGCAGCAGCACAGGGAGTGTTTGGGGGTTTATCTTGTGCTTTGGAGACTCTGTTTTTCCATGCAAGCCAGGAGGAGTTATTTGCACCTGGCAGTCAGTGTAATTCTTTCTTTCCTTTGCTTTCCAGTGCATTTCCTTTTTCTTTCCTTCCCAGTGCCTTTCTCAATGTGTGGCAGAGGTGGCACAGGGCGAGCCCAGGGGAAATGCTAAATTGCCCAGTGCAGGGCAGTGCGAATTAAATAAGTTTATTTGCACACTGTATTGGCGTTGCTGAAATAAATAAGCACTGGCCATGCAGCCCAGTGACCCGTGCATGACAGGAGACAGACAGCTCAGTGCAGAGCTGGGCTCTGCCACAGACACCACGTTGGGGTGCAGAAAGAAAGGAAAACGTTTGTCTGCAGTGCCCTGGGAGGGGAGGTGGAGGATGCCAGCAGCATCACCAGAGGCACAGTGTCTGAGGAGCTGATTGAGTTCTCTGCTGAAGGAAATGCCAGCCAGGAGTTAATGGATAAAGGAACCAGAGTGCAAATTGCAGCTTTGCTCCCTGCTATGGTACTCTTGTATCTTGTCTCAGTACCTGGCACTGGCCTCGGGGGACAGGCTTGAAAATTAAATGGGCCCTTCCTCTGAGCTGTGCAGCAACCCCCAGGAGTCACTTTCTCCTTCTGGTTTTTTTATTTTCCCTTTTTGCCCACTACAGCTCATCATGTGTCCTGGCAACCCTCAGCCTGCAGAGCAACCTGGAATGAGGCACAGCCAGAGGCACGGGCAGGCAGCAGCAGGGCTGAAAGGCAGATGGGGAAACTGAGGCACAGCAGAGCTGCCTTCAGTGCCTGCTCAGAGCCACAGGGGAGGGCAGCAGTGGCAGGGCTGGAGCTCAGAGCTCAGCCTGCAAACTTCATGCACTTCACTGAGACATCTCAATTTTTTTCCTTCTCCTTCTGCAATGACATAAGTTTAATGCTGTGTGTGTCTCATTTGGTTTGAGTGAGACTTTGGTTTGGGGCTCCTCATGATCAGAGGGAGACTGAGGGGCTGGAGCATGTCCAGGGAAGGGTCTGGAGCACCAGGAGTGGCTGGGGAGGCTCAGCCTGGAGAAAAGGAGGCTCAGGGGGGACCTTATTGCTCTCTATAACTCCCTGACAGGAGGGGGCAGCCAGGTGGGGATCAGTCTCATCTCCCAGGCAACCAGGGACAGGATGAGAGGAAATAGCCTCACGTTGAGTCACAGGAGGTTCAGGTTGGGTATTAGGGAAAACTTCTTTTCCTAAAGGGTTGGCAAAGCCTGGAACAGGGTGCCCAGTGAAGTGGTGGAATCCCCATTGCTGGAAGTGTTCAAAAAACACTTGGATGTGGCACTTGAGGACATGGCTTAGTGGTGGACATGGTTGTGGTGCTGGGTTGATGGTTGGACTTGATCTTAGAGGTCTTTTCCAACCTTAATGATTCTCTGATTTTTCTTGTGTTCACCTGTTTGCTTCCTGGCTCTCCAATCTTTGCAGCTGTTTTCTCTGTTGCCTGTCAATGATTATCAGGTTGGCAACAGCAGTTTTGTATTGCACCTTCGAGCTTATCTTTTTTTTCCTGGGGATCTGCCTGATGAATTGCAGAGCTCAGTAATTGCTTTACAAACACCAAGGATGTTACTGGCACTGATCTGAAGGTTTTGCAACTCCTCTCAAAGCAACTGTGGCCTGTTGGGAAGTGGTGATTTCTGTTAAAGAAAGACTTGCTGAGAATGAGTTAACAGAAGGCTCAGTGTTTTTAGGGAAGGGAATAAGCAAAAACCTGCCAGGGCCAGTCTGCCTGAGGAAGAGGCTTCAGGGGCACACAGGATCCATGTAGGTTATGGATGGGCCTGGGCTAATAAGTGGTTTTCCCAGCTGGCTTGTTCATGTGTGGAGAGATACAGCAATGCTTTGTTTTGGTGCCTCATCTCTCCTGTGTTTGCAACCTCAGCCACAGCACTGAGGCTCTGAACCTGCTGCAGTCTTTCCCTGAGGGTTCTGTTCACCAAGATCCTTTGGCATGGTCAGCAAGAGCACTGTCCCTGATCCCTGAAGGGAAAATTAACTGAACAAGGTCATCAAGGCAGGCCCAAACCAGAGCACAGCTGGTTTGCAGGTAACATGGGCTGGGTTTGCCCAGTGCTGAGGCAGCAGACTGGCATTTTTGCCCTCACGTTACTGCTCCTGCAGCAGAATTCTCCTGGCTTTGGTTTCCTTAGGGCACAGCTGGATGTTCCAGCTGGCACCACTGTGCTGCCTGACTGCTCTTCCCCTGTCCACAGGGACCAGCAGGGATTCCCTTTCCCAAGTGCCTCTGGCTCAGCCATCAAGGCCAGCCTTTAATCCTGAGCATGGTAAATTATGCATGCTAATTTATATTCACACATTTTCCCATTGTATTTATAATATATAACGAACATGTTTGTGTAGCATCTCCCTTCCATTACCACAGGGCCTGGGAGCACTGCAGAACCTCTAAAAGCATGCTCATACATACATATTCCTCCTCTGTCTTCCTGCCATCTGAGGGTGTCCTGAGTCCTTAAAATAGTAACGACAGTAGCTTTGTTCATTCTGTCTTAGTTCTGTCTGTGGCAAAAATAGCACAGCTAATTTGTAGGCTCTGTTTGTAGTCTGTATGTGTGAGAATGAGGGGTGTGTATAAAGCCTCCATGGCTGCACACCCTCCAGCAGTCACTGCTTCTGACTCTTTCTTCTCCTGTCCCTGCTGGACTGGATGTTTGTCAATAACTTGCACCACACCCTGAGTCTAACCCCTGGATGTGTATCCTCATGTGGTGACAAGATGGATAAATGGGGGGCAAGCTAAATTAAATCACATTCTGGGCAGCCTTGTGGTAGGTTTTCAGCCAGGGCTTCTAATGGTGGTAAGGCTTATCACACCCACCTTGCTGCCTTTTGTCTTCCATAAGCTTTAGAACCTGCTGGCTGATCTGAGCAAAGCCTGACAGAAAAGGTAGAATAACTCCGAGATTTGGAGTCCCTCCAAGATTTGTGGAATTATGAAACTGAGTGGAAAAAGACCCAAAGCTGAGAGAGGTAACTATGTGGGATCAACTAGTGTTAAGCACCAGAAAAACAGGGAGGAAAAGCTGGTCTGTGGGAAGCAGGGTTTGCTGGCTCCTCTGCTGGTACAGCAGCATCTCTCCTAGGCTGCTTTGCTGGATAGAGCTGTCACCTGCACCCCACACTCTTGACTAGTGTGAGAAAACACCTTTCACCAGCATGGGAGGATGTGAAATCCCTGTAGCACCTTCTGCAGCAGCACCTGGACTTACCCAGCGTGGCAGGTACGCCTGGAGTCCCCTTACCCAGAGTGTGGTGAGGCAAAGGGGCAGTGCAGCGAGGTCAGAGCAGAAAACCAGGCTGCCTGTGCTGTTACCCCATGGAAGTGCTGGGGAGGGAGTGCAGTTACTCACCCAAACAGGACCAGCAGATGCCCCCTGTGCCTCTGAGCACTGTGCTGAGGAACAAGGTGTGTCTGAGCGCTCTGCTTTAAGCAATGGTTGTGCCCTGATCCCAGCTCTGTTGGTTATGGAGTTGTGTAGGTGTAGAGAGAGCTCAGTCCTGGGTCAGAGCCACGAGCACAGGTACAAAACATTTGCAGAGTCCTGAGGGATTTCTCTTCCAAAAACTGAGCTGATCTTCCCTACACAACCCAAGGAGTTTGAGCCCAGGAGTTAGACATCCATCTATGCCTAAGAATGTGCCATAAATCCCACACAAGCCATACTCAAATGGTAACTGGGTCACTTCATGGTCCTGCAGCTCCTTCCTGCAGAGGACATTGGCTGCAGCCATGTGAGAACTCTGCATCTGCAGCATGTGGTGTGAGACAGGGAATAAATCTGTTCCCTGCCTCAGCTTTCCATGGCCCTGCTCACAGAGGGAGTCAGGGCAGGCTGTCTTTCTGAGGCTTTGACAGGCATCATCTCCCTTCATCTGTGCTGAAGAACTGAGCACATGTAATTGCAGACCACGCTGATCTCTCTCATCACGTGTGAGCAGCTTCGTTGTTGGCTGTCTCTTGAGACAGCCCCTGGAATTCTTTTGAACTCCTCGTTCTCCCTGAAATATCCAGGTTGAGGGGAGAAAGGAAAGCAGCACAGCTGGAAGTGACACCACACGCGTAGCTGTGTTTACAGATCGGATGATTTCTCTCCAGTCTGGCTGGAGGACACGCAATTGTAGACACTGATGTGCCATCACACCAGAGAGAAGGTAGTAATTAATCACCATGGCTCGCAGAGCAGCAACTTGGGAACTGGCTGTACAGCAAATGCTGGCAGTGCCAGGGGATTGGAGCAGCAGCAGTGGGTGGAAAAAAGCCTCGGCACCCCAGGATTGGGGAAGCAGCAGATAGCCTTTTTCCCCATCTAAATGTGATGCCCTTTTGATCATGACCCTGCAGAAGTCACTGGAAGCATAACTGAGGGTGTCAGAGCTGTTACACAGACCCAGTTACTCTGGAATCAAGCAAATAGCTGGGCAAAACCGCGTGAGACAAATTGTTCATGACATGGCAGAGCTAGATAAGGATCCAACCCAAAGGTCTTGTTGGCAATCCCCTGCAGGCTCTTACTCACCCCTGCTTTTGCTGAGATAAGACATTTGTTTCAGACATTTATATTGTTCCTTTCCTTACTCTGTGGTTTATTCTGCAGAGTACAGATTTCCCAGTGCTCTGTCCTTGGCTGACCCCACTTTGCAGTAGATGAGCATCCTGTCATCTTTAACCACACTGTCCCAGGTCACCAGCCTTCACCCATGGACCCTGCCCATCCTCATCTGTGCCCTTTAGAGAGAGGCAGGTGCCATCAGAGCTGGTGAGGTCTGGGTGGGCAGAACTACCTGTGGGATTACCTGTGGGATTACCTGTGGGGTCACCTGTGGGGTCAGCGGGGTCTCGGCTGTGTTGTGATGTTTCTGCGGGGAGGGGAGTTCCTGGAGATGCATGGGTGTTTCAGGTAGTTCAGGGACTTGGAGCTGATGTTGCTGTCAGCTCTGTCTGGCCTCTGAAGGGCTGGGCCACCTGCCAGCCCCCTGGTGACACTCCTGGCCCTGCTGGCTGCCATTTGGCACTGACAGGACCAAGACATCCTGTGTATGTTCTTTCTGCTTCTTCTCAGGAGAACACATTCACAGTGCTGTCCACTTTTGGGAAAGGCACCCGGGCTGAGCTGCCAGACTCAGGGGTGAATGTCTGTGATAGGACACTTGGCTTTCACTTCTGAGGAAGTAATTTCATATTCAAGATTGTTGGGGTGCTGCAACAGCCAAGCAATGTCTGAAAAGAGGCATTTTTATTTTGGGACTGGGAGTTTGAAGAGGTTGCTCATGACCTCTGTCTGTGTTGTCTGAGATCCCTAAATCACACCCAGCTGGTGGTGAGACCTGCCTGCATCTCTGCTCTCCAGCTCTGCTCTCCCTTTCCCAGAGACTGGAGGGAATGCCAGGAGATTCTCATTGCTTTTTCCCACCTCTGTTCCCCAGCCTTTCCCTCCTGAGCCCAGCAGAGCCTCTGCCCCCAGGACACCTGGTGTGGAAGCCCTCCAGGTGCAGTAGGGATCTTTGTGGTCATGACAATAGCAATAGCTCAGGCTGCTTTGTGGCCTTTTGTGTGGCAGGAGCTCTGTCAATGTCCTTGGAGTCAGCTTTATCCCCTGGCTGGGCTGGACAAGCCCAGGAGGCATCAACAGCACTGCAGTGATGTTCACTGAAATGTTTCCTTCTCTGCTGCTATTTCTGAGCTCCCTCGGCAAAAAAAAAAAAAAAAAAAAAAA
>VWZU01012554.1:330178-374641 GCA_013397095.1 Sterrhoptilus dennistouni
CTCAGTGCCGCGTACACTATCCCAGTTCCAGATACACTATCCCAGTTCTAGGTACACTATCCCAGTTCCAGGCTCACCATCCGGGCTGGCTCCGGGCACACAATCCCAGTTCTAGGTACACTATCCCAGTTCCAGGCACACTATCCCAATTCCGCGTACACTATCCCAATTCTGCGTACAATATCCCAATTCCGCGTACACTATCCCAGTTCCATGCACACTATCCCAGTTCCAGGCTCACCATCCGGGCTGGCTCCAGGCTCACTATCCCAGTCCAGGCTCACCATCCGGGCTAGCTTTGGGCACAGCCCCCGGGACCCCGCGCCCAGTGCGGCCCCAAATCTCCACAGCCAATACACAGCCGGCCGAGCCGGGATATCCCAGTGTGATTCTTGAATAACCAGCACTCCATGAATGCAGGGGGAGGTTTAACAGCAGCCTGTTCAGCCCCCTGTGCCCCCACCCAGGATCACTGGTGGTTCTGTAGCCAGGGAGGGGAGAGGCAGCGAGGCGCTGTAATTTGTGTTCCAGCTCCGCCGCTGCTCCCGGTGCTTCCAAGAAGCGAGTAAAAATAGCACTCAGTCATTTTGTAAATAACAGCTATCTCCTCCCGGGCCCAGGGAGCCATGAGCACTTAAAGGGGGGATTGTAGGAGAAAAGGGGGGTGTCTGCCTTGGGCCAGGGCCAGGGAGATGAGGAGGGCTCAGATGAGGAAATGGAAAGCCTGAAGCATCTCAATGCCAGCTGCTGCTGGTTCACACCTTGTGCACACCCAGGGAGTGACAGACCCTGCTGGTGTGGGGCTGCAGGGCTGGACCTGTCCCTTCCCACAGGGCTGGGAGGGGGAATTGTGGTGTGCACAACTCTAGTCCCATCTCGGGGAGCAGATTCCTGGAGGAGAGGGGCTGCTCTGAAAGAGCAGGCAGGTGTAGGAAGTGCCATGGTAACCCTGTGGGAAGGGTGGTTTTGTTTGCCATTTGCATTGCAGATCTGCCCAGCTGGGGATGGGGAGTTTCTACAGGTGGGAGCACGGCCTGGCAGGCAGAGAGAGCAGGCTCTGTACCCCAGGGGGAAGGGGCAGCCCTGCCTGACCTGCAGCACCTTCCTCTGCTCTCACACGTGCTTCAAATTGTTCTTAGGAACATGGTTGTGCTGAAGGTTGGGAATAAGCTGAGCTTGTAAATGGACAAAGCCCCCAGACAAGGGAATCATCCTCAAACAAATGACTTGGGAACATGGCGTGCCATTTGGATCTCTAAATTCAGTTCAAATACTGAACCTGAAAATCTCTTGCTCTTCCAGTTTTATGTTGGCTCCAGGGTATTTTTTTGCTTTCCTGTGCAGCAGCTCAGCAGGGTCGGCTGGAAGGGCTTGAGCAGCCCACCAAGGGCTCTGTTGTTCCAATCCTTAGGGCAGCCAGACCTGGGCTCTGTTCCTTGCTCTGCTCCAGCTTCCTACCTGAACCCAGTCCTTGCATTTTTGTTTCCCTGGTTATAAACAGGACTGGCAGTATCCACCTGCCACCCCAGCATCCTTGAAAGCTCAACTCGTGCCTGTAAAAAATTGAATTACAGGGAAGGATGCTGCTAGGAAATGAAAAATGTCATTTTGTGCTCTGCAGCAGTTCTAGGGAAAGTGCCTACCCCCTATATAGTCCCTAATTGTTAAATCTTTGGGCAAGACAGCCAAGCTACAGTGTGAGCACATCTATGGCTTGAGCAGAAAAAAGAAATTTCCCTGCCACATCTCTAAGCAGAGGCAGGAGATGCTTTTCTCTCAGCTTTCTCTTGCTGAAAAAGCAGATGCAGTTTCATCTCATTCAGGCTCTGGGTGGATCAGTGTGAGGGTAAGGAGAGGGCAGGCTGCTGGGGCTGCTCCTGATTTCTCTGCAGGTGGAGGTCTCACAGTCACAGAGCTGGGAGAAATGCAGCTGCTCTTGGGCTGTGGGATCACAAAGGAAGCGAATCTCTGAGGCTGGAGCTTGCTCTGTTCTGCTGGTGTTTTACTTATCTCTGGATTTCCCAGCTCTGCTGAAATCCCTGGCTGTGTAGCAATGATTTAATTTCAGAAATCCCTCCGGATCCCAGCCAAATCCTGCCCTTAGGAGCACATATTAACAGGGAGGGTTCAGTCTGGCTTTTGCCATGAGAGGTGCAGGGAGCTCATTTTTCTCAGTGCTGAGGGACATCACTGGGCCAGTGGTGAAGCCCCAGCTTGTCCCTTCACTGGAAGCTGCATGGCCTTGCCAGGGTGTAAATCTGCAGTCTAGAAATGGGGGATTCTCTTCAGATATGGGTTGTAATTAGTTATTAATATTAATAAGTTATTAATAGATTATTGAAGTTTCCTAATGCCATTATCTTTGATTGGATTTACCAGTAGATTGAAGGGTCAGGAAGGGGTCTCTGGAGCTCTGTGACAGCCAGGTTACAGCATGATGAGGACATTAAGGCTCATTTAAGGATTGCAGGATCATATCAAAAGGTGTCCAAAACTAATTCTGCCTTTCTGTCTTCTCCTGAAAGACTGGAAAATTCTTCCTGAATCCCTTTCCCTGTTCTTGGGCCCAGCAGAGCACACTGGAAAGCACAGACCCTTCCCTCTGGTGCAGGGAATAGCTCATCCTGCACCTCCCAGGGACTGTCTTCCCTGGCCATGAGTGGCCACAGCTCCTGACCTGCTGTCCATGGCTGCAGCCTGAATGCCAGGGAGGGGAGGAGAGGGGAGGGGAGGGGAGGGGAGGAAGAGTTCTGTGTTTCTTTTTTTTCATAATGAGCTTTCTCTCGCCACATGGGGTAGCGGAAAGAGCCTCGCATCACTAAATGTTCTCTGCTGTGAGCCTCATCTGGGGACTCGTTTGGAGGGAGGCTGAGAACACCCAGAGTGTTTCAGCCTTACAGAGGGGGCTCATTTTGTGGGTGTTTCACCAAGTGTACCGCAGACATATTTCCTCTTTAACCTTCTTTTTATGGCATCAAGGCGAGATCAAGGGTTACTTCTATAGCACAATGATCTCAGCCACGGGCTGCATCAAAAGCTTCTCAGCCACAATAACTAAAGACATGTATACGTATATTTTAGCCATTAAGGAGAAAACCCTGCCAGGATGCATTATCTTATTTTTGGGATGTAAAACTTTGAAGCACAAACTGAAGCTTCGTAGTACCGCGAAATAACTCTCAGGGGACAGAAGGATTTCCACAGCTAAATTAAACAATGGGCCATCCAGGCTACTTGCAAGGCTGCTGCCATGGCCAAAATTGGGTAGTGTGCATAAAACATGAGCTCTGCTTTGCAGCTTTAAATTGGTTCTTTCATTAGGAGAGCAGCTCTGAGTCAGCTAGTGCCACACAACAGCGTGATCTATCCCTAAAGTGGGGAGGATTTATGGGAACCGAGTGCTGAACTCAAGGCAGCTCATCCATCATGTCTTGAGCACAACCCAGTGGGCAGAGCATAGGACTGTAAATCTGGGAGATGACTGTGCCCTGATTTCCTTGCAAAGTGGGGTGACAGCAGAGGTGTCAATTAGGAAAATTGACCAAAAAAAAAAAAAAATTGAGACCAAAATCCAAGGAATTCAGCAAGGAGAGCTCTGCGTGCACCTGCTGGTGGCTGCGTTCGGCACTCCAGGTTATCTGTGGTTAAAATTGCCCCTGGTTTTAGCACCTGAGCAGGCAGTGGGGCTCTGTGGCTTTGCAGGGGCAAAGCCTGAGCTGCTGCTCAGCCTCGGTGAGGGAATCTCAGCCCGGCATGCAGGGGCAGCCCGTGATGTGGGCGAGCAGCAGCTCTGCCAGGGCGAGGCACTTAGGAGAACAGCAAGCACGATGGCAGTAAAAGGCAATCAGAATATTGATTCTTTTTACATACAGATAAGCCTGGAGCTGTAACAAACCCAGGTTTCCCTAAAACTGCTAGAACATTGCTAGGCTGTTTATCTGGCTGGGAGACACAAAAGGGATTTCAGATTAAAAAAGGAGTTTCAAAGCATCGGGGCTTACCTCTGTATTGAAAACATGTGGATCTGTACCAGGGAATGCATCATGCAGCCACACAGATTCTGTAAATATGCATTGTCTGGCCGTGTGGGACAGATTTGTCCTCGGTGTAAGCGTGGGAAGCAGCAGAGCTGCACTGGAGATGAATGTGCCCAATTACAAGTGATAAAATCAGCCTTTGTTTGGGGCACAGAGCACGGTGCTGAGGGTTCAGCAGAGCAGGAATAAACACCATATAACAAACCTCAAACCCTTGCCTGCACAAGGAAATTCAGCTCTCTAATTGCTTTTTTTTTTCCCCTTTCTCTTTTTTTTTTTTTCTTTTTGTCCCAGACAGTGTAACTGAAGTCAAGACAGACATTTACGTGACGAGTTTCGGCCCCGTCTCGGACACAGACATGGTAGGTCATCTCACAGGGAGGGGTGGCTTCTCCTCATGTCCCACCCTCATCCCATGACAATATGGGCAAAAATGGGATTTTCCTAAGAGACAAGAGCTGGTGGTATCTCTGTCCAAGGGTAGACAGGAGTTGTTTCCCAGGTGTTCTTGGGTTTTTGGGAACCAGTTGATAGCTGGAGGAATGAAAGTGCTCCTTGGGAAGAGGGGAGGATGCCAGAATCTGCTCTGGTTTTGTGGCAGTGTCAGAGAGAATGATTCCCCATCAAACCACCCTTAGTGCCTGAACCGGAAGGGAGGCAAAAGAGAAAACAGAAAAAGCATGGACTGATTGCACTATTTTGACATTTTCAGGGAAAATTATTAATGAAAAGGCCCGAGGTCTGAATTCAGGCTCGTATTCCCACAACGGTTTGTCTTCTAATTAAAAGAGGACTGTGGAGCATAATTAATAGTGAGGTTTCTCAACTGCAATTCTTGCAGCTCGTATTCCACACACACCCAGAGAAGGAAGGGTTGGCTGTGGGTGGTTGCTCAGGAGTTTCCAGGGAGGACAGCTGTGCATTCAGGACCCAGCCCCTCCTGCATGTCCAGCCCCCAAGGTGACCTGGTGCTGGCACATCCCAGGCCAGTGGTGGACAGTCCATGCCATGGAAGGAGCCCGTTTTGGGGAGGGAGCAGGTTATCACTGGCTAGGCCAGGCTGGAGCAGTGTCCTGTGGCTTTCACAGCCCCTCCAGAGCTGCAAGGGTTGAATTTTCTGGGCTGAACATCTCTTCAGCTGTCCCACAGCAATCCTGTGCTGGCAAGCAGAGGAGCTGGAGGAGAATAAAATCTCTGCGTTTCATGGAATTGCTCACTCCATCACTCAAACCTGTGTTGCTTTGGGAAGACCACTCCCTCCAGGGTAAGAAGTTAAGTTGATGTCAGTGTAATCAAGATTATGAACCTCATCTGAGTTCTCCCTCTCTCTCCCCTGCTTTCCTACCACAGCAGAGACCCATAATATATTCAGCAATCGTAGCCCTCGGGGAGTATCTGATAATTACTTCCAAGGTGGAGCATATTTGATTAAGGGAGTGTGTATAATGAACTGTGAAGAAAAAAATATATGAGGTATTGAAAAGAGGAAGGTATTCTCCGCAATGTGATTTGACAAAATGAATTTAAAATTAGGAAGACAGTTAAGGAATAATAAATTATTTCCCCTCCGCGTGCTTTCGTTCCGTGTATTTTACAAACGCATGGCGAATGTGTTTTAGCTCTGCTGCCGAAAGCAAGGCAGAGAAACCCCATCTCCTCAGAAAGCGTGGGGAGAGCCCGCTCTGGGGCTTCTTTTCATCTCGGCAGTGGGGAAATCCCTCCTTCCCCGCAGGCATCTTCCTGGTGCTGCTCTCCCAGCCCTCCCACAGCCGCTCCTCGGCGCCCTGCCAGGCTCCGGCGCATCCTGGTGCATGCAGAGCCTGGAATTGGGGTGGTGGAGGAGAGAGAGAGGCAGGTAAAGCTGCCATGAGGAGTGGGGGAGAGCTTGCTCACCAAGTGTGGAGGAGGACGACCTGGAGACCTTTTCACTGTGGTGCTCCAAGGGACTCCTGATCTCTGTTTGGGTTTGGAGAGCGGAGCCTGATTGGACCTGACACGCACCCCGGTCTTGGGGACTGAGCTCTTGCAACTTCTCCTCAGTCCCAGGGAAATTAGGGGAAGGAAAACAAAAATTAAAGGGGATTTTTTTTTTTTTGTTTCGTGTCCTCTCTCTCTCTGAGGACAGAGTCAGTCTCGATGTTTTCAGTCACTTCTGTAGGCAGAGAAAAGCATAACGCAGAATTAAGTGTGCTCCTTGGAAGGGGTGAGTTGGGAATAATGCTTTTATGGAAAGCAGCATAAAAAAGAGGAAAAGAGTCTGAACATGATTTCTCTTTTCTTCAGGAATGATTCCTAAGCATTAAAGAAGATAAGCGGGGCCTTGGAAGTCATTAAAATTGTTTTGCTTCTTTGTTTGGCACTTTTTAAATAGGAACAGGGAAGGAGAGAGCTCTTCTCCTGACAAGGACTCTTGCCAAACCTCCCGGGACTGCACACAGTCTCATTTCTTTGGGTTTATCCCAAGAAATAATGATTTAGATATTTCAGTTCCTGAAGGGGCAAAATACATTGTACAGGGCAGAGCCCGTGAGAATGTAGAAATTCTCTTTCCTTCCCCAACCAAGATCCAGAAGGTTCATATTTGAGCAGGGTTGTCTCCATGGCCAGGGAGCAGGGATGGATTTATTTGCTGAGATGCCTCCACTCAGCTGCCATCTGCTGCAAAACCTGTAGGAATTTCTCTGTCCTGTAGGAAAGTGATGCACAGCAGTTTGTGAGCGCTGCTGAGAAGTGCTGCAGGAAAGAAATCACTCACAATGATGAGTTTAGTTGGTCCTGCAGCCTCCAGGAATGCATAAATAAAGACTACGAGTCTGCAGCCACTGGGAGAAGGCAGAATAGTTGGGACAGACAGGTTTTCCAAAGACCCCTCTGTCTCTAAAAGTGGTTTCTTAATCATTCACTGAGTGAGGAGCTGGCCTTGGCTGCAGGGTTTCAAAGAGGTGACTTTTAACTGCCCCAGCTGGAATTTGGTCTAGGAAATGGGTCTCTATGCTGGCAGAAAGAAGGAACAAAAAAAAAACCAAAAACACGGAAATAAAACAAGAAAAAGAAGACAGAAAAAAAGTCACAGGATCTTGTAATGCAAGTCTGTGAAATCTTCGATTCAATGATTTTCTAAAGGTGGCCCAGGGAACAAAATAACATTAAGACAATGTCATGCGAGTTTATTTCCTCTTTTTTTTTTTTTTTCTTTGTTTTTATGAGCAGGGATAAAATTACCAGCATCCTGGCCAGATTCCAGCTCCAGGATCTTTATTTTTGCCTTCTAAAATACCCGTGCAGCTGCACATAATGGCCTTCCTCCCTTGAAAACATCTGGATAGAGGTGGTGGTGCAGCAGGGCTGGCCCAGCTCTGGCCACTGTAGGCTGTGCTGCAGCTTCTCTGCAGTGCTCAGAAACACTGACAGGCACATTTTGACACCACGGGTAAGTCATTATCCAAAAATGTGCTGAACCCCATCTCTCCTGCACTGCTGTTAATCCCTGCTTCTTGTTGCACCACACTCCGTGTCACCCAAGGTGTGCCAAAACCCAGTTTCCTCTATGGCTGAAGATGCCCCCTGTTGAGCTGAGTAAAACACAACTTATTTCTCTCTCCTCTCTCCCCGAAGGAATACACCATCGACGTCTTTTTCCGGCAGTCCTGGAGAGATGAAAGGCTGAAGTTTGATGGTCCCATGAAGATCCTCCCCCTGAACAACCTGCTGGCCAGTAAGATCTGGACTCCTGACACCTTCTTCCACAACGGGAAGAAATCTGTGGCCCACAACATGACGACCCCCAACAAGCTGCTGCGCCTGGTGGACAACGGGACCCTCCTGTACACCATGAGGTGAGGCTGGCTCTCCTTCCAGAGGATCCCAGGGACCTCAGGGTGTATCACAGGCAGGCTTCTACTAGTTCTTGTTAATAGACTTGAGTTCTACCCTGCTGCTGTCCATGCTCTCTTTATTTCCTGCCTCTGGACCATCACTGATCCTCACCTTGGCACAGGTAGATTTTCCTTCATCATTCACATTGATTTTTTTGCTTTTATGTGCAGAGGT
The DNA here is from genome assembly GCA_013397095.1 of Sterrhoptilus dennistouni. Classification (NCBI taxonomy): domain Eukaryota; kingdom Metazoa; phylum Chordata; class Aves; order Passeriformes; family Zosteropidae; genus Sterrhoptilus; species Sterrhoptilus dennistouni. Next base: position 338,266 of record VWZU01012554.1, read on the forward strand.
AGAAGTGTTGGGATCTATAGTTTGTGAGGTTGATGTGCCACCTGGCTTTATTTTCTTCCTGACCTGTGATGGGGTATGGATCAGGTATGCAGTGATGGTGTGGGAACATTAGGCTGGGAGAATTTGTTATTCTCCAGCAGCTTGAGAACAGATCTAAATTTGTTCAGCGTGTTAGAGCAGAACCATTTCACGCATCTAATGAAACTGAGCTTGCTTGTGACAACAATGGGGTTGTTTTTTTCCCACTTTGTGGAATTAAAAAAAAAAAATCCAAATCTATGTGATCGATGCACATCATTAGGGAAAAAAAACCCTCAACAAACAGCTAATTAAAAACTGTGATTTGGAGAAGCCAGGGTTGCAGGAGCCATAGGTTGTAAATGAAATAAACAAACTGCTGATAAATGTACAAGAAAGGTATTGAGTAGGTTTTGGCAAGGTGTAAATCTTTGTTCTAAAAAAGATTATTTTCTCTGTCTCTATCTCCAGCCCAGTCCTAACTAATAACAGGCTTCATTGTGGATTCTGTGTGCTGAGATGCTGCACTTTCACCTCTGTTTTTGAGGGCCAGGCAGGATTTCATCTCTTCATAGTTAAACTGGCTGTGAATCTACATGGTGTCAGCAAGTTTTACAGCCTACATTGATAAACAATGCCTTGCTTTTTGTGCAGCAGTTCTCAAATATGAGCTAATCCTGCCAGTGCCCTGGGGGTTTAGGTCTCCACACATCAGTGATCTCACATTAAGGCAGATGGGGTAAATGAAGGGAAAAGCCCAACTTGACTTAAGGGCTCTGTTCTGCTCCCAGCTCTCTGACCTGCAAGTAGACAACTCACCCTCCCCACACTTTGTACCATTGTCTGACTGTAAAGTATTACAGGAGCTGCTGGCATAAGACAGGAAAAAAAAAAGACTCAATTTCAGAGCTTTAAAATCATTTCACTACTTCTTTATTCAGCAAACAGCCATTAGCTTCAGCAAGTTTTGTGTGACTAAGAAAGTATTGGATTTATTTTTCCATTCAGGGCTGGGCAGGTGCCAGGATGGCAGCAGCATCATGAGACTCTTGGGAATGAGCTTCTGGAAGAAAAGAGAGTCTTGGGATTTTTTAAAATAAACTCAAACCATCCTTCAGTTTATCTGTCTGCTGAAGAATTGGGGGATGAAGGACCTGCTCTTACATGTGCTCCTGTCCCCCTTAGATACATCTCTAAGGCTTTGTCAGAGGTGAAGAGCCCACTCGGAGGCTGAGGGTGGATATGAGACCTTTTGTCCTGTTTTGAATTGCACAGAACCAGGAGCTCTTGTGCACAGAGATCTTTTCTTCACCCAGCCCAGGTGGGGCTCCAGACAGCATGTTCTGGAGCTGATCATGTAGTTAGGGCTGACCAGATGACCACAGTGTGCTGGGACAAAGCAGGACTCCTCTGGGACTGCAGTTAAACATATCCAGGGTGGGATGCCTGTCCTGGGGCATCTGATGATTCCCCTTCTTCCTCTTGGTGCTTCACAGGACCACCAGAGTGTCTTTTGAGTGAGGTGTCAGAAAGGAAGATGCAAGGGCAGGACCAAGCCTCAGGCTCAGACACCAAATCCTCCCTGGCTTTGCCACTCCAAGGCGCTCCCACCTCAATTCCTTTGTCAGATCTGGATGGTGGTACCCCCCTGCCTTGTTAACTGCTTTGAAACCTCCTCCCAGGGAGGGAGTCTCTTGTTTTCTGTCCAAGGGATGTGTTTGCTGTCCTCCCCCATGCCCAGGGATGTTCATGTGTGTCCTTCTTAAAGGAAGGAGCAGGACCTTGAAGCCAAACTCACACAGCTGACATCCAGCAACATACAAATACCAAAGGGGTGGCCTGGGGAGAGAGTTTGGGCTTTCAGCAGATTTCCAGTGGCCTGGCAGCACTGCCCAGGTGATCCCTGGATTGGTACCTGGCCATCCAGTTTGACCCCTGAGAATATCCTGCTCCTTTTCCCTTGTACCAGCCAATATCCTTGAGGGATCAGCTCTGCTGATGTGCAATTAGAGGCACGTCTCTTGCTATTTATCCTGCTGGGAAAGCCAACTTCTCTTAGTCAAGGCTTACAGTTATAGATGAACTTGCTCTGGTGGAACAGCAAGTCTGACACATGCATCCAGCAAAATTACACCTGTGTGACAATATTTATAGCTCCTGGAGAGAGCCTCTTTATCACTGACCTGAGCTCCCAGGAGCTGCACAGCAGCTGTAGATGAGCATCCAGAGATTTCCTTCAGTCGTGGCACGTTCTCCTCGTGGATCAGTCCAATGTCACAGTGCACACCCCTGACCACTGACAGGCCTTGGCACCTGGGCCACAAAACGACCTTTGTGACCCCTGCACTGAGCTGCATTTCTCTACCCCCCGGATTACTGATCCCTCTGCATCTTCCCTGCCTCAGAGGACACAGGAAGCGCAGTTTTATTATGTAGCCCTGCCTCTGCAGTCTCTTTTTGTGGAGCTCCTACATAATCTAAGCAGTTCACAAAAGCCCATCTACGGTCTCTAAACTCTGGTGTCAGACCTGAGTGCAACAACCTGGGAATTGTGCATGGATTTACATAAGGAAGAGACAAAAGCTCAGCTGCTGCAGCCACCTCTGGATGTACTCTGGCTTGGATTGTGTGGGGCACACAGATAATGTTCTGGTTCTTCCCAGCCTTGAAGCATATAAAAATAGTGAAAGTTTAATGCTGTTGCTGATGGCATTCAGCTTTGTGAATCAAGGCTTTAAAAAGCTCTTCTGCTCTTAACAGGGCCTGTCAGAATGGCATGTTGAGGCTTTGTGGTTATTGTCAGAGTGGTTCCCAGACAATATGTGCTCAAGTTATGCACTTGGAAGATGTTTTCTTTACCTGTCAGGCTGACACATTCGCTGCACGCCCTAGGACTGCCTCAAGAGCCTGTGCTGCTGAAGACAACGTGCAGTCCTTGCAAGGAGGGTCTGCAAACCCTCAGGTGAGGCAGAGGCAGAGCAGGAGGGGAAAGCTGAGCCCACAACAGGTGCAGACCCGCAGGGACTGTGGGATCCCAGGGCAGCTCCTCTACCTGGTGTGCCATGCTCAGGGGTTTGGGCTTCCCATGCTGAAATCACAGAGCTTTGCAGTGTCTCTCCCTCAGCAAAGGCTTTGGGTGTCTTTGCTGGCTGGGGTTTTTAGCCCCCCCCCCCCAGGCAAGTTGTGATGGCTCCAGGCTCTGCAGCAGCCTCCACCACGATGGAGGTGCAGCCTCTGTGCAGGGACACCCCAGCAGCAGCTCTCCTGGGCTGTAGGGGCTGGCAGCTGTGTCCCACACCAGGGCTGATCCCAGAAAACATCACAGATGGATCCAAGCAGAGCAGAGCTTGGCTGGCTGATAAAAACACAAGCAGGCAACAAGATGAGATTTGCTCCAACTTTTCCCTGCCAGAGCAGATCCAAAGACAAAAATTATCTGTTTTCCAGGCTTGGCTTTGTGCAGGAAGACTTTATTAAGGAAACTGTCCCAGGAGGGAGAAATCTTCAGAGAACACCTTATCTCGCTGCATTTCTGCCATCATGGGCTGAAATCTCCAGGGGCTGGGGGAGGCTGGAGAGTGAAATCAGTGCTTCCAGATCCAGCACGAGGATCCTAGAAGCAATTTGGCTTTCAAGCTCAAACCCTGGCAATTAAACCTAACCTAGATTCTCCCACAGCCTAAACCGTAAACACCGCTCGGCCTGACTGTGGTTATTAATGAACCTCCTGGAGAAGAAATCAGGACAAAACTCCAGCAGCATCCCTGGCACAAACAAAGCCAGCCCTGCCGTGCCGGGTGCTGTCATGTTTTTGTACCGCTCGCGCACCGAGGGATTATCACATTTGCGTCCCAGAAATTGGGCTGAGATCCTGGCTCATCCTGCAGCTGCACGCAGGTAACGACAGGGGCTCTAATGACACATCAAAGGCTTTGCTAAGCTCCCGGTAACCATGAGAACGCAGCTGAAGAGGTTTGTTATCCCGTCAGCCCCGGCAGAAGGGATGTTGAGCCTGATTCACGCTTCTCGCCCGTTGTGTTGGCGCAGTTCAAAGGGCTTTAAAAGAGGGGAAGGACACGGTTTTCTGTCCTGGGTGTTCCACTTTCGGTGCCATTGTGGCAGCAAAGTGAAGAGAAAGCACGAGGAGTTTGGGGCTTGGCTTCAAGACAGTTCTGCATAAGTTGCTGCAGGAGCCTGGGACAGATGAGCCAAAGGCTACAACTGCTGGCTGATGTGATTTCTGGCAGCTTGGCTATTTTTCACCTGCTCTTTAGACTTTCTAAGGACATTTCAGGGCTCCTGGATGTGAATAGCCCATCAGGGCAATGAAGCAAAACGCTGTGGCTCTCTGGCCATCAGCTCCTTGCACAAGGATGAGGGGCACAGATGAGAATTTCTGCAAAAAGCACTTTAATCCAAACGCTGCAGAGGCTCTGGTAATTGTCTGGGAAGGGAGAGACATTCCTTGTAGTTTGACATTTTGATGTTTCATGTGCTGCCTGTGAACCCGCTGACCTGTGGCTGGCTGAGGCTGCTGAACCAGACTCATCTCGCTGGAACGATGCGACTTTTTCCTTTTTTTAAATTTCACTTTGGGAGACTCAAAAACTCCTTCAGTTGTAGGTGGAGAAGTGGCAGATTGGGTTGCTTTTTCAGTGGTTTCGTTGATGGATTTATTGTTTTATTGCTTGCTGGCTCAGCTACCAAAACAGGCTTTAGATTTAAAATGCAACTGCTGCATTCCCAAACATTAAGGGAGTCATCCAGCATCCATGGAAAGTTTTCCCCTTCCCTTAACAACATTTGATCTTGTTGGCCATGGCATGGAGAGGGCAGGAGGAGAGTTTAGCCAAGGCCAGTCCCTTCTGCTGTCTTGGTCCACCCTGAGGCTCTTCCTGACTGCTCTAAACCCACCAGACCCACAATCTGCAGTCCTTGGGTCATTCAGCGTTAATCAGAGTGGCTGACGATCACAGCCAACACCTGCAGACAATACAGTGGACAGAAAAGTCTTCTCTGGGTTTTTTGGGATGAGCTCAGGATGCATCAGAAGGAGGGCACTGGTCAGAGATGAGGCCCTTTGGAAAAGCCAGCTTTGGGAACTCCCAGCTAAGAGCCTTTTGAAATGATAAAGCAATGAGTGAAGCAGATGGAAAAACAGGAAGGTAGAAAGGAAAATTCTGGTGTTGGCTGCTGAGGGAGACAGGGGAAATGCCTCAACATTTCCCTGACACAAGTGACAGTGACAAAATGAGAAGCAAAAAGTCCATTGCAGTTGGAAAAGACACAGAAAGAATTGAAGACTAAGATCTGTAAGAATTTGCTTGACAAGTTTGCCAGCCATGAGCTCCCCAAGTGGATTTTGAGCTGGCTGAAGAGAACATCACAAAAGAAACAGAACAAAAGAAACAGAAGAGCAAGGCAGTCAAGTCCAAACCAAGCTGCCAGGTTTTTATACCTCCTTCTTGAAATGCATCTTGGAAAAGAGAGGCATCAGAGCAAATGAGCAATTTGCTCATGATGGCCTTTGAGTGTCCAGGAGAAAATAATTACAACTCTGTGCTCATAGGCTTGTCAAAATCCCTGTCAGTCTTCAGTGAGTCTTGACTGAAGTCTAAAGGTCAGGTCTTCTTCTTCTCTTTCATGGAAAACAGGTGCATTCAGTGCAGTGATGAAGAAGAGATCATCAAGTCAGAGAGAGTTCTTTGTCTCCAAGAAGTTGCTTTGGGCACACAGTGGTCCTTGGCTTGGCTGAGAAAGCCAGCCTGGAGCCAGAGGTGAAGCAGGCAGGACAGTCAGTATCCCCTGTGTGTCAGGTCAGCACAGGACACGGTGTTCCCATGGGCAGGGATTCAGAAAGGACTGGCACACTCACTGCAGGCCAGCTCCTGGGTCTCCAAATGTCCCCAAAGACTTGGAGAACTGGGGGGTTATGCCCTGCTCTCAGTGCTGCACGGGCTCCAGAGAGTTTGGGCCACCCAGCTCTGCCCCACCAAAGTTATGGCAACTCTCCTCCTCTGCTTCTTGATTGAACTGCTCTGCTCTCTCTCATGGGACTCTCTGGGAGCTGCAGTGAGGCTGAATGTGGATCTGAAGTGCCAGGGTTCCCCTCCTCAGCTGGCAGAGCACAGCTCACAGGTGATGGGGAGGTCCCAGAGCAGGAGCTGTGCAGGGTTTGCTGCCTTGGGCCCTGTGTGGGGGTGTCCCCTCTCACAGCACCAGCTGCCACTGTCACTGCAGCTGTGCCACCCCTGCCCCACCTCACAGCCACTCTGCTTTGTTTCCTCCACAGGGGTATTTGCAACAATTTGTGAAAGGTTTCATTTTGTCCACTGAATTTTTTAATGCCAAATTTACAAAAAGCAGTCCTCTCTTCTTCTTTCATTTTTTTAATAGAAGCATTTAATGTTTGTCCACCTAAAAGAAATAACCTTTATTTTTATTTTATTTCCTTTTTTTAAAAAAATAAAAATATTCTTTGCTTTTAGCAAACAAAACCCAAAGCCTTTATTTCTTCAGGGCTTATTTTGCATTTGACTAAGCCTCAGTATTTTCTCTGAACAATAACTTAGCCGAACGTTTTTCTAGCCAAAGGAAAATATCTCAATAAAAGCTTCTCAACCTGAGCTTTGCACATCCACCTTCAGTCTGTGCAGTTGCCCTTTGCATCCACATGTTGCTCCTGCCATGGTTTGTTTGCTGTTTTGCTGAGCCATCAGAACGAGTCCTTTTTAATTTGTTTTTTCTACAAATGGTTCCTTCAGAGAAGATTGTTTTAGACATCTCTTAGGAAGTTGTCTCTCCTGGCTCCCTCTCCCTGCACGCTTTGCACTATTCCAGGAAGGAACACGAGCTCCCCTTTTTAGAGCCCTTTATAATGGATCCTTTTATGCCTGGCCTCATATTCTGCAGCACGCTGCTTTTATGGCTGTGCCTCCCTCACAAAGCTGCTCCCCGACGAGGGATCCTACAGGGATTTGGGGGATTTGGAAAGCACAGGTTGTCCTGCACACCCCCAGGCAGCCCCAGGATGTTCCAGTTTTTCACCTACCAGGATGTTCTCCAGCATCCTCCGCAGTGCTGCCAGCGAGGGAGGAGCCGGGGCAGGAGGGATGAGGTCCCTGAGTTGTGTCCTGGTGGCTTCATGGGGCTGGACTTTGAATAACCTGTCAGCCCCCAGCTCCTTGCAGGTCCTGAGAGCCCCTGGAGCCTTTCCCCTCTGCTTTCAGCGTGCTCCGTGAGGTGTCCCCAGGCCTGAGGTGTCCCCAGGCATGAGGGGTCCCCAGGAGCTCTGCTCACAGCACAAACAGGAGTCCTGGGCTCTGGAAGGTTTTGCTGATCCTTTAGTTCAGGATCTACACAGGCACACTCCCAGAGCGGGTGTGATGCTGCAGGATTGATGAACTCAGTCAAAAGGCTGCCAGATGTGTGTCCTTCTGTCCTCTCCACAGCTCAGGAGCTTCTGCCCAGAGCCCCTGGGGCTGGGGAGCACTTTGAGGCTTTGTCACTGCTTTGTCACCATGGCAGGAGGGACAGGCGTGTCCCTCAGCAGCCCCTGTGATACAATCCTGTGTGAGGCCAGCCTGGAATGAGCCCCACCAAGGTGTTTCCATCTCTGAGGGTGTCCTGCACCTCCCAAAAATGGCTTAATAATAATTGCCAGATGGCTGATCAGGTGTGCTTTGGAAAGCAGAAGGTTTTAATTAAAGAGAAATAACAAATGATACAAAACAAAAGAGATCATGGATGCAGGGAAGCCCCTTTACACCTGGCTAAGACACCCCAAAAAGCACCAAGGGGCTTTGTGCTCGTTCTTAAATACACCACTATCAAGGAGGGCTTTTTTTGGGGCAAACTGCCCAACAGAAACATCTATAGGCTTTGAGAAACTTATCAAAGATTCATCTCATGCCCCTGTGCTGGCACTGGACCAACCACAGAAAGTTCTGGGGTTTCTCCCTTAAAAGTTCAGAGGTGAACTGAAACTCTCCTCCCTAAAACATCCACTTGGTTGTGGGGAAACAACCCTGTGCTTTGTCCTGCAGGCTGACCATCCACGCCGAGTGCCCCATGCACCTGGAGGACTTCCCAATGGACGTGCACGCCTGCCCCCTGAAATTTGGGAGCTGTAAGTACCCCCAGCAGCCTCTGCAAGGAGGTGGGACAGAGCTGAAGGGCAGTCCTTCATATGGCTGGTGTCACACAGTGTTTTAGTTACAGTAATATTCATTTTTGCTAATGATAATGTGACCGAAATTTTTTTTTTTCTGGTGTCTCATACATGCAATTCCTACTGTCACTGAGTGAGTCTGAGCTCAGTTCAGGCTTACAGGATGGGTTAGACACCCATGCTGTAAATTTATTTAGAAAATGTTTAGAAATTAAATTTATTTAGAAAATAGCCAGGTGGGAATCAGTCTCTTCTCCCAGGTAACAGGGACAGGATGAGAGGAAATGACCTCAAGTTGTGCCAAAGGATGTTTAGATTGGATACTAGGAAAAACTTCTTCACTATAGGGGTGGTCAAGCATTGGAACAGGCAACTCAGGGAAGTAGTGGAGTCACCATCCCTCAAAGTATTAAAAAAACATGTAGTTTGGGCATTTGGTGACATGGCCTTGGCAGTGCTGGGTTAATGATTGGACTTGACAATCTTTGAGGTCTTTTCTAACATTAACAATTCTATGATTATAAATCTGAGTTGTGCTTTTCCTTTATCACAAGGGGATGCTGGGAGGACAGATGTGGGCCAGCAGTGGTGGCCCATCCTGCCACTCTGTGGAGAACCTGGTTCCTCTGGCTCCACACTTCAGTGGAGCTCACAAACCCCTTGGCCCTCTTCAGTCTGTCAGGCAGGCTGCTCCCAAGGGAAAGGCTTGGAAACTCTGGGAATCTCAGTCCCAGCAGCCAAAGGTCCTGCTTTAGGGAAGATTTGCAGACTGCTGGTGAGTTGAAAGCTGCTTCCAGACTTGCAGCTGCCCAGCTGCTTGAGCTCCCCATAGAAGTTCCCTTATCTCTCCCATATGCAAGTTAAATTTCACTTGGTTTTGTGTTACCCCACGCCTTTAGAGGGGCAACACGTTGTGACGTGGGAGTGGACTTTCACAGAGGACAGCAGGCAGCAGCTTGGTGAAACATGGAATGCTCTTTAATTATCTGACTCCAAAGGCATATAGACATTTTGTACAGAGGGCCAAGATTGGCCCAAGGAGGCCACAACCTCCTGACTCCATTGGTCACTATGACCATCAGTCAAGTTCTCTCTCAGAGAACAAGAATGCATACAGATAAATTCTAAGAATACAGTATTGTTTACATGAAGCAGGGTGAGAAGCTGCTGCAAAGACTCAGACACTTGAAACCAAGAAAAGCAGGGACGACAGGTTTTGTTCCTAAAGTGAGTGGGAGCCAAACCCCTGGTTCACCATGATGTGAAAATAAACATCCTAGTCTGGCTCTGCCTGGAGTCTTTCCCAGGCCCAACAAACTGAGCACCACTTTTAGTCTGTATTTGTGTTAGATGAGAGAGTTTCCCACCTCCAGCTAAAGAATGAGCCCACACCAGTAACCCCCAGAGAAACCCCGACCCTCCCAAAGTGACACTTCCTTCCTGTAGCCATTTGGGAGCTAACTGAGGACAAAGTTGAAAAGTTTGATTGGCAGGAGAGGAAATCATATTTATCATGTGCATCTGCACTTCTGCCTCATGACAAACTGTACCCATGAAAGAGGATTATTCAGAAATACTAAAATAAAGCTATTTCTTAGGCAGCACCTAATTAAATGTAGAACTCACTGCCACGAGACATCACCAAGGCCAGTAAAATAGCAAGCCTTGGAGAAGGATGAATTATTAATGTTAATTGACCTTGTGAGGAGGGATATCAAATCTCATACCTCAGGCCTAAACTCTGGGATTATGACAAGACTTGCAGGGAGGCAGATTACTCCACATCTAATTGCTTATAATGTTTCTTGGTGAGGAAAAGAGATTAATGTGTGTATTTCTGCTGGAACACCCTTTGGGGTTATTTTTTTTTTACTGATTTGACCTCTGAATGATAAGAGTTTTGAGACAAGGAGCTCAGAAAGCTGCCCCTGGTTAACATTAATGTGACTTTTTCTAAAGCACACGCAGCATCTGAGCTCACCTCTCCTGTGTTGGAGTGGGATTAAACCAGTGTTTTCACTAAAAAGCCATCGACAGCTGGAAGCTGCTTATTTTCAAGAAGCCTAAAGTGGGTCAGATTTACAATTAGAAGGACAATGCCAGTGCCAGGCCCATGCTGCTCAGAGGATGCTGAGTTTGCCTCACAGACCATTTTCTGCTGGCCCCCACAAGTGGCTCAACAGTGCCCTTCTCTCCCTGGGCCACCACAGCAGCCCCCGAGGGGGCAAGGCAGAGAATTTGCAGGAGAATTAAGGGCATCAGGCACCCCAGAGAGCTTCAGCTGCCCTCCTGCATCATCCCTCAGGACAAGTGCACTGAAGGGATGGCTTTGCTATCCCCCTGCTCCCTGGAAGATGAATGTGCAATGCAGAGAGCTGTTACTAAGCCATCACAACAGCTGTCCAACACTAGGGGAGCAGGGGATGTTGCTGAATTTACCAGCTCCTCTAAATGTCCACGAGCTGTCCCTGTTTGGATTGGGTTTTGCATTGCAAACGAGGCACTGAGCTGAACCAAAGCAGCTGCCTGGCATTAAACATGCTCCAAGCATCCCTGCCATGCCTGTGTGACATCAGATACCCTTCTGTCCCAGGCTACCACACAGACAGGGAACTGAATTATCAGGAATGATGGCAATGGAGCCTTTTGTAGGCTGAGAGTGGCAGTGGCTGGGCTGTGACTGTGGAGCAGGAGGTGTTGCCATCAGGTGGAAGAGCAGTGGCAGAGCTGTACAAAGCTCTGAAGGAGGATGGAGGCTCCAGAGGCATGTGGAGGGCTGGAAGGAGGGGTTGGAAAAGCAGAGCATTGCACATGGGGTGAGAGGTGCCAGCCTGCATCAGAAGTGCTTAGGCAGCACTCTGGCCTGCTGAGAAACGTTGGCTGATCATCAAAACCACTCCCAAAGCTTTGCACAGCCCCTGCTTAGCACTGAACAGATTTGCCAAACCCCACAGTGCAGGGATAACAGTGGTTGCTTTAGCAAGGTCACAGAAATGTGGTTTTCTCAGGTCACAATCTTCCACAAAGCAGGAACTGAGATGTTTATGTAGTAGACCTGACACATTGATTAACCTGACCCCAGTCAACAAATTCCTTCAGGTCTTCACCAGGAGGAGGTGGTGGGTAAAAATGAACTGAAGGCTTGGTTTATTGGTTAAAAAATTATTGGGAACTTGGTTATTGCTTTAAAAAGCTGGTGCAAAGTTGGTATGGGCAGGAATTTTGGGCATTATGGGGAGAAACAGCTCCTAGCAGAGTCTGGAGAGACTTAATTTGTGGATAATCACAGGACTGGAAAAACCAAGAGCACTCTTGAGAGGGGGACTGGCCGTGGGGACAGACCAGGGGCTCAGTCACAAACACAGGAAAAAAACATTTGGATGTGAAAGGACACCACCTCCAACTCTGAGATACTTGGAGAGGTTTGCTTTTGAGTGAAAGTAAAAAACTTTTAACTTTTTAACCAAAAATTTAGCCCCATTTGCATTCAGCTTTAGTTGCCAGCTGCTGCCAGCAGGACTTTCCCTGTCCCTGGCATGGCAGGGCTGTGGCTGTCCTGCTGGCCTGGATGCCTTCCTGTGTTGTCCCTGCTTGCAGCCAGCCCTTGCAGAGTCAGCACGTCACAGGGACAGCCTGTCTCTCAATGACAGAGCTCTGCCCCTCTCCAGCTCCCTTCCAAAAACCCCAGCTCGCTCCTGCTCATTTGATTTAACAGTTGTTGATCTGCCTTGGTCTCTGGCCATGCTTGGCTGTGCTCAGCCATGTGGCTCTGAGAGATGCACAGCAAAGATTAATTTGGCTACAGGCTAATTTTGGTATATTTTAGGTCAGGCAGGAGCACAGACCCTCGTTCTTCTCCCTCCTCTGCAGATGCCTACACAAAGACGGAGGTGATCTACACCTGGACCCAGGGGAAGGATAAATCTGTGGAAGTGGCCAAGGGTGGATCTCGCCTGAACCAGTATGACCTGCTGGGCCATGTGGTTGGGACAGAGATGGTTCGATCCAGCACAGGTATTTGTGGGACCACGGTGTGGGCTGAGCTCCTCCTGGGATCAGATGGACTCGTGGGCTTGGAATGCCACCATTTGGAATAATTATAGAGGCACTCCAGGACCACAGCACTTCCTAAGGCAGGAGAATACGGCTGGTGACATCTTCAGCAGTCACCAAGAGGCAGTAAAGAGTTTGTTTCTCAGTGATTTCCACTGAAGGAGCCTTACTGCCCACAGTCTTTAGGAGAACTGATCTCGAGCATCTCAGAATGATCTGCTGTGTGGGAAACGTGCCCTGCATTGTCCAGCTGGTTTGTGGTGCTGTGGGTTCATTTGTCTTGGATTCCTTTCCAACCCCTCAGGAAAGCACTGCAGGCAGGGGAGGCGAAGGCAACAGAATGTTCAGTGTGATTTTCACTGCATCTGCCTGCACAAATATTATCATAACTAATAGAAGATTATCCCAAACAAATGTTTCCTCTGATTAATGACCAATATTAATAATCTTTCTCTCCCATCTGCTGCTCCTCCCTTCCCCTCTGAATCCAGGTACTGATAGCTTCTGTTATCTCATGTGTGTCTCTCATATTTCTTTTATTTTCCCTTTTATTTTTTCCCTCTCTATGCACCAGTAGCTCTCTCATTTGAGGATATTTCCTCTCTGGTGCACTTGATTTTAATAGTGTCTGTCTGTAACAACTCATTTCACCTCCCTTGGGGAAATGTGGGGAGCCCAGGGAACTAAATGTCATAATATCTGGCCCATCTCTCTACTTAAGCTGTAGTAAAATGTACAGATGAATAACCTGGAGTGGTAAGAAAGCTGCTAAAGGCTCCTGTGTGTAATGATTTAGCAGAGCCACACTCACAACATAAAGGCACAGTAATCCAACAAAATACCCAAAGCTTTGGGGGGAGGAATAGGATGTTGAGGGAAAATAGGGACAGCTGCCTCTTCAGTTCACAGGTGAGACCTTTAGCAACAGAACTTGCCTTGATTTTTGAGATGGTTACAGTGAGGGAAGGTGGGGTATTTTCAGCATTGTCAGAGAAAATAAAAACCTGTGTCCTGAAATCCTATTAAAGCACTGTTAGGGTGTATCCAGGCTGAAGGGATCTTCCCCACAGCTTGGTTCCCTGGGATGGGAGCAGGATCAGGAGAGACCCCCCCAGGGACCCCTTGTGCCTCAAGCAAAACAGGGGAAGATTTTACTGCCCAGTTATTGTCCTGGCTTGCCTTTGTCCTACACCCGTTTTGTAGTGAATTAAAGAAAACTCACGGAAGTGTTTCGAAAAGACAGATGAGATGTGAAAGCCCCGTGGGCTGTGCTGGGGCACACACCTGCTGCATCCCTGCACCCCAAAATCCCACTAAAAACTGAAAAATTTGTTCAGGGCAGATCTGTGGAGTGGCCAGCTGGCCCTGAGCTGGAGAGCTCCGTGGCTCAGCAGCCCTCCCTGGCTGTCTCTGCAGGGGAATACATCGTCATGACCACGCACTTCCACCTCAAGAGGAAGATCGGGTACTTTGTGATCCAGACCTACCTGCCCTGCATCATGACCGTCATCCTGTCCCAGGTCTCCTTCTGGCTCAACAGGGAGTCCGTCCCTGCCCGCACGGTTTTCGGTGAGTCTGGGGGCACAGGGCGTCCTCTCAGGGTGGGGAGGAAGGGAAATAGGGAGGGAAACACACTGAGCAGCAGAGCTTTTTTATTTCTAAGCTGCTGGCCATTCCACAGGCTGGCTTTCAGTGTCTTCCCAGCTGGCCTGCTCCCCCCCAGAGCACTGCAAAAATACTCCTGGCCATGTCTCTGCTACAAGCCATAAATATTAACAGTAATCAAGGTATTGATCATCTAATTACGTGCATTTGGCTGTGTCTGCTTATCTGTGTTGGCTTTAGAGCTGAGCAGAGCATAGGTACACGGGGAGGCATTTAAAGCCCTACCTTTGAAATTGCTAATGTGCCCCTGGTCACAGCTCCACATAACAAGTTCCTGGGCTGAGGCAGCATAACTGCATGGTGAATATAGTGTTATTATTTCCTTCAGCTGCTTTCAGATCCTCTCACCGAAGCAAAGTGCCAGGCTGGCACTGCACATATATTAATAGCTTTTACAAGCATTTAATAACAGGATTGCTTTGTGCTTTCCTGTCAAGACCTTTAGTTCAGGATCTGCACGGGCACGCTCCCAGAGCAGGTGTGATGCTGCAGGATTGTGTATCCTGGAAGTAACACTGCCCAGCAGATTCTGCTTAACAGAGAGGATATTGGACAGAAGTCCCCAAGCAGAGAGGAGATATGTGCTACCCATATGTGATTCCCTCCTGTGTTATCTTAAGAATTGCAGTGAAATAAGTTTCCTCAAGCAGCAGCTCAGATTGAGCAGGCAAGAGCTGACTGAAAAATTAAAACCTACCTGTGTGACAAATGTCTCTGCTCTCAAATTGTCTTGCTTTCCTATTAAGAAAATAATGAGAACTCCAATTGTTTATTCATTTTTTTTTCTGCCCCTTAGAAAGTATTGTCAACAATATTGAATTGAAACTCTTAAATTACCAGGAGTATGGCTCAAGGAAACTGAAAATTAGTCAATATTTTTATAATGTTTTTAATGCATTTTTAATTGAAAAGCACATTATTGGGGAAAATGGATGGTAATGGTTGCTTGCTTTAATGAAAAAAGCTTTAAAAGACGTTTTGCAACAGATCATTTGTTTAAGATAAATCATTGTGACATTTATTCTGGCAGCTTGGGCTGCTGACAGCAGGACCCAGGATCCCAGGTGTCCACCCATGCAGGTCACTATTTCTAAAACCCTGAGAGAGCTGTCTTGGATGAGTGGCCAGTTTCTGACCCTCCCTGAGGTTCACCATCATCCAGCTGTTCTTTTCACTGTTATTTTATTATTTTTATTTTGTTACAAAAGCAACTAGAGGCTTCTCCATGACATATTCTTCTCCATGACGAGCTGGGTGTAGCATCATGCACCTTACCCTGCCAACAGGTGAGGAATGCAGGTGCCTCCCTGTGAGCTGGGGCTCTTATGGAGAGCAGAAGTCTAGTCACTGGAGTTTGGGGAAGGTTGATCTCATCCTAATGAAGATGTTTGCCATTGACTGTACTCAAAACTGAACCAGAATAATTCCCTGAAGTTGGCCCTGGTTTGAGCAGGGGTTGGACAAACCAGAGCAGCCCAGAGCAGCTGTGGCTGCCCCATCCCTGGAAATGTTCAAGGCCAGGCTGGAGGGAACTTTGAGCAACCTGGGATAGTGAAAAGTGTCCCTGCTTGTGGCAGGGGGTGGAACCAGATGGTCTCCAAGGTCCTTTCCAGCCCAGGCCATCCTGTGATTTTATGATTCCATGAACCTGACCTCCCGCCAGCCTGGCCCGTTCTGTTATTCCATTAATTGCACTGAGAACTAGTTCTGGGTAAGATTCCCTTAATTACAGCAGGAATGTGGCTCAGGAGGTGGCTCTGACTTTTATATGAAGGGAGTGAGTCTTGGTTTAAGAAGATAGGTATCTGCCAGGGAAAGCCAGAGCCTCCCTTGGAAAGGAGAATGTAAACCCCCTCCCTCCAAATTATTTTAATTTTGAAATTAAGGGGCTTTCAGGCAAAGATATGGGAATAGGAATAATAGTTCTTTACTAGGAATATTAAAAATAAAAATGTAGTAGTACAAAAACAAAACCAAGCAAACAACAAAAAAAAAGTCAGAACACAACCTGACCCCCTGTTGGTTCAGGCTGTTGGTGTCAGCCCAGCCCAGCCCTCCTGCAGTGCCAGATGTGGTTCTGGTGGAGCAGAGATGATCCTGTAGAAGGGCCCAGTGGTGCTGAGCTGGGTCTGGTCTCCCTCTGGGAATCCAAACAGGCTGTGCTGGGGTTCTCAATGCCAGGTTTGATCCAGGTGGGAATGCTGGGCTCCTCCCCCTGGGTGGAGCATCTCCCCATGGGCTGATGGAATTGTCTCAGCCCTGCAGTGAGCCTGGATGGGCCATGGACAGCGGAGATCCCCTGGGGGGAGGATGGGGCCTGGAAGGGATAAAGAATATCATTATGACAGGACAGCTCATGTAACGACACATAGAACTCCGATTTATTCAGAGGGCTTAGAGCAAAGTTTATTGAAAGGCAGATTCTTTTTATACAGTGTTTGGGTACAATGAATAGGATTGGTCCTTTAGGGCACCACCTTTTTGTAAACATCTCTACCAGTAAACAAGTTAGAAAAACACCAAGTGTCAGGAGAATGGTATCTACAAAGTTGTTTTGAATTCCTCTTTATGATTTCCCAGGCCATACTGGGAGAGTTCTGTGCTTGGCTTTCCCACAGACCTCAAGCTTCTGCCTGGAGCCTGAGAATCCATGTCCTGACCACTGTCAGTTCCCACATAAAGAACCTGTTTTTAACAGCTGGGCCATTAACAGAACGCATCCATCCCTCCCCCTTGGAGTTATGAGGAATGGTTCACAGAAGAGAAAAACACCTCCCCAAGCAGTTTCAACAGACAGCAAAAGAATACATTGCTTTTGGTTACATCTTACACTGCAACCCAAGACAGAGTGGCAGCTCTTTGGGGAGAAGAAACCTGTACAAGTGCTCTCTCACCCCATCCCTTCATCCTGCTGTGCCCCCACAGGTGTCACCACGGTACTCACCATGACCACACTAAGCATCAGCGCCAGAAACTCGTTACCCAAAGTGGCGTACGCGACGGCCATGGACTGGTTCATAGCCGTCTGTTATGCCTTTGTGTTTTCTGCGCTGATCGAGTTCGCCACTGTCAACTACTTCACCAAGCGCAGCTGGGCCTGGGATGGCAAGAAGGTGCTGGAGGCCCAGGAGATGAAGGTCAGCCAAGGCTGGAGGGGCAGGGGGTGGGGAAGAAACGCTGCACGAGGGAGCTGTGCCCGGCACAGCAGTGGGTAACGTGCAGCCCCGCAGCACTCAGGAGGCTGGATGCTACTCACTGCCTTCCCAGCACAGGTCCTGCCTGCAGCGGTTCTTGAGGGCTGGGGAGGAATGGCCTGGGGAGGAATGGCCTGGTCAGTGTGCTTAGCTGGAGGGAAACACCCAGGCATGGCTGCTGGCTCTTCTCTCTGTCCTCTGCAGGGCCGTTTGCCAGATGGGATATGGGGGCATCCGTGCTTTGGGTTTGCTCTGCTGGTGGTCTTGTGTCTCTTTCCTTTTCTTTCCAACCCCAACCCAACCCTCCCAAACCCATGAACCAACCCAACCCAGCCCTCCAACCCCATTCCTTGTCTCTAGCATGCCAAAAACCCCAAACCTGCCCCAGGCCACGCACTGAGCCGTGTCCCCTGGCCAGCTCTTGTCACTGGTGCCATTGCCCAGCGCTGCCAGCAGCTGCTGCTCTGTGAGCCTGGGCGCTGAGAGTGGGTGGGGAGCCAGCAATCCCAAATGCCAACTGGCAGCAGATTAATGGCTGGCATCACCCACGTTTTCCCTCCCCACTCAGGATCAGCCTCTCTGGCAGCTCCATCCTGACAGGCTCTGCTACCCCTGCTCGTGCCCCCCTCCCTCTGAACTGATTTAATCTTGGCTGCGCAGAGAAATCGCTTACTGTAGCATGCTGCTCCTTGTTTATATTTATTGAATCAATTTGAAAATCAGCTTTGTCCTTGTTCTTGGTTCTTGGAGCCTTTATATTTCTCTCCTTTGCATTTTAATGTGTTGTTGTTGGAAGTTGTTGTGGGGCTGTATGTTAAACACCTGACAGAATTGCAGCAACTTTTGGGAAGACAGCAGCCAAGTCATCTCTCTGGTGTGGAGGTCAAAGAAGGTGATTGGAGCCCTCACTGGGTGTTGGATGCCTCTCTTTTGTCTTTCTTGGACTCTGTCTATCTGTTTGCTTTTGCAGCTGTGGTCTGAGCAGCAGACTCATGGCAGAAATCATCCAGAGGGGGTCAGGTGATGGCCTTCCCCTTCCACCACGAGCAGTGATGCTAACCTGGCCTCTAGAGATGAGAGAAGCCTTTTCTGAGTCATTGGCATGACTGAAGAGTCAGGACAGGTCCTCAAATCCGTGGTGTCCCTTCCAGGAATGGGCAAATTAGCAGAGAGTCAGGATTCACTCAGCCCTGGGCAATTATGTGAACTGGGCGGAAAAAGCAGGAAAGGCTCAAAAGCTGCAGTTTATCTTAGAAGCAGCGTGTTCCTCAATTTATTCACTGACCCAGCACTGCAAGACTAACAGTGCTGAAACAATAGGGTAAGAGCACACAGAATGTTCCTGCACATGATAATCAAACAAGAAAACAAAGCAGGACCGGGAATGTTTCAGAGGGGGAGTTCTCTGTGACACTTTGCTGCAATTGGAGGATCAGGAAAGGTTCCAAATTTGTGGATGCTTTTTCAAGCTATCTCTGATCTTTAATGAAGAAGCAAACTCCCAGTCTCTGCAGCTCAGAGAGCTCCCCGAAGAGTGATGGGCTTTCAGGGAGCTTAGGAATACGGTGTGTCAACATATTTGCTTTTCATCTTTATTCCAATGAGTATTTCCAAGCAGCGAATTTGCTACGCAATGGAGGTGCCTCATTGGCTCAGTCTCTGCCTTTAATTAGCTCCTCCTGAAACAATTGACAAGCCAGGTGGTTGTAACCACAAAAGGAAGAAGAGGCAGAAGAATAACTTTGGCATTTTAAAGAGTGAAGCTGCTAGTGACAAGGTTGAGCCCTGGTCTCTGGAGGTCCTTCTCCCCAGCCAAAAGTAATGTTCTTTATTGGTGTGATGGCAAGGATCTTCACTCCAGGTTTGATTGCATGAACATGAAAAGAAATTGCTGTAGACAGCAGCAATGCTTCCCAGCCCACTTGGCCAAAAGCACTACTGTGGAAAAGCTGCTGGTTGCTGACAGACAGCCCCAGTGTGTTTATTCTTTTTTTTTTCTCCTCCTCAGCCAAACCATTGGTTTAGATGGGAAAACCTGGGGGTTTTTTCAGGTAGAATCTAAAATGCTGGGCTGATCTTGGTGAATTGCTGGTCTCTGCATCATTAAATCATGATGATGTTCTGGCTGTAGCCACAGCTGGTTCTGGCTGGGAGCTACTCTGTACATTCTCTGCAGTTCTCCAATGAAAAGAATGCAGATATCACCACAGAGGTCACTAAAAACTCCCTGCACTCTCATAAGGTTTGACTAATGTTTCTTGCACCCAAAGATTTTCCAGGCCTTTCCAGCCTGCCATCAGTAATTGCTAACTGTAGATGAAAAGTTTATTTCCTTTTTGTTTGGTAAAGTGGCTGCAACCAGCCTAGAGGTGCAGATCAAATTGGAGAGAGGTATTTGGGTCCAAAGAGGAAAACTTGTTAGGAAAGGAAAGGTGATTTTAAAAAATAAAGCATCATCAGGAGATGGCAGAGAGGTGTGAGATGAGTGAGAGACCAAAGAGATTGAAAGATTGAGAGGGTTCAGTAGCCAGAAAATCTCCCGATCTCCAGCATCCTCAAAATACCTTGTTAAAAGGATTCACTGCAGGACAGAACAGCTGTGTCTGGACAGAGAGATCCATCCACCATCCCAGCCACAAAAATGGCCACCCCTGGAGCCACAAGGTCATTTTCTGAGTGGCTGTGACAGTGAGGACCCAAAGAGAGAACAAGCAACTGTGACTTTACTGCTGGGAATCTGCAAGGATGACATTGAGCAGTGAGTTTACCACAAAAAGTGTTGTCTGTTCCTCAGGATGGAAGATGCTTTGGATTTGTGACAGACACAAACCCCCTTCTGCCTGCAATGCCTTGTCTGTGCATAAAACCTGATCTAGCTCTGTATTTGTGTCTGAAGGACATTGCCCTGAAATTCTGGGTGCCAAGAAGCAACAAAACCAGTACAGGTATCTGCAGTCAGACACACAAAACCAGAACATGCTTTGGATGGAGCAATAATCCTGGATCTTTAGGGGTTTTGTAAGACAGTAGCTCTTCAGTGCATGGTGAGGTTAGGTCTGGGCTTTTAATGTACTTTTTACTAAGAAAAACATGCATTAGGTGCCCCTTCTACTGGCTGGGTAAAGCCTGACTTTTTTGTGCAACCCACTCTTCAGCACTTCTCAAGTTTGCCCCTTGATCCAAAACTATTGGGAATCATTTTTCTTTTTCCTTTGTTTCTTTTCATTTGTGGCATCTTTGTAACAATCCTAGAGGAACTAGAACTGACCTTGACAAGCCTTGACCAGGCTGAAGTCTTTAGGGCTCAGGATGGTTCAAACCCTTCTCTTTTTTGTCTGCTTCACTATGATCACTGTGTTTTAGCTGGGACTTTCCCTTGCTGGTCATGCTCTGCAGCCCATGTGTCCTTTGTTCCTTGCACTTGCTGTCTCAATGATTTCCATGAGGATCTCAGAGGTCTTTTCCAAGCTAATGGATTCTGTGATAACACTGCAAGTGATTTATGTCCTCAGCACCTTCAGTACAGTCCATGAATCATTCTCCAGCAGCATTTCACCCTCCTTCTCTCATCACTGTGTGGTGTGTTGGGTTGATCATTTAATCCATCCAACCCTCCAGCCTCTTTGTCTGGTGATCCAAGGAGCATCAGATCGTTGGGATCAGCCCCATGTAGTCTGAATGATCAAGTCTCTGGCACACTGCAGGAGGAGCTTTGGCTTGGTGTGGGGAAGGAGTGATCCCTTTGCTGCAACAGCAACTGCAGCTGCTGGGCTTTGAGCTATGTATGTCAGAGACTGGAGCTGCTTGGGGGTCATTAAAGTGACTTTCCTCCAGAATGACAAGTGGCAAATACCTTGGATCTCCCAAGTTCTGCAGACACTGGTGACTTTCAGAGTTGCCTGTCCAGAGGCATAATGCTTCCAACCCGAATTTCCTCCTGCCAAGGAGCAGGTACAGAGAACTAAATCTCAAGCAAGTCATAGACAGAAGCAGTAGTTCCCATAATTTAGATGTTCAAGTTGTTAGTTCCTCAGCAGAGAGACTCAAGACAAGAATATTTAACAAAAATACTATTATTTTGCAGTGTGTGTGTGTTGTTGAACAACTTGTCAGACTGCACTATCTAGGGAACAGATTTATCTCTACACCAGATTTTACAGCTTTTCCCTCAGGAGAGCAGCACAGGGACATCTTTGTGCAGCAATTCAGTCTCCCTGTGCCTCAATGGGGACATAAGTGCAGGAATTGCTTTGCAGAATAGATGTTCTAAATAGGACAAGCCTTCCAAGCAAATGTGGGGGTTCCTCCTGTTTATCCACACTTTCCTTCTGTTTCAGGAGGATGTGGAATTCCTCACAGACGAAGGTATAGGGTGAGGATTGGGGGCTACTTAGCAGCTGACAGCAACAAGCCCATTTTACTTTGATTGTCAAAATCTTGATAAAAACACTCATCTATAAAGCAGAGCCCAGCAAACAGGCTGAGCCATTTCTTCTGCCATCTCAGGGGCAGAACACATGGAGAGGACATGCATGCCTTGGTGTAGGCAGTGTGGGTGTTCTGGGTGCTCCCAGCTCTGAGCAGGGTGAGAACTCCATGGGCAGCTGGGAAAAGGTCCTGCCTGAAGGTTCCCAAGCCTCTGCTCTACCTGAACAGCCTGACCTGAGGTCCAGGGAAGCCCAAATTAAAGCTTGGGGTCTCTGGATCACACTATTGGGAGCAGCAGCTCACTGTCACCACCCACAGCACCCAGATTTGCCTGGTTTTATCATTTCATCTCTTTTCATATGGATCTACTTCCTAAACTCTGGGGCAGGGAAGCTGTCCAGGTTGAAAATGTCATGTCACTTGTATTCATCTTACTCCTCTAATGAATGACATGGCTGATTAATGCTAAGATAATCACAGTGCACTGCCAATTGCAACAATCTGGGTTTCATTTTGTTACTGATTATTAATTATTTTATTGCCTCCTGTAGCTGTGTTAATAAGCAACCATACTTAAGCATATTTAAGTGTTTTAATAGATGAAACATCTTTAGTCCTTTACTTGCTTTTTGTCAGTTCATTATCAGGAAAAGTTCATCTGCTGTGCAGAGGGAACAGGTTAACGTGGCTCTAATGACTGCAGAATCAGACTCAGTTAATTGTTAAAGGCCATAAAATACTATGAATATGGTCCAAACAGTGGTTTAGTCTGGTCTGGAGTCTGAAGACATCTAGACCTCCTCCTAACAAATTATTTTCTGTAATTACTGGCATTATTACAAGGCTGCCTGGCCGTGGTGTTATTGGAGAGGGGTTTAAAGATTGCACAGAAGTCTGGTTTTAGTGTCCCTCTGAAAATCATGGTGGAAAATTCATTTCCTAAGGTAACCAGGAATATCCGTGGTGACTGTAGACACATTTAAATGGAAGTACTGGAAGCCAAAGCCCTGGGACTGTCTCTGCAGAGCAGAGGCTGGGCAGATCTGGCCCCTCCAGCTCCCAGTACTGCCCAGTTCCCAGGGCAGTGTGAGGACAGGGATGGGTCCTGCAGGCTGCACTCTCTCCTCCTGAAGTGCTTCCCTCATGCATGACCATGCCCAGCAGCCCTGGGAGATGCCTGGATGAGCCTCACCTTGTGTTTCAGTTGCTTTTGAACAGAAAAAAAATCATCCAAAGGTGCACCTTGTTCTGAGTTTAGAGACCAGAGTCCCACCGTGAGGCACCACTGTGTCTGGTGCTGGCTTCTGGTGTAGCAGGGGGCACCCCTGGGGTACCTGGGTGCAGATTTCATTCAGTGGCCTTCTCCTTGTAGGCTTGGGTTGCTTTATGCAACACAGTGCAGCTGGTCTCAGGTCCCTGGAAGCAGCAAGAAGATCCTCAGAGTGGTAGCAACACCTGTCCTGACCCCCTAAGTGCATCTTCGTGCCCACCCATCCTCATAACACCTGAACTGTCTGTCTCCAGCATCCACCCTCATCCTTCACTGCATCACAAGGGCCTGTCTTGCCATTCTCTCTGCATTTTGTCCTCACTGCAGCACACATCCTGTACCCCAGAGCCCTGTGGGAAGGATTCCCTCACCTCCCATGGTTTTCAGCACCCCTGGGGTATGAAGGCAGGAGGAAAGGTTTCCCTCTGCCCTGTAGAGCTATGTTGAGCATTCCAGAAATCCTGGTTGGTGCAAACGCCTTCCATCTGTTCTGTATCTTGCCTGGGTGGGTTGTGAGGTGCTCTAAAGGGTTCCAGAAGCAATTCAAAGATCATTATGTTAAATTGTAACATGTTCCTGTGAGGAACTCAGGGCATTGAAATACGGTGCAAAAGCACTGCAGTGCCGTTGCCCATATATTCTTAATATGGCTTTTTGCCACCAAAAAAAAATAAAACCAAGCTGTAATCCTGTGTGCTGTGTCCTCCTCTCACCTGACCCAGGACGCAGCCAGCCAAGCAGAAAATCCAGTTCTCCCCCAAGGATGACTGCACGGGGTATCATTCCTTTTTGCCATTCTTCTTTCACAAGGTACATCCCCTCCCTCCTTGTCCTCCTGCTCCTCACTCACACCTTTTCTCCACCTCCTCACCCGGAACCAGCAGGTAAACTCAGAGGACAGAACCTTCCCCCGTGCCACTCTCTGCCGCTTCACCTCTGCTTGTTTGTTTGTCTGTTTGTCCTCCCCTTTCCACCTCCCCTTAGAAAAAGGAGCCGGTGGCGCTGGCCAAGAAAACCAACAACACCTACAACATCGTCGGCACCACCTACGCCCTGAACATGGCCAAGGAGCCCGGGCTGCCCACCATCTCCAAGAGTGCCGCTGTCACTGCCACCGCCACCAGCGTGCCCCCCAAGATGCCCCGCCTGGAGGAGAAGCTCCCCGAGAGCAAGAAGACCTACAACAGCGTCAGCAAGGTAGACAAGATGTCCCGCATCGTCTTCCCAGTCCTCTTTGCCATTTTCAACTTGGTCTACTGGGCCACCTATGTGAACCGGGAGTCAGCTATCAAGGGAATGATCCCCAAACAATAGAACCGGTCACACAAACCTTCCATCAGTGAGCGTCATCCCAGCAGGAGTTCTCCAGGGCTTTCTTCTTTTCTTGTTTAGTTATTATTATTGTTCCTTTGATTTATTATTATTATTATTATTATTATTATTATTATTATGTCACTCTTTTATAATGTAAACGAAACTGTGATTTTAATTTCATCCCATATATACTTTGGTTTCCTTTACTTTGATGATGAAAGCTAAAAAAAAAAATAATAATAATTAAGGGATCATAACAAGTTGTGCCTCTAACATCTTAAGTCTGCTGTCACCCATCTGGCTGAGTCACCCTGTGCTGCCATCTCTCCCCTCTGTCACCTCTTGTGGTCCCCATTGTCTTCATGCCTCTGTAATTTCATGCTGTCCCCAGGGGCTGCTGCTCTGGGGCTCCTCCTCTGTGATGGGCTGCCCTGGCATGGGGGATGCTCCTGGACACTTGGCTGCAGGTTATGGCAGTCACTCAGCCAGGCTCCTCTTCAGTGCCTGGCACTTTGTGCTGGGTCCTGCACCTGAGCTGGTCACCTAAGGGGACAAGGGAACAGCCTGGCGTGGGCCAGCTTGTGGGGCAAACCCACCACTGCTGTGGTCCCCAGAGCCATTGCAGGACTGGCAGCATCTTGCAGGTATTGCAGGTCTTCTTCCTCTCTGTCTTCACCAAACCCAGCTGGTTTTGTCTCTCCAGGCAAGAAAGGTCCTGTCTGGCTGGCATCCTTCACTCTTGGGGCAGTTTATGTTAGCAGGAAGTGTGGTTCCTACCAGAGAAATGGTTTTTCTCAGTTGGGAACTCCAGACAGAAGCTTCACAAAGCCTTGGAGGAGATGGCAGCTGTGAGGCTGCACACACTCAGCCTGGACTGGACACCACAGAGTTCCTGTTCAGGTGGATGGTCTGGCACTTTCTCTTATGGCCCCATCCATTTATCCTTCTTAGCAGATCCCCTCTGTCCCAGCCCCTTCTTCCAACTTCCCCTTCATCCTCCTCAGGCTGCTCAGCAGCCGTCGTTGGTTTCCCAGTGCTCACAGGTGGATTTAGGCAGGGACATTCCCTCCTCTTGGGTAAGCCACACTGATGGGGAGGAGCACAGCCTGGGGAAGTCCAGCTCATGGTTCATCCATGCTACATGCAGGATATTGCCTGTGGGACCTGCCATGAGGATGAGGCAGGGGACAGGAGGTCCCTGAGCCTCTCCCTGCCCCTGGTGAGCTGGTGCATCCTCAGCACCACAGGAAAACAGCAGAATGGGCTTTTGGGAAGAGCAGGGTGACACTGCTGTCCCATAGAGCCATGTGAGCCAGGCGCCATCCCCCAAAGCAACTGAGGCAAGACCCAGTCTAACACTGCACCCTCTTCCAAGGACAGCCCTCCAGTGCCTTGGAGATGGGCTTTTTCTCCCTTCCTGACCACCCAAACCAGTGTTTGTCCCTTTCCCAGCAGCAGCACACAGTGGTGACCTCCAAGCCCTCCATCCCTGGATCCAGGGGCACACTGTCCTCTACCAGGAGGGACATCCTGTGTCTGATGATTCCTTGGGGTAGCACAGTCCTGCTGCCACAGAGGGGTGCATCCCCTCTTTCTTAGGCCTCCCTCTGACCCCCTGAATGCCCCCCAGAGCTGCCCCCAGCACATTTTGGGCTCATGCAGCCAAGCCAAGCCCCAGCTACCCCAGGGTGATGTCTTCAGCATTGCTTTGAGCTGTGCCAGCCAGGAGCAGGAGCAGAGCTGAGCACAAGGCACAGGATTTGCCCCACGTGGATTATCCATGGGGATGTCAGTGTGGAGTGAGGAAGCCCAGGGCACTTTGTCCTGCAGCATGGGTGGCACTGGTGCATGTCCTGCCTGTCCCTCACCAATCTCACTGGCTCAACAGCAGTGCAGTCACTCCCCCTGCCCACAGCTGGGATTTTTGGAGAGGAGTTTGGAGATGTTTAGCCCAGTCCCAGGGTGTTGAATCCACAGGCATCATCGGGAAGGAGAAACCAGACCCCCCTCAAGCTGCTGCTAAGGAAAGCAGCTCTGTCCTCATCCTCTCTCACAGCACCTGCACCCCAAACCATGTCATTTCTACAGTGCCTTTCATCCCCAAGGGCTCCCTGGTGGGTGGGAAGACCCAGGAGCTCTCCCTCTCTGCTGCAGCATCAGGGTGAAGGAGCAGAGGGGAGGGTGCACCATCTCCATCCCTTCTGCTGGGCAGGGAGGACATCCTGGCTTTTTTGGCACCTGGTTCTGCCTGTTTGGCCTCCTGCTGCTGCTGGAGCCACCCCACTATGACATCCCAGCTGTCCCACCACTGCCTCGATGTGTCCCCAAGCCCCTCACCCCTGAGGCACCCCATGTCCCCTCCAGCAGTGAGTTCCCTTCCTGCCACCCTTCTGCTCCCTGGGCTCTCCAGGGGGAAGGGCTGCAGCTCTGTCTGTTTTGGAAACATTTTCTTAAATGAGCTCAATGAAGAGTGTCTCATAAAACATTCATGTCACTATAATACTCAGGCCTAAGTGAATGGAATAGAAACCCCATAACGAGCAAAACCAACACAATAAAATGGTCACAAAGAGTATGTTGCATTTGCTAATGGAATTACAGCAGGTTTAAATGCTGCACCCAGTGACTTAGCTGACTTAGCTGGCCCTGCTGGTTTCCTCTGCTAGCCTGGGAATTCCCCAAAATCCCTTTTACCCCAGGAGCCACATCGCTGTCTGTCAGTGCCTGCTTAAACCATCAGGTCTTACCATCAGCTTCTCAGCAGCCCAAGCACCCTGGGGCTGCCTTTGCTGCCTGCCGAGGCCAGGTGGGCTCAGTGCTGTGGGGTGATGCTCAGCGGAGGGGCTGGACACATTTGGGGCAGCTCCTGAACCTTCTCCCTCCCTCCCTGCAGTGATCAGATCACTCTGGCTGACCAGGGTGAATTCCTGCCTGTCCCTCCCCTCTTGCACCTCCCCAGGACGCTGCCCACTGCTCTGGCTTGCCCCTGACACCCATCTGCTGGCTCTCCCAAAAACGTTTCCTGGTAAAGGCTGCCTTCCTGTGCCTGTGTGAGCACGCCTCGAAAGCCAAGTCTATTCCGAACCAAAGCCTGGCAGGGGCTCTGAGTCTTTTTGCCAGCTGGAAGCAGAAACACGGGCATCCTTTGGTTAAAGACAACAAACCAAACAGGATTTCTAGTTTGGCTTCCAAGCAGGAAAGCATTTTGGGAAGATAGTTATAAATAAGTGGTTTAACATCTCCTGCCAGCAGACATCACAGAGAAGATAATGTTCTTTTTTTATAAAACTGTCAGTGACTCAAATGAGGACTTTTCCTTCCCAGTTAACACGAGGCTGTTGATGGGGGCTTCTTCTAAGTGCTTGCCAGGCCACAGCTAATCTAGCACCAATTACTGGAGCTTTAGGCTTGCTGTTATAGCATACAAGGGTTCCATTTTTATATCTGGTCTGTATAGAAATGTATCTATATATGACCACTGATAATCTAATCCACTGTTGTGCAGAGAGTGAGCACTGTGAAGCTCAAGACTCCAACATTTCTTTTCTTCTGGCAAGGCCCAAACTTCCCTGACTTGATGAGAACCTCCTAGGCAGGAATTGGAAGTCTTTGAGGGTGATCAAAATGATCTGTTGGTCTGCAGTCTTGTCTTGCAGCTCACACCACCTGGGAAACACAGAGTGCAGCCCCAGCCTGCAGCCACATTCCTGCTGGAAATGTCATTTTGGCACTGCCCCTTCCCTCTTCTGAAAGTGCTCATGGGCAGCAGAGAGCTCAGCCTGGGGAGGCAGGGACAGCTCCTGGGGGTCCCTCAGCAGGCAGGGACAGCAGCAATGTGGTCACTGAGAGCTCCACTTGAGTGTCAGCACAGAGAACATCCCTGTGGGGGGACAGGAGAGGGCTGGGGCAGAGCTGGTCCCTCAGTGCCACCTGTTCTCCCAAGTGCTGATAAAGTTTCCCTCACAGAACATCTTGAAAGCTTCTCAAACATCACCCAGCAGGGCTGTGACACTTCAAACAGAGCTCCTCTGCTCTGCTTTGTGCACCCAGCTCAGCCTAAGCAGACCTGCCTGCACCATGGCCAGCACAGTCCTGATCCCTGCCAGCTCAGTGGCACTGGCAGGGCTCTGGTTTGACGTCAGGCTTGCTGCTCCCAGGCACAAGATTGTCCCCAGCCTGTCCCTATAGCCCATCCTAGGGACACCAGGTACATCCATTCCTCATCCTTGATTTCTTCTATCTTTATCTTGGATTCCTTTCAGCCATCCCTTGGGGAGGATTCCATCCCACCCCAGGAAAGGTTTCTCCTGTTGCAGGTCACCTCTCCTCTGTCCTGCTGAGAACCTCTCTGAGACCCTCAGAAACCCGGGGCTGCTGCCTGTCCCAGGGGATCCAGGAGAGTTCTGCAGCACAGGGGTCCTCTCCCAGCAGCCTTTCCTTGGGAAGGGTTTGTCAGGGATGTGCCCCCTCCCATGTTCTCGATCCTGGGAGTGGTGGAGAGCTGGGGTGGGGCTGTCACAGCACACAGTGTCAGGCCAGCCCCCACTCCAGGCCCTCTTCCCCAAATTTTATCCCTCCTTGGAGCCACACTTCAGCCCAGCCTGATCAGACACCTGTGTGGATTTTGCAGATTGCAGAGAAACATTTCTATGGCTTCTGTTGAGGTTGCGGAGGGATCAACCAGGGCAAAGGACACATTGATGTAAACATAAATGTTCTATTAATATTAAAGTAGGAAGAAAAAAACATCCAAGCAACTCACCAGTCCTCTCCATATCAAACTAAACTACTTCTGAAGGTGGTTTTGGCAAGAGGCCACAGCCCACATAAGATTGATGGCTTCCAGGTATAAATATTTACTGTTTGACCTTGTTATTCCTCCATCAGCCAAAGGTTTTTACATATTTTTATATAGGTACATGTGTGTGTGTATATTTATGCTCACAAACTCTTTACATCTAAACATCAAACCTCTTTGTCTTCGAAAGATAGAATGGCCACTTAATTATTTCACTTCCCTCTCATTCTCTTTGCTGAATCTTCTAGAGTGAGGTGAACACTCTCCACTGGGCTTTGGGAGGCACAGGCAATAAAAGGAGCAGGGGAGAGGAGCCTGAGCACTCTGAGGGCTCAGTGCAGCCTTGTTGCATGGAGCAACTCACTGCTGGCACTGCTGCCCAATATCTTTGAGGAAAACTTAGTCCCCAGTGTCACAGCTGCTCCAGCCCAGCCCTTGTCCTGCCCTGGACATGGGGATGTTCCTGAGACAGCTTTGTAACAGCTGAGTGCTACCAGCAATTGGTCCTCACCCCATTGTGTGTCCCCATTCACACCCAGGGGATGTGCAGTGTGGGGTCTCCACCCTCACTCTGCTTCAGGAGAGGGCACAAAACCTGCTGGGCTCCACCCCAGCTGTCCCTGGCCAGGGGAGCACCTCAGCCTCTGCTGCCTGGCTCAGGGCAGTGCTGGCACTTGGCTTCTGATGGCTACTGGTCCAGGTGGGATGCAAGGATTCCTGACAGTGTGGTCACTGTGGGAGGTGTCAGCAGGAGCTGTGCTGCTGCCCCTGTCTCAGCACAAGCAGGACCACACACAGATGAGCAATGGGGCCGTGGTGAGCAGCCCCTGGCAGAGCACCCAGCCCCAGCTCCCTCAGCAACACCCCTGCCTCTCCCCTGACTCAGGAGAAGCATTCAGGCTTCAGTGAACCTGCAGTTGCACTTGTAGCTCCTCTGCTCCCTCCTCTGCTGCTGGAGAGAGGCTGTGGCAGGCAGCAGTGAGGGCCTGGTGGTGTGCCAGCCAGGAGAATGAACCCTGTCACCAGATCTTGTCCCAGGTCCGTGCCTGCCTCCCAGCACAGGAATCTGTGCTGCTTCACACAGTCTTGGGTTTGGGTTGGTCCCAGCACTGGGCCTGTCATCCTTCACCATAAGTGGGGTCATGCTCTAGGAGAAAACATGTTCTGGCATTTCTGTCGTGTTCCTTCCTGCCCTGTTCCTCTCTGTCCTTTTCCTCTCTGTCCTGTTCCTCAGTCCTGTTCCTTCCTGTCCTGTTCCTCCCTCTCCCTTTCCTCTCTGTCCCATTCCTCCCTGCCCTTTTCCTCCCTGTCTTGTTCCTCCCTGTCCTTTTCCTCCCTGCCCTGTTCCCCAGTCCTGCTCCTCAGTCGTCTTCCTCCCTGTCCCATTCNTCTTGTTCCTCCCTGTCCTTTTCCTCCCTGTCCTGTTCTTCCCTGCCCTGTTCCTCCCTGTCCCATTCCCCCCTGGTGCAGATCTCTCCTGTACAAACCTCCAGCAGTCCCATCTGCCGAGAGAGGGAAGCCTGGTTTCACGTCTGCTGCTCCAGGCAGGTTTCACGTTCTCTCCCACAGCCTTTGAAGGCTCTTGGCTCTTCTCCTCGGTGCTGCTTGAAGGTTCTGTCAGCTTGGTAGGACCATTGGCTGGTGCTGCACTGTGAGCTGCACTCTGAATCCCCTGAAAAGTCTGTCGGTGCCTCCTGTCTTCCTGCAAGGCACCCAGCGAATGTCACAGCAGCCATACGTCGAATGATTGGAGTTTTGCAGCCACAGAAAGTAGGGGCAGAGCTGGCAAACCTGAGTCACTGCCACATTGCCTTTACCAGGCTGCATTTGGAGGGAAGAGTTCCTCTCTGCTGTCACCAGGGAGTTTCTCAGGCTCCCCCCAAATCCAGCCAGGTGGCCTCGAGCATCCCGGATTGTCACTGTCAACTGACTTGGGGACAGCTGCAGGCAAATGTCCAATTTGAAGGTGAGGGCACCAGCTGCTCCTTTAGGTACAGAGAGTGGCACCAGCACCATGCCAGGGCAGCCCATCCTGGAAAAGAGCAAATCAGAGACCACCACCACTGTCACTGCCCCGGGTCCTGTCTGTGCCCCAGTGCATCCCTGGCTTTGTTTTCCATCTTGTGAGACTCTCTTTTCACCACCATGAGAAAGGATCTAGCTGGCAGCAGTTTAATGCATGACAATCCTGTTATTACAGCTGTAAATAAGTAACAACTAGGAAAAAAAATGCATTTTTAAAATTTTTTTTGTTGATTTTATTTTCACTATTGACTAGCTGGTAGCCACTTTCTTAAGGGATTTCTCATGGAAACTGTGACCTTTATTCTCTGTATTTCTCTCTCTCTCTTTCTTTCTGAGATTTTTTTTCTTCTGTGTTTCAAATGCTTTTTGGTGCAATGTTCAATGCCTGTTTGTATTTTTGAATTGTATTTTTCAACCTTTGCTGGAAAAAAAGAGAAAAAAAAAAGGCCCATTCTAATTGGCAGGATTTTTAGTCCTGCCATTTTTTTCAGCTTTTAGCTTTTTCAGTAAGTTAAAGCAACAGAAAAAAATGCCTCAAACAATTACAGTGAAGTTCTGAGAAGAGATTAGAAAACATCAGAAACAAGAAGTACATGAGTAAGATCAGCAAGCTGAGTGGAGGAGGAGGAGGACTCTTGTGACACCTACCAACCTCCTGATGTAGCACACAAGGTGGGACTAGACCTCTTCACTGAATGAAATCACTCTGCTTTTCCACTCTACCCACTCTCTCGAACTCCAATCAAAACAAATAAAAATTCATATTTTAAAAAAAGAAATCTGGTTTTTGTCATAGTTTATTTTCCCTAAGTCGGTTTCTCAAAGCCAAATCCTCTGGGCTTTGGGCCACCTGCCCATTTGGGGAGTTTGTCTCAATGAGAAGCAAACAAGCCACCTGTTAAAAAAGAATGTTCTGGGGGAAAGTAAAAGAGCTTGAGAATATTTTCTGGTGGCCATTGTGTCATGTTTAGAACTCTTTCCCTTTCAGTGACAGGGGAGGGTGCAAGGTTTGTTCAGTCAGATTGGCTGGGGGGTTTGGGGATGTTGTGGTTTGAAAGCAAAATGAGTGAGAGGCTCCAAGTCAGAGATACAATTTAATACGAAGAAAGGTAAAGAGGTAAAATAAAATAAAATAAAATAAAATAAATGCAATAATACAAAAGACCACTGACAGAGTAAGAACACACCCTGAGCAGGGTGGTGGGAGCAGTCCAGGTGAGGGGCTCTTCCTGAAGCAGTGATCCCACAGAAAGGTCTGGGAGCTCTGCTCCTCTGGGAATCCAGTGGGTCAGGGCTGCTTGTCCTGTCCCAAATCCCAGATTCTCTCCAGATGGGAATGCTTGGCTCCTCCCCCTGGGCGGAGCATCTCCCAATGGGATGAGGAGTCGTGCAGTGGGTCCTTGATGGCCCATTAAACAGAGAGAGCTCCTGGAGGGAGTTCCCTGTGAGTCCTGGGCAAGGCATTGATGGGCCATGAGCAGAAGAGCCCAAAGGAGGGGCCTGGGAAAACACTGCCCCATTTGGTTTAACAGCTCATGGAGATGGTGATGGAATAAATACTTTGTGTACATCCTACACTACAACCCAGGACAGGGGACCAGCTCAAAGACAGGGTGGTGGTGATGTGAGTGGTGGGAGAGGAGTCTGAGGTGTGCTCTGCCCTCACAGTGGGTGACCCAAGCTCAGACACTGCTGTTCCAGGGAGCTTTGGGGCATTTCTCTGTGTGCAACATGAATCAAACTTCCTGCTTCTCCAGGGGCGAGAGGAAGAGATTTGGGCAGGACCTAACTGCCAGAGGGCAGGGTCAGATGGGATATTGGGAGGGAGTTCTTCCCTGGGAGGGTGGGGAGGCCCTGGCACAGGTTTCCTAGAGAAGCTGTGGCTGTCCCTGGATCCCTGGAAATGTCCAAGGCCAGGTTGGACAGGGCTTGGAGCAGCCTGGGACAGTAGAAGATGTCCCTGCCATGACAGGAGTGGAACTGGGTGAGCTTTAAGATCCCTTCCAACCCAAACTGACCATGGTTCAGCCACCTTTCCTGCAGGGAGTTTTGATTGTGGCTCCCCTGTGCATATTAGATTTCCACATGGTGTATCTAACAGCACACGGCTGGCCATGCCCTGTCCCCCAGGCAGTGTGACAATGCTCAGTGTGTTCTCTGCTGAGAGGGGAGCTCAAGGTGTGGGGGCTTCATTGAACACTCCACTGCATCTCCTTGGAGCCATGAGACGTTATATTTAGCAACCAACAGAAAGAAGGATTTTTCTCTCCTGAAATTAGGTAAATCTCTCTGAATGCAAAAGCAGAGGACAAATCACCTGCAGGAAACGCTGAGGTTCATCCTATTGCATCAAGCTTGAAACTTTCACTGTTTCCCTGGACCCCCTTCTGCATCTTTAGCCAAAATGTTGATGATTTACCCAAAATCCAACATATTCAATGGGGACTTCCCCCTCCCCCCAGCTAACACTGGGAAGTAGCAGGAGAAGAAAATAACTCCAGTGACAGCATCAGTTGCTTTCCACGCCTGGAGAGGGAACGAAACGCCCTCCGCCCTCCCCAGGTTCCCTGAGCACCATCTGTATGCAGCACCAGGGACTTGCCGGAGGGACAGTATCTCCAAACACATTGCAACCTTGGACTGAAAGAAAAAAATAAAAAAGAAGTTAGGCATTTGAATTTGCTGCATTCAGCTGAATCCTCCCTCTTCCTCTGAGATTCGGATGACAGAGGAGGCTTGGGAGAGCTGGGGCTCGCAGCTGCTGTGGCAGATGGAGAGTTATCATGGGTCTGAGCAGTGCAGGCTGCATACTTATGTCTTCCTGAGGAAGGAGCAGGGCTTGTGGCCTCGGCAAGAGCAGCCACCACTGTTTGAAACCATAAAAACTCCAACCTGAAGTTTTCACCCCTTTCCCCACCGCTCTGCCAGCACCCCCCTGCCTGAGCCCTTCCCTAATCAAGATTGTGGAGGGTTGGTCTCAGGCTGAAAAGATCTTCCTGACTCAGAAGACAAAAATAAACAACGATGTGAAATGCTTCCTTGCATTATCACTTCTCTATTTGAACCTAGAACAAGGACCCTGAAGAGGAACAGAGTGTAATTGCAGTGTCCACAGAAAAGAAATAGTAATGGAAACAGACAGAGCCGGGAGAATTGGCAGAGAAGAGGCAGAGCTGAACAAGTATTTATTACCCCAGCACTTAGTGCTCAGCCTGACAGGTGTCTCAGGAATGCAATAGCTGGATTTTATTATTAGATGCTCATAACACAGAAGTGCTCGGGGTGAGGGCAGGGCAGAAGTGCTGACATGTGGCTCCTGAGGTGCAGGACATGGGGAGCAGATAATTCCTCCCCTGTTCCAGGCTCTAATGTGGCCAGTGGGGATGGCTCAGCCCCACAGCCCCGTGAAGGAAAGGATCCCCAATGAGATACAGGTGGTTTTCTTCTTCCTTCAAAGCATTGCTGTTTCAGAAACCTCTTCTGCAAACCAACTCCTCGTGAGGTGGGGTGAGTTCCCCAAAGCCAACCCTCACATATTCCTGGTGCCTTAGGCTTTTAGCTTTTATATTTCTCATGTATTTGTAATCCTGCTGTTCTTTAGTGTAGAACTCCAAACTCCACACACAGTGGGAGCTGCTGCTTCCCCATTTTGGTCAGACACAACAATTCCTCTCCAGGCCTGGGGATCAAGGACACCTCACTGCCTCAGGCCTGAGAGATGGAAACTAAAGTGAGTTGGGGGCAGCAAACTTGGGGTGAATTACTTCATTACCCGAAGCTGTAATTGGGAGATGAACCCCCAATATGCAAATGGACCAAACTTATCAAAGTGTGAAAACCTGTGACCCAGGGTCCATTTTTGGTGTCACCCCTGGGGGGCTTTGTCTGCCCTGCATGCACATGAAGACCCTTCAATAAATAGAACTAATTTTTATTGCCTTAATTCTGTCTGGCCTCTGTTTTTAGGTAGCCCCATAAAGGCATCATTCAGGGTGGAATGATCAAAAATCCCAGCACCAAGGCAGGGTTCCTCCTGCAGAAGGAGCTCTCTTCTCTGCTTCCTTCCCCCTCTGAGACAGGTGGGTCCAGCACAACTCCCATCTGCAGGGCTCTTCCCAGAACTATGGATGCTTTCTCCAAGCAGCAGCTGACAGAATGAGAGGACACAGCCTCAGGCTGTGCCAAGGGAAATAGAGGATGGATATTAGGAAAAAACTTTTTACAGAAAGAATAATAAAGTACTGGACTGCCCTGCCCAGGGAGGTGGTGGAGTCACCATCCCTGGATGTGTTTAAAGCAGACTGGATGTGGCACTCGGGGCCAGGGTTTAGTTGAGGTGTTGGGGCTGGGTTGGACTCAATGATCTTGGAGGTCTCTTCCAACCTGGTGATTCTGTGATTCTTTGACTCTGTGAGCAGCAGCCAGAGCAGCGAGGGGGCACAGATGTGCACAGATGTGCTCTGCTCCCTCCATGGATCCTCCATGTTCTTCACAGGGATGGAGATGTCCCCTTGTCCTCCTCCCCTGAGCCCCAGCAGGTGCTGGGCTGTGCAGGGGACCGGGTGATGAGGGTGCTGGGGGTGGGTGTCAACCACAGCAAAAGCCCTCCACTCCACAGCCATGGGGAACATCCCCATGGGCAGCTCTTCAGGGGAAGCAGGAGCTGCTCCAGCCCTGCTCTGACCCTGGGGAAAAGGAGTGGGAAGTTCTTTAGGTCTCCTCTTCGGGCAGCCCTGCAGCTTTACCAGCAAAGCCGGTGCTCACCCCATGTGCTGCAGGGGAAGAGCCCAGTGGGATTCAGACCTGCCCTACACCTGCCCCCAGGGATACAGAGGGTGTCCTGCAGTGGGGATTTGGCTGACAGGGCACTCAGGTGGCACAGGGGACTCAGCCAGCCTGGGAACAGCAGGGAGACCCTGAGCCAAGAGGGCTGTGCCACCCCCATCACCACCACATCTGGCAGGCAGAGAGAAAATCTCTCTGAAAAACAGCCCCTGGGGGATTTTCTTCCAAAGGGGAGAGGGGCAGGAGCTGGCTGAGCATTAGGTACTTAATGAAAGCACTTTGGGATGCCCCATAAATTGGCAGCAGTGGTTTGAGAGAAGCAGGACTGCAGCAGGGATAGTCCAAGGACACAAGGGAGGACAGGGTGGTAGGAAAAAGCAGCATTTTATTACACAGATAGCACAGCTGGGGAAAAGAAGCCAAGCTTTCCAGTCTATAAACTCTCCTTGGGATGTGGTGCTGTAAACTTCAGGCTTGGAGCTGAGAGCTGGTCTAGGGTAAGTCTGTTCATGAGGCAATCAGAAGGCAAAAGCTTCCAGCTCCCAGCAAAGTGGCAGCTTGCTTGAAAGGTGAAAGGTGTTTCTTGGGATTTTGTGAAGAATAGGAGATGAAATAGTATTGCTGAGCTTATTAAAAAAAAAAAAATAATAAAAAAA
>VWZU01012554.1:374708-388875 GCA_013397095.1 Sterrhoptilus dennistouni
AAAAAAAAAACCAAACCAAAAAAACCAACACCAAACCAACCAACCAAACAAACCCAAACAAACCAGAAAACAACAAACCAGGCAGTGATCTGGATTTTAAAGAAGACACAGAAATCAGTATAGTATAGAAAACTCCTCTGAAGTCAACACACAGTTTCTCAGCATGTGCAGGCTGTACACTTGCCCAAGAAGCCTGGGAACAATAAGTCTGTGGTCTGACCCCAGCTCAGCCATATATCAGCCCAGACCTGTGCTGGGAATGACCATAACTCACCAGCCCATCTCCCAGCATCCATAGGAAGCTGCTTAGGCTCCTCTCATGATTTCTCTTTGCTATAGTGAATTTTTCAGTATCTATGGCTGACTGTAATCCCCAGTTTGCCTGTAAAACCAGCCTTTGCCTTCTTACTGCCTTATTACACCCAGCATAAATCAGGAGGGGTGGTGAGACAGGATGGATGAGGAGGATTTATTATGCTTGAAGAACCATCTATAACCACTCATTGCTGAGTGACTCCCCCTCCCTCCCCTGGAGAGCAGCTGCTGCCAGAGCACAGTCGTGTTCTAATGTGAACAGTCAATCAGCTGGGACTGGGGGACCTCACTCACATCCTCGTTGTGGGGAGAGGGTTGGGCTTGATGCCTTAAGCTTTAGTTTCCATATTTTCAGATTCTGTGCTGCCTAGGGATGTAGTTCTGAGCCTCATATTAAGTGTTAGTAACTTCCCTTCACAGAGCAGGGACACAAAACAAATCCTTTTCCTGCTGCACACCAAGGACAACTTTCAGGCCCAAAAGCACAAACAAGGATGGGCTGAAGGGAGGAACAAGAAGGATGGGACCTCACAATCTGGAGCTCAAATTGGGCAATTAAACCCCAAGATGCAAATGGACCAAAACTTATCAAAGTGTGAGACCTTGTGACCATTTGTCCATTTTGTGACCATTTTGGCTCCACCTTGGGTGTAGCCCTCTTGTCCTGCCCAAGGTGGATCCTTAAAGGCCTTTTAATAAATATCTACTTTATTCTCTATCTCTGTCCAGTCTCTGTTCCAGCTCAGCCTTCCCAGGGCATCAGCTTCACCTGACTGTGGTTATCACAGGATCACAGTATGGATTGGAAGGGTTGGGTTGGAAGGGACCTTAAGGATCATCTCATCCCAGCCCCCCACCACAGGCAGGAACACCTTCCACTGGAGCAGGTTGCTCAGAGCTCCATCCAACCCAGCCTCAGACACTTCCAGGGGTGGCAGTGATACAAAGGGAAGCACCTCTAAGCAACTTTCCCTGTCCCAGAGATGTAGAGGTTGATTTAGAGGTGAAAAAGGCCTGAGGTGGAGGGCCTGTCATGTCACCTTGATCTTTTTCAGTCTTCTGATGTTTGCATTTTTCTAGTGGAGTTTCTCACAGATTTTCCTGTAAACAAAGTGATGTTTTTCATGCCTCTCTTGAGGAGGGACAATTGATGGACTTTTAGTTTGACCAGTGTGGTTAGAGGGATGTCAACCTCATTGCCCAATCCATGGTCATTGTCCAAAATCTATATAAATGGAAGTAGAAAAATAAACTCTCTTCTTTTTTGCTCTGATGACTCGACTGCATGCCTGTCATTCATTTCGTGTCCTACAGTGACTCTGCCATCAGAGGTGTCGCAGGTAAGGAGCAGAGTTCAGGTAAGGATGCTCCAGAGCACATTGTGTGCTGCCTATGGGGAGCTTAGGGCGCCCAGGAGTTGCATTTCACCCACAGCAGCCACTCCTCTCCCTTTTTGGGTTGCCATGCAGGCAGTGCAGTGCAAACCAACCTCCTGGGAGGCTGCTGGGGGTCAGCATCCCACTGTGCCTGTCTGCTGGGATGGGCAGGCAGCTGGGTGGGACATTCAGGGTGGGAATGAAGCCCAGTTGTCACAGAGCAGGTCTCCTCCAAGGGAGGTCAACATGTTCAGTGTTTTTCACAGAATTATTGCTGGGGAGTCGGGTGACATTTTCCTTCCCTCGCTAAGTTTAGTGAGTGATTGTTGTGCTGCTTGTTTGGGCTTTTTTTTTTTTTTTTTTTTTTCAGTTCTTNAGTTGTGGGTGGTGTTTTTTGGCTTGTTTTTTGTGCTTTTTTTTTTTTTTTTTTTTTTTTCAGTCCTGCTGTCTGGGGGCCTCATTTGGGTAATTTTTTTCGGGTCCTGGCTAATAATGACATCATGTAAAACCAGTTCATCCTGCTGGACTGAGAGTGGGCTTCGTCGTCATGGTAACTTTTGATTTGGAGGCTTGCAGGAAGGAGACAGGTAAGTGCCTGAAATTGCCATATTTCAGCATGGTTTCAAATGCCTCGGACGTCTGAGGCCCATTTTCCATAAATGAAATTTCAAGCCTTGTTGAAGTACTTTGTAAACAAAAATTCATTTATTGCCTGAAGAAAAATGGAGGGGGATTCAGTTGCAGAAAATACTTTCAGAAAAAAAAAATAAATTAGGGTTTTGTGAAGCGCTCTGCAAAATAATGGGAGTTAAACACAAGCAGAATGTGCTAACGCTGCTTTGTTCCCCAAAAAACAGCCCTGGAGAGAAGTGATCCTTTCCCTGTGAGGAGACAAAGTCCAGTGGCTCTCAGGGCTGGTCCAGCAAGGCTCAACTTTTGTGCTGGGGGAGGTAATGAAAAGGGACAGAAGCAGCTCTGATGGGAGCAATTTCTAATTAGTTTCAAATGCATCCCCCCCAGAAGTGTGCTGTGTTCTACCTAGTCTGAATCAATGAGCCTCTCTGCTCCCAAAATTTGGGTCAATGTGTACTATATTAGTCAAAACACTCTGGAAGGCGAGATATTCATTCAGAGCTGGGTATCAACATGCTTGTTTGGAGCTGTGATTCTGAGCGCTTGTGGCTTCCCTGGAAATCAAACGGGGATGATGATCCCCTCTGGATACAAGTTACTCTGAACTGGGGCTGTAGGGGGATATTTCCAGCTGGGAAGCCCTGGGCTTCTGAAGAAAGGTTTCCAGTTTGGAGAGGCTGTGTAAAATCAGCCAAAGCTGTACAGAGCTGATTTCCTTTCCAAGTGAGAGTCAGCCTGGACCCAAAGGCGTCCCAGGAAAGGCAACGCTCAGCATTTGGCATCTGGATCCAGCCAATGCTCTGGTGTTGGAGCCTTTCATTCTGCAGCCCTCGAAATGTTCTCCAAGGGGACATCCAAGGTCTGTGAGTGCAGTTGTTTGGCCCATCACGGTGTGAAAGGAGAACCTGGTGCATTGTTGTCACCAGGACCTGGGTTGCAGCCTTTACCCAAACCCTCTCCAGCATCATTTATAAATTCCCCTGAAGTGCTGTGTCTATTCCTCTGCTTGGAACGGGGTGGCCATTGGGGGAACTTCCCTCCAAAGCTAAAACAATCCCCTGGCATTTAAACTGTTGCATAGAAAATGTCGTTTTCTTCAAGGCAGGTGGTAAGAGAAACTGTTTAAGCCCAGCTGCAATTGGTGGTTTGGGGAGGGAGCGTGATAATGAGAGGAAATTACATGTTCAAAGTCAGTTTGGACAGGGCTCAGAGCAACCTGGTGTGGTGGCAGGTGGTCCTGATGGAACTAGATGGTCTCTAAGGTCTCCTCCAACCCAAACCAGTCTGTGATTCCGTGACTTTATGAAGCCCAGGTGGGTCTGCAGAAATCCCCAGCCCAGGTGCAGCCTGTAGAGCCCCCACAGCTGCTGCAGGGAGCAGAGGAAACAGCTGGAGAATATTCAGGAGGTGGCTCAAGCAGAGGATTGCTGCTGGTGCAGGGATAGGCAGAGCTGGGACTGCTCTGGGCTGGTTCAGGGTTCTGCTCCAGCCCTATGGAAGTTCAAAACCCTTCCTGGGAATTGCAGCAGCCCTGGCAAAGGAGAGAGATTACCCCAGCAGGATGGAGTGTGGTGATGAGGAGGGAGCTCTGAGCAGAGCCCCAAACTGGGCTGTGCTTCTTTGGGCTCCCAAAGAGCCTGTGCCTGAAATGGAAACACTTTGGAAATGGTGGGAAAGGAGTGGGTTTGAATGGCTCCAACCCTTCTCCATGTGATTTTCTCAAACCTTCAGAGAAGTTGTTGCTTCTTTTGGTGGCAGAAGCTATTCGAGGAACTTGGACTGATTTTTTGCACCACTTTAGGCTGCTAGAAATTGCATTTATTTAAAGGAAATAAGTCGTTTGCTGGAAACACATTGTCCTGCTATGCAAAGGAGAAAAGGCAGGTATTCCTAAAATTACCCCAATGTCAGTGCAGGTGTTTGCTGGGCTCCCAGTCTGCAGGCACTAAACTGGGAGAGCCCAAAACCTTATCTAAAGAGTGATTTGTGACAGCACTCCAACAGCAGATGGTCCCTGTGATCTTGGGCTCTCACAGATCCTCACCAGAGCACTCCCCCAGTGATCTGTGGTGCAGGGACTTGCCTGCAGGAGCCTCATCCTTGTGTTGAATTATGTTCCCCCTCAGTGCTCTCTGCAGCTTCCTGGGCAGGGGAGGGAGGAGCTGAGCTCTTCTCCCTGTGATGGGATGTGGGGGAGAGCTTCAGAGCTGTTCTAGGGGAGGTTCAGAGTGGATGTTAGGGAGCATTTCTTTCCAGAGAGAGTGGTCAAACACTGGAACAGCCTTCCTGGAGAGCTGGTGGATGCCCCAAGCCTCTCAGTGTTTGAAAGTTGTTTGGACAATGCCCTTAATAATTATTTTCACCTTTGCTAAGCCTTGAAGTGGTCATGGAGTTGGACTGAAGGATCATTGTTGGTCCCTTTGGGCTGAAAATCTCTGATTATAATAACTCCTGATGGGTAGTTCCATGATTTGGTCTTGAACTCACCTGTGACCACAGAAAGTAGTTTCTTGTTTTAATTGTGGTACAAAACCCCCACTTTATTTAGGTTTGGGGGCTCTGGTTTTCCCTTCCATTTGATGTCTCCTTGCCTGCTTTCATTAGAAGAGAAGTTAAACCCTTGGTCTCTGCCCATCCCGTGCCTGCCTCACACTATAATACATGTGGATTTTATGCACTACTTAAAGAATGACTGAATGGTTTGGGTTGGAAGGGACCTGGAAGATCACCTAATTTCAATCCCTGTGGGCAGTGACACTGTCGCAATAAGACACAAAATAAAGGTGCCTGACTCCAGTCAGGGGCAGCAGAAATCAGAAGGTTTATTTACAATTCATTCAGCCCTTTTATAACACGCTGTGCTAAAGGCACGTTATTGGTCCATAGGGCTGACACCTCTCCATTGGCTCAGGAACAGAAATAGCAAACAACACCTGCTGTGATGGGAAAGGAATATTGTTTACACAAGGTTGTTTTGGGAAAAAGAAAACTGTTGAAAAGTTTCCCTTGGGAAGAGCTCAGCAATTCTCAGGCTCAGAAAATATTGAATCCACTGGACACCTTTTATTAGAGCAGATGTTATCCCAATTTAAATACCTCAGTCATGGGGGCAGGGGGAGCCAAGGGCTCTGCACTGTGGCATCCCAGCCCAAATCCCTACAGCAGAGCTGAGTGTGTCCCCAGCTCTGGGCAGAGCTCACCCTGGCCCTGACAGGCTGCAGTCACAACCTCCAGGGCTTCCTCAGCTCCTGGAAAGAGCTGCAGGAGCTCAGAGCTGGGTTTGGGCAGTTCTGTGTGCTGTGGGACCCTGCTGGAAGGGAATTTCCACAGGACAGAACGAGGTTTTTCTGTAACTGGATGAGATGAGAGTTACCTGGGGGCAGTGGCAGTGCCTGGAGGTGCTGTCCCCCTGCTGACCCAGCTCCCCTGCTCTGCTGTCACAGCTCTGATGAGGCTTTGCCCTTGCTCTGCTCAGCTGGGGATCTCCAAGCTCAAGCTGAAGGATTCCCATTGTCCTGCTCCTGACTGCTGCCTGCCAGTCATGCCCAACTCCCATGCAGGGGGTTCTAAAGATGTAGATAAATATTTCTTGAGAGCAGAGTTCACTTTATTAGTGATCAGTACAGCTTTTCTGGGACAAAACATGGATTTAGAGCTTAATCCCTGGCTCCTGCTGTGTTGCAAGCTCTCTCTAAAACCTTTATGGACACCAAGGCCATTTTGGAGTTTCAAAGTTAAACAATCCCTTTCTCCCCTGCATGTGAACACTGGGAGGATTAACTGGAGAACCAAAGCCCCAGTTGTGAGCTTATTCTGGTTCTCAGGTGTCTCCCTGCCTTGAACCTGCTCGTGTGGCAAGACTCTAAATCTTCCCAGCTAAATTCCTGTGCTCAAGACTAGAGCTGGTCAGGGGAAAATCAAAATAATCACAACCCTCCTGATGCTTGAATGTGCTGTAAACAAAAGGGACAGTGAATTTTAGCATAAATAAATATTAATTTGGGGTGCTTTTTTTGGAAGATTTTCATTTATTTTCCATCTGTGATTCTGCTGATTAAAAAAAAAAGTCATCCCATCATCTGATCCAAGACAGCAAAGGTCTGGCTGAAGCTTGGCTTGGCTCACCCTGTGGCACAGGGATCACTTTGGAGGCAGATGAACCCTGTGGTTAATTTGTGCCCGACAGGCTGAAAATGGCTCATCAAAAGTGTCAGGCAAAGAGCTAAAAAATCTGCCAGGGAGAATTCAACAAGCACAGGCAGAGCCCAGTGCAGGGTTCGTGTCCCCTTTAGGTTTGGGGGCTCAGATCAGCAAAGCCCTTGCTTGGAATTGCACTTTCCTGGCCTTGCCTGGAATTCTGGAAACATCCTCCAACCACAGTAATTTGATGTTGGAGAGAGAGAGGGAGGGAAAACACAAAAGATGACCAGTAAAGTAAATGTGCGAGGAAGAAAAAAAATCAGTGGACAAAAGGCTTTTCTCTGCCAGCAGCCATTCAGGCAGCCACAATAGCTGCTCCCTCCTCATCCTGAGCACCCCAGCCCTGTGCATTTGTGGTTATTATCTCTCCTGGACCAGGCTGGTGTTGACAAACAAAAACCCCATGTAAGCTTTGATTTTCCACATGTGCAGGGACAGGGGGAAGCTGTCCCCTGCCCCTCAGTGCCTGCTGCTCTCACAGTCCTTTCTCTGCTTCATTCCCCTGGAACAAAGACCTGAATGGTGGCAGAAGAGAAATTAAGGGGTTGAAAAAACTATTAGAACAATTAGGCAGAGTGCAGGGGGAGAGCTGAGGAGTCCTTCAAGGGCTGGAGGGCTCTGAGGTTTGGCTGGTGAGGCAGCAGGTCCTCAGGAGAGGAAGGGGAGGACTGCAGAAAGCCAGGAGTGGT
This sequence comes from Sterrhoptilus dennistouni, assembly GCA_013397095.1. NCBI lineage: Eukaryota > Metazoa > Chordata > Aves > Passeriformes > Zosteropidae > Sterrhoptilus > Sterrhoptilus dennistouni. The sequence goes on from VWZU01012554.1 coordinate 381,922, forward strand.
GGTGGCGCTGCCATCAGCTGTCCTGTGCCTGGCTGTCCAGATAAGGGGACCCGACAGCAAAGGCTGTGTTGGCTCCACTTCTCCATCCTGAGCTGCCGTGGGGAGAAAATCCCTGTCACAATCATGACACGAAAAGAACGACACTTACCCAACAGGTTGAAAAGTGAGGAGAGAAAGAGAGAGTTTATGATGATTTGGGGTTTAAATAGGGTTTGGAATTCGATCAAAGACTGGGGGATGAGGGGACCACCTCTCTGACCCCAGTGGTCAACTCAGAAGTCCTTCAATTTGTCCTTCCCCCTGGAAAGAATGTTGTTTACAAAACATCAGTTTTTGTTTGTCTTACAATTTGTGAGAAAACTCCAGTAGAAATATGAAAACAATCAGAAGGCTGAAAAATCAGAGCGACAAATCCCAGCCCTGCCAAGGGAGGGGGGCAGTGAGAGCCTGGAAAGCAAACAGAGAGGACAAGGGTAACTCCTGAGAGCTGACTGAAATGTGGAGGGTTCTGGAAAGGGAGGGAGTGTCCCTGCACCTGCCCCTTTCCTCAGCATCTCCTCTGGGAAGATGGGAAAAGAGGCACAGCAGGAACCTGCCTTTACCTGCCGTGGCCTCTTCTAAAATGGGCTGTTACCGTGCAGAGCTCCCTCCTTATTTTCTTGGGAAGAAATTTTTCTGCAGGAGGACAATGGCTGCTGAGAGCAGTGCAGAGTTCCTTGGTGCTCAGGGCACATGCTGGAGATCAGGATTATTCCTTCCATTACACGGCTGGGGAGCTGAGCACTGAGAAATCCCCCGCAGGCTCCAATCAAGACAGTTCAGAGCTGCAAACAGCCCCAGACCACGACGTTTCTCCATGGAAAATGCTGCTTTCTCAGGATGGGATGAGAGGCTGAAAATCTCTAGGGCACCTGGATGGCAAGAAATAGCAGCATGGATGGGGAGAACAGAAAAAACCCACAGAGCCAAGTCGCTGTCATTAATTTAATGTTTGTTAGATGTGCTGGGAGGCTGAGTGGTCCATAGGTTTCCCTTCTGTGCTACTGTTCCCAGAGCACTCTGTTTATTCTTTAGCCCAGGTTTGGAGAAAAGCTTTTATTTCCCCAAAATCAGCCTCGGTGTCAATGTAAAATGAGATCATTACTTTCTTGCTGGCAGAGTGGTGTGAAACAATGGTGACTCAAAAAATGGTAATCTCTGTAGAACCAAGGCCTGCTCTCGCTTGGCAGGTGTTATTTATTTTTCCTAGCAGAGGGAAGAAGAAAACGTAGCTGGAATCTCCAGTTGGCTTCCCAAGATACTCCTGTGACATTTTAATGATCTAATTCCCCTCAAAGGTGGCATTTTCGCTCGTTCCCCTGACCTATCACTGTACACTCGTCGTGAAACAAACTGTCTGCTATCAGCCCTGACATCTCAGGCTCAGAGGAAAATAAAATAAAATAAAATAACTCTCTGTGAGCCCAGAGCAGTGAATGGACTCTTCCCCCTGTAAATCCTTACGAGGCCATGGGTTCTTTGGGACCATGTCAGTGCCACTCACCTTGGCTGTGACTTGGGGTGCACCCTGGGATCTCCTGGCCCATTAACACCCTGTTCCACTCATTAACACATGGCTGAAGTTTTTGTCCATGCTGTGAGACCCTTCTCTTCTCTTCTCTTCTCTTCTCTTCTCTTCTCTTCTCTTCTCTTCTCTTCTCTTCTCTTCTCTTCTCTTCTCTTCTCTCTGCCTTGTTTGGAGGAGTCACAGGAGGCAGAAATGCTGTTTGTGATGGGCATGGCTGGGATGAGGTGACCTGCAGAGGATGTGGCTCCCAGGGTGCCCTGCCCCACAGCCAGGCTCTCCTTCCTGCTCTCTGGAGAAAAACTGGTTCATGCTGGTGCAAAACGTGTGCAATGAATAACACAACTACGGCAAAATAGTTTATGTAAAGCACTGATGTGGGAGAAGTTTCATAAGAGGTTTCATACCTCAAAAAGGCCTTTTGTCAAAAATAGAAGCATTTTCTGTAAGGGGGGGAAAAAAAATCAAGTTTCTTGCACAGTCTTCCTGTCGTGCTAGCTGCCATGGAGACCTCCTTTCCTCCCAGAGTGCGAGATGCTGCTCCAAGTCCTTCAGTGAGCAGGACAGAGAGCAGAGGCAGCCCTGTGGGGAGTCACTGGGCTGGGGACACCAGCTGCAGGTCCCGTGGCACAGCCCAGTGAGATGTTCCAAGGGGAGCAGTGAGTGAGCCCTGGCTGGTGGGACACAGCCCAGGGACGGCTGAGCTGCTGGGAGGGAGCAGAGAGCAGAAACTGGCTGGGAAATTGTTGAGGGGAAACCTCCACCTCTGCCAGGAGGGTGGGACACACAAAGCTCTGGGTGCAGGTGCTGCTGAAGCTGCAGGTGAGCACCAACATCTGGGTCTCCTTCCCCTGGGGAGGGAACACAGCAAAACCCCCAAAAAGAAGCAGCAAACCAGTGCTCCTGCTCCAGAGGGGCAGAGAAGCTCCAGGGACAGGAATTCAGGCAGGGAAACCAGGCCATGGGAGTCAATGCAAATGACTTTGATCACAGAGTTTCGAGCCCATTTGCTCTGTAGGAAGCAGGGCTGTCAGCAGGGATAGGCAGTGAGAGGGGTGGGATCTCACAGCTTGCAGGATGAGATGAAGAATGTGGCAGATGCTTTTTTTTATCCCTCCCTTAGCTTCAGAAAGCCCTTGGCATCACTTTAGGGGCCCAGAGGGGGCTGATTTCCAGCTCCAGCTCCATGCCCCTGCTCCTCTGCCCACTGTGGGCAGTGTTGGCATTGCTCCTGCAGGGTGATGGGATGGACTCCAGAAGTAATTGGGGATGGAGCACTTGGATTTGGGCAGGCTTGGAGCACAGGAAAGCCCAGGAATGCCCTGGGAGGTGCCTGGTGAAGCAGCAGAGCCCCTCCAGGAGCCAAAGGCAGCAGCATGGGAAGGGAAATGGTACCTGCACAGGGCTCTGCGCCCGCCCTGGGGACAGCTCCAAAGAGGAAAAGCTCCAGTTCTGTCACTCATCATTTCTAGGCATTTTTAAAAAGAAATCCCTCCGGGGCAGAGGCTCTGTTTTCATTCAGAGCTGCACATGATGGGATGTGTGCCTTTGCTCTAGTTTCTGAGTGCCACTGTTGTTGTAGGTTAATTATCATTAGTAATTATTCATCACCACTCACAGAAAGGCTTTTCCCTGCTGGTCAGGAGTCACACAGAGCAGTAACAGCTTTTTTTTTCTCCCCTGCAAACCCAGCTCCAGTTTGATTCAGGGACTCTTTTGGCCTTGGCAGCTGCCTTGGAGCCTCACAGGCCGTTGGAAGGTGGTCAGGGGGAGCCTGGGTTGTTGTCCTGCCTGGTAACTTTTTATTTTTTAACACAATTTAAGCATGGGTAGCTAAATTCTCTCCATGAGAAGCGTTGCACAGACTCTCCTAAACTAAGTCTTGTTGACTTTTTCCTTCCTTTAATAAGTTTCTGATGCAGCGAAACAGCTGAAGGAAAAAAAAAATCTGATGATGCATCCAGTGGCAACACATCACTTTTCAAAGACGTAGCTGAAAAAAAAAAAACCCAAGTAACTGTAGCTACTGCTTTCACCATAATTGAAAAATAAACCCAAAATGAAGCCAAGGGAAGGAAGGTGGTGGCATCAGGATGTTTCTGCTGGGGAAGGAGAGACCCCAGGAGAGCAGTGCCCTGGTTGTCACTCAGCCATGGGCACAGCCATGAGCACAGGGATGTCACGAGTGCTGCCACTTCCAGCACTGGCCTCTCCACAGCACTCTGGGGCTGGTTTATTTTTTCCCTCGCAGATCCAGCAGCCAAGATCCTAAAGCAGGTCAGGCATATGGGATCATGGCATGAGCAAACTCGGCTGGCTCCGGCTCAAATTTACAAAGAACTCAGTTACCATTTTATCTTTTTTTTTTTTTTTCCACCCCTCTTCTCTTCCAACTCCAACCCAACCCCAAACACAAATTATACCAACCAGGCTCTTCCTGGCGCCTGCAGCTGCTGAGCAAAATTGACTTTTTCCGTCAGCGCTGCCGCTGGGAGCACAAACCTGGCAGCTGAGCACTGGGCCTGGTTGGAGCCCTGCTTTTTCCCCCAATTCAACAAAAGTTCAGCCAGCTCGGAGCATTCCAGACTCAGCGAATTATCCCTCTGAACAAAGCCGTGGGTTTCTCGGGGAAATTTCCGGCCGCCTCTAATTGGGACAGCTGTTAAGGCGGCAGTTTTCACAAGAACCAAGAGTCGATTTCAGATGCGCGCAGCTCTTAAAACGGCTGCTGCTTTGATAGCTGCTCGTCGCCTTTCTTGTCTGATTATTGGGCTTAGTATCTCCCTGCAAGCTAAATTAAAAAATAAAAAAAAAATCCACTTTGCCTGTTTCATCTTTCCCTTCTCTTCGCCCAATATTATCTCCTGCCCCTCCTCCTACTTCAACGAGACTCTGTCAGTTTGAATTTGACCCTAAATCTGAGCTTTGCAAAAATTAACATGTGGAGCATTTCAGATTAAGAGAGTATCTCTTTCTCTCTCTCTCTCTCTCTCTCTCTTTATTTTTATTTTTTAGCCCCCCCAGGGTTCCCAAACACTGTTGAGAAGTCTAAGTAAACATTTGCCTTGTTGCTTTAACATGGGAGATCCTGCCAAGAAATTAACGGGGCCTATCTCCACGAAGGGAGAAAACTCATTTCCTTCTGATGGGGGTACTGAGAGACTCGCTGCCTTTCCATAATTACTTTGTTTTTAATTTGTTTTTTTTTTCCTTTCCTAATCCCACATACATTTTTTTGCCATTTAGTAAAGAAGTTGAATAAACCATATGAAGGTTCCTAAACAGCTAATTCAGCCCCAGAGTCTGTGAGCTGGAAATTTTATGTCCTTAAGGAGCCTTGAAGGCTTGACGAAAGCCCTTGAGAAAACAAGATTGAATCTTGCTCTGATCTGCTGGGAATTCCCACCAAGCCCACCTTGCTCCCCACATGGCAATAGGAAGACCTGGAGCCCCAGAAGCCTCCAATGTCCTGCAATACACACTGCAGATAGGAAAATTGCTTTGGAGCAAAGTGAGGAATGGATTAAATTTGTTTCATATTGAATAATTTTTTTCTTTTTTAATATGGCTTTCCAGTGAAAGAGGAAAAAATGAAAAAAATTCATCTTGTCATTTCAGTATGTTGTTCAAACCAAAACAGTGGTTCTTTTTCTGTTCTTTTATTTAAAGAAAGTCAGGTTTTATATGAACAATGGTGTGCTGGAGTGGAAAAACTTGAAACATTTAATTTAGAACATGGATCGATGAAACATTTTGGCATTCTTAAGCAGAACATTTTATTTCAAAACAGGTAGGGGAAAAAAGGGCTTTGATTGCAGCTGGTTTTGCTCGGACTGTGGTTTTGTTTGCCTTTCTTCTCGTTTAAACTAATTGCCAAATTCTGCCTATATTTGCCAATTAATTTGATGCCCGGGGACTCCGTTGTGCACCAGACTTGCGGTTCATTTGAAATGAAAAATCTTTGCTCACAAATCATGTGTGTACAAGGAGCTAATGAAGGTCCTCTGACTTCTGCAGGGTTGTTTTTTTATTTTTTTGGTTGTGCCTCCTGCCAATCCCCATGGGCAGTTCTGCTGCCCTTCACAACTCGGGAAAATCCACACAGTCAACACCACCCCTCTGGTTTTTCCTCACCAGGAAAAGCTGCCCAGGACCTACAGAATCCACAGCCCAACTGGATGTGGGGTGTGGATTCCAGCTGCCAACCACAGCCCCATCCATCCATCCCTGGGTGGCAGAGGGAAGGAATTTAAATGGAGTTTCTATTTAGAGCCAGGGGTTGCTCCTTCATCAGATTACGCCAGTTTTAAGTAGGTCAGGCGGGAGACCCGAGATATCCGAGTCCCCTTCAAAGGCATCCGTCCGTCACTTATTATTCCAGGCATTTCCCTTTCTCCCTGCCTTCCCTTCACAGCCCTTTGTCGCTGCTGCTGGGCTGTGCTGGCTCTCTGTGTCCTTCCCAACACTCCTTCCTTTCATTGCCTTCCCCACTCCTCCTCCTCCTCCTCCTCCTCCTCCCTGCTGGCTCTGGGACAGCCCTGGGGACAGCGGTGGCCTCAGCTGTGTCCCCAAGCCAAGGGGCACCCAAGGCCACTGCTCTGGGTGCAGCCAAGAGAGGGGAGGCTGCTGGTGTGGGCTCCTCCCTCAGCTGGGTTTTTGACCTGAGCACACATGGGGTTAGGTAAAAACCAGTAATGACAGCAAGAAAAACACCCAAAACCGCAAAAGAATTGCTCAGACCTCTCTGTTTAACCCTATTCTAGGAAAACAATTTCCTGCTCAGCCCGAGAGCACCTGCCTGTTCTCCCCAGCAGCCCTGGCACCTGTTCCAGCCACTTTCCCCTGTAATCAATCCTAATAATAAAGGTTCTGGGCACGTCCAGGGCTCCTCCTGCACGCTCCTGGGCTGCCACACAAACAAATGCACACGAGGAGAGCACAGGGTGCTGTCACAGGGCTCTGGGATGCAGCAGCCCTGTCACCTTCATTACCCACCAAGGCTGAAATCCCCCTCCTTCAGCACGGGCAGGTCTGACAGGGGCGGGTGCAGCAGAGCCTCAGGCTGCTCCTCCAGCAAACACTTCAGAGCGCATCACGTTGTGCTTGCCCAGCTGACTGGGGTTATCTGAGTGCTCCTAATTACTGATTTTGCGGGGTGGTGGCAAGGAGCTGGCACCTGGGAGGAGAGGGGCAGGTCAGCAGTGCCCTGTGTCACCCATCCCAACCTCCCAGGCTCTGCTGGGGATGGACCAAACCCTCCTGAGGGTCACCCTAACACATTCACCAGCCAAAATCACCATCAGGTCATCCCCACTAGGATTTTTTTTTTTTTTTTGAGCCATATTCTTTGCTCACTCCCAGTCTATTACGTTTTTCAACTCTCGGTGGAA
>VWZU01012554.1:397135-455540 GCA_013397095.1 Sterrhoptilus dennistouni
GCCCCTTCCAGGGTGCCCGGAGCAGGGGCAGAGGGAGCCCGGCACCTCCGGGGAGCTCCATCCGTCACCGGGGCATTTCCACGTGGAGTCGGGGCTGGTGGGAAGGAGCTCGGGTCCCTTTCCTTGCGCTCCATCCCCCGGAGCCCCGCGGGGTGTGCAGCCCGGGCCCCTGCCCTGCCCTGCTCTACAGGTCGTGGCTCTGGGTACCAGCCCGGTGCCCCCAGCGCGCTGGGCGAGGAGCGAGCGGAGGCAGGGGCAGGTGGCAGTGATGTTCCCAGGGCCAGCCGTTCGTAGCGCTTTTCTGTAAACAGCGATGAAAGGGCCCACGCACGAGGGGGGTTCGAGTTTCTTTTTCCTTTTTTTTTTTTTTTTTTTTTTTTTACAATCCGTAGCCCTGCTGATGAGTTTAATGGCTGGATGGGGAAAGAACATGTTGTCAGCAGATTGTTACCCCCAGGGCTTGGGGGAAGAGGGATTTTACTGGCTGAAGCTAATTGGCAGAATAAGCCGACTTAAAGCCGATCAAATCCCATTACAGATGCAGTCAGGGACAGGGAGCATGAATCCTGCTACTAATGGTCTGCCCTGCCAATGCTTCCCGACCCCGGGGGTGGGCACAGAGAACATCCCTGCCATGGTCCTGCCTGGATTGGCCTTCCCAGGGTCGAGGAGCAGGAGCTGCCCCACTGCTCGTGTCCTGACACCCAACCTCTGCCGTGCCCTGACACAGAACCTCCCGGGAGGAGATCCACACAGATCCATCCCGGGTGGATCCATCCAGGGGGCACTGGAGGGCTGAGAGGGGTCTGGACCCGTGGTGGTCCCGGTTCCTGTGCCCCATCGTCCCTGCAGTGCATTGCATTTGGAGGGGGTGAGTTCTCCGCTGCAAGATCACACGGAGGAGCAATTAAATCATGTATTCACATACCCTTGAGCAGGAATGTTCACCCCATAGCTGCCCTGGCCTCTCTTCTGCCCAGTGCCTCAAGTCTGCCTCTACCCTGAGCCTGCTTTGCCAGGAGCAGTGGCTGTGGAGGTTTGGGGGAGTGGGCATGATGGAGTGGGAGAGGAATCCTGTGAGAGAAGAAGAACAAATTATATCAGGGTCTTGCTCTGCATTCACTGCATTTTTCCTGGATGCAGTTGTGGAGGGTGAATCTCCTCTTCCCTGTTCCTCATGGTAGGTGCTGGGGTGAGGAGCTCTGTCCGTGTGAGCAGAGCTGTGTGTGTGAGCTCTTCTCTCTATGCAAGACCCTTCCCCTGGCTCTGGAAAGGGCTGGATGCTTTTTGCCAGATGATTCAGCCCTCCCCAGGTGGTTCCCCCAGCACAGAGGCTCATTCTCCAGCATTTCCCGGGGTACTGCCTTGGCTGGGACCAGGGCAGCCAACTCTGGGGCTGAAGGCAGGATCCCTGCACAGCATCAACACCCGAGGCTGGGCTTGGCAGGTGGTGCAGAAACTGTGCACGTTGGACCACTGGGGCTTCATGGAGTGTGTCGTCAGAGGTAGGAAGGTATGTGAAATGGGGAGGGGGCAGTCAGAGCCCCCATCCTTAAATCCTCTGCCTGTTTCTAACTCAGAGCCATCTGCCTCAACACCCCTGTGCCTACAACCCCTGTGCCTACAGCCCTTGTGCCTACAACCCCCGTGCCTACAACCCCTACGCCTACAACCCTAAGAGACACTGGGATGGGTGACTAGAAGGACACATTAGCATGTGGTAATTAGAATTGACCCCACAGTGTTTTTCAACCAAGGGAAACATTGTTCTTGCATTTGGCTGCTCTCTTTTCCTTGGGAGCAGGGAAGGCTTTCAGCTGTGTTTGCAGCAGGGCTGGATACAGCCCGGGGGATCTGCATCTGTGCTGGGAGGTTTCTGCCTCAGGGCCACCAGCAGCTCGTGGATAATAGCGTGTGTGTGCATCCCAGGCCAGCACCAGCAGCTGTCCCACCAGGCAAGGAGCAGCAGTGTCTTCAAGGGCTGATGGCACATGTTGCTCTTCTCCTCCTCCTCCTGCCAAGGGAACACCTTGTCAGACAGCTGGGGCACTGGGGGAGGCAGCCAGCCACCAGCTCTTCAGGTGACTTTCCCCAGCAGTGTTTTTGGAAGCCTCAGCCAAACTGGTGTCTGCTGGAGTGAAAGGGAATTAGGGAGCTGAGGCACAGCCCTGTCCTGCTCTAATGCCACGGGCTGCCCAGGGAGAATTGTCCAACCTCATCCATACATGTGAGCACATCCACAAGGACACCTCCCTGCCGTGCCAGCCTCCTGCTCAGGGCACCAGCAGGAGCTGCCATGGCCCCAACTCCTCTGTCAACACCAGGGGTTTCCCTGCAATGCCCCCAGTTCTGCCCTGCTGTCACCCCCCTGCCCACACTGTGGCTGTGTCCCAGCCCCATGGCCCTGCTCTGAGGAGAGTGTTCTCACACCTCAACAAGCAGAGGTGAGGAAACACGGCTCTGCCTTTCCCCCTGGCTGCACAGAGACATATGAGAACTGGCTGTCCCCTGTCACCAAGCCAGTCACTTTGTGCCTGGAGATGGATCTGCCAGGCCAGCGAGTGTTCACAGCCCGTTGGGGATCTCTGCAGGTCTGCAGTGTGACATTTCCATTAGCAGCTGGAGGGGGGATGCACATGTCACCTTAATACCTCTCCTCTGCTATAGATCTTCCCTTCTCAGTTTAAAGTGGGGCCACCAAGAAGAGAGACCAGGGAGGAGGCAGTGGTTTGCAGAGGGTGGCATGAGAGTTACACTCCTGACCAGCAAGGGCTGATGTGTGTCTGTGTGTGCACAGGAACTCAGAAAAAGCATGTTTTCTCCAGCAAAAGCTGGCTTGCTTATGCTAAGATGGCTTAGTATGGTTTAGTCGACTGGGATTAGCTGCATTAGCAAAAAGCATATTTTTGGTAGTGTCCCTGCATCTGTAATAGGGATGTGACTCCCTGGAAATGCTACCACGAGCCTTGGGGTGTTAATCAGTGACACTAAATGGGGGGAAACCAGAAGACTGAGAGCAGGGTGAGCTCAGCCAGGGTTTTCTCAGCCCCCAAAGGGATGGTTCAGATTCTGCTGTAGCCTTAAAATTTCTCAGAGGACCAGGAATTTTGGCAGGGCAGGGGGATGTGCAGAGTTCAGTGCCTGCAGGTGACTTCAAGTGAGGCCAAGGGAACACGGAGAAAACATTTTGGTGTGGCCATTCCCACTTTCCCAGAGGCAGCCTCCAGCACCGCGAGCTCTGGCAGCGAGGGGACGCAGTTTGGGATCGCTTTCCCTTGCCCTGAGCCGCGCTGCGGGCACAATGTCCCTCTGTTTCCGTCAGGTGCAGGGCCAGCCCCCGATTTCATCCCAGTGCCACCGCGGGGTGGGCTCACTGTGGTCCCCTGTGCAGGGCTCCCTCCTCGCCTGCATTTCAGAGGCAACGCCACAACGAGAGCCCGGCGAGAGAGAGAGAGAAGAGAGAGAGCGATGCTGGGATGGGGAAGCGCATCCTGACAGCGCTGCTTAACGCTCCTTCAGCGCGGTTAGAAAGTGCAGCGCAATCAGACAGGAAACAATGAGCTGATGTACCAACACCTAATGCACGGCGGCAGGCAGCCAGCTGCGGGCAGCCCGGCCCTCGGCGGGGGGACACGTACCGAGAGATGCTGAGAGTTTTAAAGCCATTGTGAAAACCAGTTTTGAAAGAGGAGCGTTTGATAAATCGTGTCGATTTAATGGTTTTTAGCTCCTCCTGAGTGGCCCGGCCAGGCTGTGCCTCTCCGAGCGCTGGAGGGAGGAGGGAGATGTGTGTCCGTGGTGCCTGATGACACCTCGGAGCTGGGAAGTGACAACGCGGTGGCAGCTCCCGCTGTGAGACCCTCCCGTGTCGCCGGAGTAGGTGACACGGTGACAAGGCAGACGTGCAGGGATGGGAGCATCCTCTCCCGCATATGGCCGTGTCATCCCGGGGACAGCCCCGTGAATGAGCTGCCCAGAGCGGCGGCAGGTGGTTGGAATCTCCCGGGTTTGACCGTGTGGACCTAATCTAATTAGACGGTTTAGGAAAAGTCCTTTAGGAAAAGGGAGGAGTGGGAAAGGTTTCGAGAGGGCAGATTTGAAAGGCGGTGAGGGAAGCTGTTGCTAAGTGGATCATGGCCAAAGGAGGATGGATAGGAGCTTTCCTTGCCTGCCTTGGAACTGGGAGATTGGGAAGATGGGGCATCTTTAAATGGGAGCTCACGCCACGGGCTGGGGAGGAAGGGTTGGTGAGCGCAGGGAATGGGTTGTGGCAGGTCTTGGCCTGGAGGCAGAGGAGTTTTCATAAGGCTTTAATTTCCAGGGATCTGTGCAGGGCAGATGGCTGGGCTCCTGGCACGTCAGACGTGCACGATGCCTGCATGGTAGGTTAGGACCTATTTTCTCTGAAATGCGTTTATTGCTAATGTCTTGCTCCCCAAAACCACTGTTTTGTCACTGTCTGTTTCCTCAGAGGAAGCCTGCTTCAGGTGTCAGCAGCAGGCAGAGCAGTGGAGGTATTTGAGGTTAACAGGCAGCTCTGGCAGCAGGAGCTGCTGGGTGGGATGAGTAGGAAGGCAGGGAAAGCAAGGGCTGGCTCCCACACCTCGGGGGTGAGCAGTGTGTCTCCAAAGGGAGCTGAGGAGGAGGTGGAACACTCCATGCTAGTCCTTCCCACTGGTGGCAAGGCCCCTGCATGTCTGGTGACCCTGAAGTGAGCAGAGGTGCCAGGTGAGTTGAGTCCTTAGCAGTGTGGCTGGGGAGATCCCTGAGCTCCTCATGCTCTGCCTTTTACCTCCACTGCATCCTCCTCCTTTGGTATCTCTGAAACACAGCTGTGCCCCTGCTGCCAGGGAGTGCCAGAGAGCTGCCACAGCCACGTCCCTGTCCTTGTGTCTCCTCTCCAGGTGTGAGAGCACAGAGGAATACGATTATGATTACCTCAGCATCAATAAAACCTGGGTCCTCACCCCCAAGGCACAGGAGACTGATGCTACACAGATCCTCAACTCGCTGCTCAAGAACTATGACAACAAGCTGAGGCCTGACATTGGCAGTAAGTGTCCCCTGAAGCTCCCTGTGGTCACGGGTGGTCCCCTGGCCTGGCTGTGTCTTGTGTTTTCCATCCTTTGGTGCCTGCTGTCACTAGAGCCACACTCATCCCAGATGTTCCCCTTGTCTTCACCCCTCTGCAAGTGCCCCTGGCCCCAGCTGATGGTGCCTGTTCTCCTGTTTTTGCAGTCAAGCCCACGTTCATTGATGTGGATATCTACGTGAACAGCATCGGGCCGGTGTCTGTCATCCAGATGGTGAGTGCTGGCCTGGCTGCAGGGCCACCATGTCCCCTCCCCGGGCCAGGGCTGCCCCAGGCTGTGCTATGCTGGCTGAACCTGGTGTCAGGGTGGTGTTGGCATGAGAGGAGGTTTCCTTTCCCTTGGTGAGAGGTGCTCTGCCCTGCTGGGAGCTGGAGGGACCTGAGCACCATCCCTGGGCAGGAGCAAGGTCCCCAAGTGCCCTGGGTGAGCTCAGCAACCCCTCCCTGCCTGAGGGCTCAGGAGTGGGATGATGCTGCTGCTCTTCGGGCTCTGCTTTGCCAAACACTTCTGCCTCCTGGCTTTGCCCTCTCCTCCCTGTGAGGTGTGTGAGCACCAGGATACTCAGGGTGAGGTGGAACAGGGGGAGTGTGTTCCAGGAGGGCTGAGAGAGGTACCTGGAGGTGGTTCCTATAGCAGTGTGAAACTTGGGTGCCCAGGCCTGGCTTGTGGTGCTGAGCAGGGGGAAAGTAGGGGGGCCTCTGGTCCAATGTATCTTCTTCATAGTGTAGCACCTTAGAGAGCTGCCACCAGGACTGGGATGATTCCTCCTCATGGCTCAGGACCCAGCAGTGCCCAGCTGTACCAAGAGCTGTGAAAACACTCAACAGAGACACTCTTTGATCCAGAGAGCAACTGTTGACTATTTAATTTTCACAGGAAACTGCCATTGTTATTGTTATTATTATTATTATTATTATTATTATTATTATTATTATTATTATTATTATTATTATTATTTTCCCCACAAAGTCATCCTTTTCCCCTTTTCTAGCAAGGAACAAACCTGGCTGCTGTCAGGTTTTGAAAGGCTTCCCAAGTCCACTGGGCAAGTGAGGTGGAGGGGAAAAAGGCAAGGTACAGCCAGGACAATTTGGCTTTTCTTGTTTCTCTCAATGCAAAAAAAGAGCAGGAGCAAAATCAGCCCCATTAAACTGGAAAAAAAATTTAAAAATTAAAAAAAAAAAAGATAAAAAAACAACCAAGTTCCCAGGATGGGCAAGTTATTTTTAGTTTCCGTAGTACAAAATCTCCAAGGAACAAACTCCCCCAGGGATGGAGGGACGGTACAGTAGCTCTAGTACCAGTTCCACTCCCAGGAGCATGTTGGAACAGCCCTTCTGGCCGGTCACCACCAAGGATGTGCCCCCAGGCAGCTCCTGCTCAGGAGCCACCAGATGGGCACGACCAGGGCACCATCAGGAGGCCCAGCAGGGACGGCCTCGAGGCTCAGAATTTCCTTGCACTGTTCCAGCATGTCCAGTCTCGAGGAGAGGAACCACAGCAGAGCAGTGTGGGTGTCACCCCTGGCTGCCAGCACAAGCCCCTCCAGCCCCTGGGGACGTGTGGCCAAAGTGACACAGGAGCAGCAGGGCAATGGGTGGGTGTGCTCAGCCCTCCAGGCAGTGCTGTGCCTGCAGAGAGAGCACTGTCATGGTTCTGGCTTCTCTTGCTCTGCCAAGGTCAGGATTAATACATGGGAGATGCAGTTTTTGAGTTCAGACTTAGATGTTTATTGGTTTTTATCTATTTACTGACTCACGAGCTGTGAGCTCTAACTAGCAATGAAATGAGTTAAAATGGAGAACTTCTAACTCTTTCCAAGGTGATTTAGGTACTAATCACCCAATAACGAGGTGACACCTGTATCATTTATACTTTTGACCCAATAATGACTCCCCAAGGCCCACAGTGCAGACCTTCTTCACCCAATTACAGAAAACCACCCAAACCCATGAAGAAGAAGGTGAAGAAGAAAGGCTTAGACAATGCCCAAACTCCTCCATCTTGCCCCACACATTACTATATACTAAAATCTCAAATCTAAGTTTTTCCCCCTTTGAGATCACACAATTCTGTTCAAACTCCACACCCACAACCCCAGTGCTGTCACTCAATTTCAGAAGCCTGTTCCACAGCCTCAGGTCAAATGCAGGGTCAGTGCCTTTTGGCACAGAAAGCCTGGAATTTTCAGCCTCCAGTGTTCCAACAGAACACCAGGGTCATGTTCTGCCTGCTTTGCACTGCACAAGGATGTGCCAAGAAACGCCCACAAAACCCAGAGCACATCCTCATCCTCCTCTTTCACTCTCAGCCATTCCCATCTCCCTTTTCCAGCCCTGCTGGAAGCTCTGCTCCCCTCTCTGCCACGGGAGCACTGCAGAACCGTGCAGGGGGTAGCAGCACAGCAGAGAGTGGATTCTAAAATCCAGTCTGCATCCGGAGTTCATCTCTCCTCCCAAACAGGGATACTGCTGCTAGGCTGGTTTCCTAAGAAACACAGCTTATGCCATGGTGATGGGGATGTGAGAACATACCTACGTCCAGCCCAGGCTTTCAGGATTTGGGATCTGCTGGGCAAACACCAGCCATAAATGGCTGCAGGTACAGGAGCTTCAGGCACATTCAGTAGCTCTGGTATTTTTGGGAAAACAAGATGCCAGGCAGTGACAACAGCCACCCCCACCGAGGGGAAAAGCTGTTGTGTGAACTCAGCCCTTACTAGAGACCAGGAAATCGTGTGGGGGAGCTCAACCCATGGGTTTAGTTCTTTCTAGGAGTCAGCAGAAGCTTTTTCTCAGTGAAAGGGGGTTCCACAAGTTGGAATGGCCATGGTTCTGCTGGGGAAACTGCTGCCATGGGGCTGGTCCACCCATCTGCAGCCTTCCCACCTGAGGAAAGCATTGCTGTCTGTGGGAATGGCACAGCCAGGAGCTGCTCAGGCAGGGAGGAAACTGCTCAGTGTGGACAACTTGGAGGGGTTTTGTTGTGTCAGTCACAACTGGCTGTGCTGTCCCTCTGAAGTGCCTTGGGGCTGCCAGTCCAGGGGTCCCTGTGGGGTCCCAGCAGTCACCTGTGATTTGAGACACCTCTGTATGACACACCAGGTAGACTCTCTAGGATATCTCTCCTTCCTTGTTCCCTTAGGTAACTTCTTAAGCTTGAACCTGTGATGCCCTTGAACTTTGAAACCTTTTCCCATGAGATTGAGGTGATATTAAAGGCACTGAGGGCAGCTAGATCCAGGTCTCAGAGCCTCAGATTTCTGCTGTGTGTACCCTGTCTGCTTCCCCCTGCTCAAGGGAGAGGTTTCATCCTGCTACGTGGTCTCCTGAAGGAGAAAAGGGCAGTGACAAAGCTGCCACAGTGTCATCTCTAGACTTGGCTGCTTCACCCAGTTGTTTTGTGTTTGTTTTCCTTTCCGTGCTGATGCAGTGAATTAAGTAATTTTGTGGGTCGTGCCAGCCCCTGGCAGGCTGGCACCAAACATATGATGGGTGATTTTTGCTGGGGACATGTCATTCCCACCCTGTCCCTGTTGAAACAGCTTCTCCCACCCTGAGAACCTCTGCCCTCTCCCAGCTGCCAGGCCCATCCCATGTGCCTCATCTCACCCCTTTCCCACACACAACCTGAGGAAATGCACATTTCCAAGGGAAGGGAGCTAGAATTTGTCTCAGAGCTAGATCCCTCTGGAGCCCACGGTGACATTTCACTCTGCCACAGACAGAGAGGCTTGTGTGGGCTGGAAGGTCCACTGGAGGGGAAATGTCCCATTGATCTCTTTTAGGTGCATTGCCATGACAGCGCCTTACATAAATATTTCCCCTCTCACACAGGCTGTGTAGAAGACAAAAACCCAAGTTCTGCTTTTAAAAGACACAGCAGCATTACTGTGGCTGTTAGCTTGGAGCACTGTGGCTTATAAATCTGCAGCTGGAGGCTACAGGATGCTGCTGGAGGCTCCAGCTTCAGCAATCTGGTTTAAATTCTGGTCTCCTGTGGTCACCCTGCTCACCCTCAAAGGGTTAATGACTCGCTGCTGTCTCCATCCTGCTGGTGCTCTGTCAGGGATTGGAAGCTGGCCGTGCACAGCCACTGCCCAGCCTCCAAATGATAAATCATGTCAGGATGCAAAACTGATTCCGGTCCTTAAAAATGAATAGGTGATTTGAAAATGCCCCGTGCTGGGCGTGAATTCTGCGTCTCCCTCATCAATCACTTGTCATAAATAACATTAACATTCAGGAGTCAGCAGAAGGTGGGCAGGTTTGGAGCGAGGAGAAATGTAAAGTGATTTCCTGATATCTTTTGTACACCAGAATGGCAGGCTTGTTTCCCATTGAGGTGGCTGAGCAGATTTTATTCTCCCTTCCCTGGGGAAAGGACCCTCTGTGCTGTCCAAGCAAAAGGTGGAAGTGACCAGAAACAGAGCTAGAAGATGGTTCAGTGATAAGAAGTGGGACAGGGGGAGAAGTGGGACCATCAGGAGCATCAGTGGAGTGAAGACTCCAATCACTGCATGGACTGAGATTTCCTCCCCAACCCCATGAATTTTGGGTGGGATTGGGGCACTTGGCACTTCTCAGGGAGGTGGGAGGTTGTGTTTACCCCATCAGGGAAGGGATGCACTGGCCCACAAGCCCCTCCAGAGCTCTGGCTGTTGCTGAGCACTGCCCAGCAGCCCCTGGAGCCCAAGGAGTTATCACTCACAGTGCTGCAGCTCTCCAAGCTGTGTGGTGGAGCTGGGTGCCCAGTTAGATTCCCACTAACACAGCGTTGGGGTGTCCCTGGATTATCAGAAGCTCAGCCTGGTGCAAAGATCCACCTTCATTCTCCAGGCATGTTTGTGGGAAGAGGTGCCAGCGAGGGCTGGGGCAAGGGAGGAGACTCTGGGTTCAAATTTTTCGCTGACTGGTTGTTTGCTGGAGGGATTTGCTGCTGGTTTTGTTTTGTAATGGCTTTATTGCTATAGATTATAGCTTTAACTGGTGTCAAGGGCACCCAGAGCTCTGGATCACCTTCCTTTAGGGATGCTTAACTCTCAGGAAATGATGCTGTAGAAGTAAAGCAGGTGCCAGCTCTTGGGGCTGAGTGTCTTTCAGCCCTGAGGATGTCCCTGGTGTGTCCATGAGGGACAGGATGGCTGAGAGGGGGAGAAGTGCTTCTGTTCTGAGCTCGGGGATGGAGCAAGTCTCGCCCAGAGCTTCTCAGATTCCTCCCAGAGGCCAGAGCTGAATGTCCTTTTCTTCCTTTCTTACACAAAACCAGGCTTGAGGCTCGAGGAGCCACAGACAGAGCTGCTGACACTGTGGCTGCCTCCTGGCAAAGGTGAATGGAGACATTCCAGTCATCCAGGGACCTGCCTTGGTTACCTGCCTCAGGTGTCTGGGGTCAGAGGCACTGCAGTGAGGGCTAGTTTGGGTGCTGAGGACCCCTCTGTTTGCTGTGTGTGAGGAGATGCCCTTGTGTGGCAAATTTTGTAGCTGAACAGAATGACAGCCCTTCTGCTGGTGTTGTACACCACCCCAATCTCATTACCTAATGATAATAAAGATGGGAAGAGTAAAATTGGCCTCCATCATCCACCAGGGGCCAGATTCTGCTGTCTCAGAAGCACCTGTGATTTCCAGCGGGGTTTCTGGGCTCCTATCTCAGTTGTTACAGCAAATTGTTTTCTTATCTCTGCCTGTGAGTGGGGGGCTGGAACCTGAAGAGGGTGATATGTCCAAATAAAAGAGTTGGCTACTCCCCCACTTTGCCTCTCCAGGAAGGAGATGCTGCACGCCATTAAACTCATAATGCTCTGCTTGGCTACATTAGTTACCATGCAACACACTCACGAAATTGAGGGTGAAGAACATATTTTCCCACATCTGGAGTACTGCAGAAAGCATTTAATAGATTTGCACGTAGGGTGCATTCGTGGAAACGCTGTGGAAAAAAGGGGGAGGGAGGGAGGGAAGAGGGAAATGTTTATTCGTTATCAGCTGATGAATAATTAATTCACAAACATTGTCTTGTTAAATATAAATTAAATCCTCATTTGACACACTTTATAATTTAGAAGTATAAGCCCAGCATGAATGAAGAGAACTCCCCACTGACTCCTTTCATGTAAATCCCGAGGAGGCAGGGAGGGAGGCTTGGCTTTCAAAGTTAAAGCTGACAAGGGGGAGTGCTTGGGGAGGGGGCTGATGCCACAGAGAGAGCTTGGGGATCTCAGGCACTTCATCTTTGCCCGTGGGGAGATGGCTGAGCAGGGCAGGGAGGCAGTGGGTGTCTGCAGAGCCCTTTTTCCAAGGATTGCTGCTCCCACACTCTTTGGCTGAGCTGCTGGATCGCGGCTCTGGTGCCTTATCAGAGAGTGCAGCGAGGCAGCAGCTGCTTGAGAAGGGCTGAGCTACCCCAGCAACAGAAACAGAGACCCCCAAGAGGGGAGCAGGGCTCTGCAGGAGCTCAGCCACCCTTCTGGATAGCCCCAGGCCAGCTGGAGGCTGGGGAAGCACATCCCACATCCCACATAGTGCTGAATTGGAAGGCAGCTCGTGTGCCAGCCCTGGGTGACTGTCCCGCTGCAAGGCTTGGGTTAATTCCTTCCTTTCTCCCCCTAAAAGACGGGGAAATCGAGCCCAGTAATAATTGTCTGGCTCCAAGGAACACTTAAGTCTTGATTATACTTAGCTTTGGCTGCTTTGGAATAAGTAGGAAGGAAATGAATTGAAAATGGCACACTGTTTGAAATGCTCGGCTGTGTTCCTCTGGAGCACAAGATAAGCCTATAGGTAAAGGAAATTTGCTACCTCCCCCCTCCTTTCCTGATAATAATAGGTTCCAGCAGTTGCACAGCACTTCTCAACTGAAAGGACTTAAAAATCCTTCACAAATCATCTGTCTGGGAGGCAATAGCCCAGATGCACCCACTTTAGGGTGGATTGCTATGCCTAAAGCACACTGCAGTGCCGTGCCAAGGATTGCAGCTCTCCTTGGCCTTGGTGTGCAGCGAGGGGCTGGTCATCAGCACAAATCTGTTGAGCTTCTGCAGGACACACTCATGGGCTAGGCTGGGTTTTGGTCCTCGAGAATGAATTTAAAGTGTTGGGGAAGGGATGCTGCTCACTAACAGCCCCAGTGCTTTTCCTGGCTGTTATTTTCCATGCCCGAGTGACGGCTCGGAGCTGGTGATGCATTTATCACAAATGTCTTCACAAATGCTCCTGTGGCTTGGAGAGTGCTCACACCTCCTGATTCCTTGATGTTCAGCAGTGGCCAGGGGTCCCTGGTGCTGGTGTTGACACAGCAGTGAGGTCAGCTGTTTGTTCCTCTTTACTTTGAGGGGCAACACATTGCGATGTGGGTGTGGACCCTCACAGAGGACAGCAGGCAGCAGCAGGTCAAACATGGAAGGCTCTTTATTATCTGACTCTAATTAACTTATATACACTTTTTACAGAGGGCCGGGATTGGCCCAAGCAGGTTACAACCTCCTGACTCCATTGGTCACTCTTACTTTCAATCAAGTTCTCCTCTCAGAGAACAGCTATGCAAAACATACAGATAAATTCTAAGAATACACATTGTGAGAATGGTGCTGCAAAGATTCAAACATTTGACAGCAAGAAAATGCAGGGCAACAGTCAGCTCCAGGAAGGGCAGCATGAAAAGTTTGTCTTTCCTTATGAAACCACCCCCTCCCAGGCCACTGAGGGAATGCCACCAACCCCGTGTGACTTGTGGGACGAACCATGGGCTGCAACAAAAAGGTCTGAAGAAATAAATAAGTTGCTCCCATCCTAAACATATCCCAAGAGCTCCCGGAATTGTCAAAGTTTGCTTCCAAAACGGAAAAGAGCTGATTTATTCACTATGAATAATTCAGCCAGCTCCTTTTATTATCCAGAACATACACTAATCCCCTCCAGATATTTTCTGTGTGACATCCATGTTGGTATTTTATTTACAGGCTGTGCAGAAAACTCAAGGAGTCTGTTATCAGGGAAGACGAGTGAAAAGCTGGAGGTTTGCATCTGAAATTTGGAGCTAAATAAAACATGAAAATCTGGACAGCGGCCTCCTGGGGGCAGGGAAAGTGTTTTTCCTGGGAGACATTTCTGGAGAGCAAAGCCCTAAAGTTAATTAACATCTGTGGTCGCAGCCTGGTGCTAAAAATGGGAGAATGTGGCTGTACTTAAAGGTTTCTTAAAGTGCAGCATCAGTCCTGGCACACAGGTGCCCACGGCTCGGGCAGCCTCTGGCCCTCGGGCAACACGGGATAAATCAACATCCATAATGAAGTAATCGGCTCTTGTAAATTCCTTCACGGATCCCATTTCCGCCCTTCTGCTGGCAGGAATGACTCAATCTCTCATTCATTTTGTGCCAGCCTTTGGAGAAAACTCGCAGTTTCTTCAGCTGGGCTGGATGCAGGAGGGGTTTGTGCGCCCTGAACCTTTTGCAGGCAGCTTGGGAAGGATGCAGGAAGGGTTTGTGCGCCCTGAACCTTTTGCAGGCAGCTTGGGAAGGATGCAGGAGGGGTTTGTTCCCCCTGAACCTTTTGCAGGCAGCTTGGGAAGGATGCAGGAAGGGTTTGTTCCCCCTGAACCTTTTGCAGGCAGCTTGGGAAGGATGCAGGAGGGGTTTGTTCCCCCTGAACCTTTTGCAGGCAGCTTGGGAAGGATGCAGGAGGGGTTTGTTCCCCCTGAACCTTTTGCAGGCAGCTTGGGAAGGATGCTGCCAGTGGGTGCTTCCCAAGGAGCAGGCTGTACCTGACCTGTGAGCATTCATTCCTCACCCTGAGGCACAAAAAAACCTTTCCTACAGTCTGGGGTCACTGCAGCTATACCTGGTCCTCCTTTTCTGGAGGTTTCTGCTGGCTCCCTGCTTGTTAAAGACCCACAGAGATGCTTTCCAGTGCCATGGGGATGCTCCTTGCTGATAAATCAATACAGAGAGAAGGAGAATGAGAGGGAGGGATGGTAAAGTCAGGGTTTCTTCATATCTGTGCCCTGGCCCTGCTGGCTACTGGCTCTCAGTCTGGCAGGGCATTCAGAGAGGTTTTGCTGTCCTCAGTTTTGCAGGGCATTCAAAGAGGTTTTGCTGTGCTCCAGAGGCTGTCAGTGGACGGCTGACCCTCCACTCTACAGAGTGCTGCCATTGGTTATCTCAGACTCAAATGCTGAACTTTACAGCAGGAAGTAACTGAGTGGGGATGCAAAGCAGGGCTGGTCCCACCACCATCACCTGAAGGAGGTGCCCTGTGGATGGACCCCCAGGCTGTGCTCAGGGCCAGGGCAGGAGGGCTGTTTGTGATCCAGGCACTGATCTGTGCTCTGACCCTCATTACACCGATTCTCCCAAGCCAAAGGGAGAGCGCTGGTGTATCAAATGTGAAAGATGGATGGACTCTGAGCTGTACCAATAGCTGTCACTCGGTGGGATGAATTATTCTTAAGGCAGAGTTGATTTATCTGAGCTGAAGGGTTTAGATGTCTCTGCAGGAGGGGATGGGATATTTCAGGTGTGTGAGAATCAAGTCAAAGAGCTGGTCAGAGGCCAGGGTTTGAGGCCAAGGTTTTTGGTCTAGGGCAAACAGCAGCATCACAGGAGAGATAGGCTCATTCTCCCCTCCCACTTGGGACAAATAGCCAGGATTTTTCAGCATATCCAAGGAGAAATGGGTTCAGGGAGAATCAAAACATTTACATTTAGTTTCATCAGATTGTTTTGATTTGCTCTTCATATGGTGATAAATTCTGTCCTGCATAAGTAAAGCAAGAAAATGAGTATTTGGAAATAAACGTCAAAGTGAAGTGCATCAACTAGATAAGGGTAAAAGGAAATATTTTGTTAGCTTACTGAAGAAAAAGAAGTTTCTTGAATGAAATTATAAGGTTGAAGTAATTCATTTTAGGGTTTGACAATTTTAATTTATTTTGAGCAAAACTTCTTGGGTGTGTTTTTTTTTTTCCCAGTAGAAATCAGTTCTATTTATTTCCTGCATTCCCAGATGAAGCCATCCTACCATTTCCCTTAAAAGGCTGTTGTGAAATCTGCCTGCTATAAATGTGTGACAAAATGGAGACCATTTCTCAGAATTCAGTGGTTGTGGGTGACCACAATCAATTTGCTTCAAGGACCTCTTCATGCCTCGGTGCTAAAGGCAGAATATTCTGATTACTGCATCCCATCTCCATGCACAGGAAGGGTTTAATTGCCCGTGGTACAAATTGGAGGCGAGAAGCCAGGGTGAGCCTTCCTGGGGCTTTGCTTCTCCTCACATCTCCTCCCTGTCCCCACACTGCCTTGGTGCCTGTCATAGGAGATGTGATCTTATGGTCTGATGCCTCATTGTCCCATCTGGGTCGCTAGAAACTGATGCCTTGGGAAGGCTGAGCTGGAACAGAGACTGGACAGAGCTGGAGAATAAAGTAGATATTTATTAAAAGGCCCCTAGGATCCACCTTGGGCAGGACAAGAGCCTGGCCAGGGCTACACCCAAGGTGGACCCAAAATGGTCACAAACTGGTCACGAAATGGACAAATGGTCACAAGGTCTCACATTTTTATAAGTTTTGGTCCATTTGCATCTTGGGGTTTAATTGTCCAATTACAGCTCCAAGTTGTGAGGTCCCATCCTTCTTGTTCCTCCCTCCAGCCCACCCTTGTTTGTGCTTTTGGGCTGAAAGTTGTCCTTGGTGTGCAGCAGGAAAACGATTTGGTTTGTGTCCCTGCTGTGTGCAGAGCTGAGTGACACTGACTGTGAGAACAGAACTGCACCCCTGGGCAGCACAGAACCTGAAATACATGAAAACTAAAAATTAAGGCATCAGTCAGTGAGCGGGCAGGTGGACCCTGCAGCCATTCCACCAGCACTGCTGACTGCCCCACCAACTCCCATTGCCAGCTTTTCACAGCCCCAGAGGGATCATGCTGCCTGCTTGGGGCACTGTGGGTGGGGAAATGAAAGGGCATGATGGTTGGGGACCCAGCATAAGCCTTGTGTGTCCATATCCACATCCAGAGAGCTTCATGGTGAGGATTTGTGTTCCCTGACCTGCACTTGGCTCCAACCATCTGATCAGCTTTGCTCCACAAGGGAATTGCAGGTGCTGGTAAAGGCTCCCCCCCAGGCAGATGCCTGTGGGAGGTGTGAACCAAAACATTTGGGAGTGTGGGTGGGGGAACACCTTGTCTCCATGTGGCTGGGGAACAGGAGAGGTCAGAGCGGGGATTCTCCAAATGTCGGAAGCTTTGTTCCTGACAGTTCCCCTCCATCAGCTTCTCCCTCCCTCCAAATCTGCCACCTGTGATGCCTCCCACAGCAGACTGTGGCCTTGAGTCTGTCGTTCTCCTCCACAGACGCCCAAAGCCACCTTAGCAGTGTTGTGAGGGTGAGGAGAGGAAGCAGAGCAGCAGGGTAGAGGAGTGGGAAAAACTTCAGGGAGTTAGGTTGGTTGTTCCTACAGCCACTGTGGGGAAATTAAGATGACAACTGGGTGATCTTCATTTGGTTCTTGAAAAGAAACACTGAGAGACCTGTAACACTCAAGATAAACCATTTCCTCCCATGAAAGAAAGGAAAACCCTAACCCTATGAAATGAAAGATCATTTCCTTCCATGATCTGGCATGTCCAGGGATTGCAGCCTTAGTTTCTCACATGAATCTGTACCTCGTGAGAGGGCACAATGGACCCTGGTTCCTCTCTCTGGATCAGCAAGAGGAGGGATGAAAATTCCTCTCACAAAAAGCCAAAGCCAAGCCCAGGTGCTGGAATTTGGTAAGGAGCAGTTAAAGATGTGCTGTCTCACTCCTGAGAACCTTGGGCTAAGCCAAAGATCCCAAATTGTTCGCTTTCTTTCTGTGTATGATTCTGAGATGTCCAAGATCTGCCAGAGTATTTCTCACACCACTGTGTAGAAAACAGAGCCTTTATCTTTTTCATCACTTCCCAAAGATGTTCCTAAGTCTTTGAGGGGAGCTGGGGAAGGTCAAGTGATTGAGTCTCAAAGGAGGCATCTGCAATAGGCAGAGACTGTAGAATTGGGAGCTGGAAGAAAAAAAAAAAAAAGGACTGGGAATATCGATCCCTCATTTCGGAGGAGAACCGTTTGCACCCAGCAGGTGCCATGGGAAGTGAGCAGCCCACAGGAGCAGAGCTCAGAAGGTCCTGCTTGCCCAGGGGTGGGGACCTGGCTGCCAAATGACCTCCCTGAAGTGCGGGTGTCTGCCTGGAGAGGAGAATCAGCTGGCCTGGTAACCCTTCTGCAACTGCACTCCGACCGCCCTGCCCTCTGAAGACCCAACAGGGGAGGCAGAGAGAAATAGTTCTTTTTCTTTAACCTGATTAGCTTCTCCCAGCTGCTTTCCACAGCCTGATGCTCCCTTGAAATCTCATTAGGGCTGGGCTGTGATTGTGTGGTGGCTTGAAAAGAACTGAGAAAGGAAAAACAAAACGAGGCAGAGAGAAGGAATATCAAGGAACTGGCAGGGCAGGGAGAGAGAGCACAGCAAGGGGGCATGAGAGACAACATGAAACAGATTTCCTTGAAAGAGTTGGTGAGGCAGAGCACCCTGCTCCCATCTCCTTCTTCATCTGGGGCCAGGAGAGAGCAGAGTCAGGAGCAAGGATCTCTGCAGAGGGCACAAACTTCTCCCTTTTGGTGAAACCAGAACTTTCTCCGATGTTTTGAATGTCCTTTTTTTTTTTCCTTGAGGGTGAGAATTAGACAGTAATTTATACAATCGGTTATTCTCCTGGCCAATGCAGATATTTCCATAACTTGGGTGGTGGTATTCTGTTGAGAAAGATGGGACAAGAAGAGCTTTCAGATATGATTGCCTGGTAAGAAATACTGGAGATGTAAAACCTGTGAGTGAAATAGAAATGAAGGGCAGCTCTGAGATGTGATCATGGCAGGCAGGAAGACGGGGATGAGCTGGAGATGGGTTGAAGGACAGAAAACAAAAGGACCCAAGGATGCAGCCCCTCTCCACTCTGCCAAGATATCAGGGAAAAGGTAGATAAGAAAAGTGTCTTTAGAGTTTAGAATACAGGATGATATGGTGATATAGCAGATCTCACAGGCTGCATGCAAAGTCTGTAGGTTTTGTATCTCGTGCTGGTTGGTCACTGTAAATTAGAATATTCAACACAAAAGGAGATAGAATGGATTGGAACAAGGTCCTCCCTCTCTTCTACCTCTCTTACCTCTTACTCTGACCTCTCTCTCGTTCTTACCTCTCTCTTACCCCTCTTAGCTTTTTTACCTCCCTCACCTCACACCCTCTCTCTCTCTCTCCGTCTCTCTTTGGGGTTCCCTCCAGCCCAGGCTGGTGGCTGAAGGCAAAGCCCTTTTTACCCACGACCCTTGCAATAAACCCACGTGTTTCTAGAATATCTCAGCTCTGCAGAGTTCCTTCTCCCTGCCATCCATGGATGTCCCTACAGTATCCCAGGGATTTGGGTGCCCTGTGCTTTCTCAGGCCCAGCTCTGGGCTCTGCTGGATCCTCCACCCTCTCAACGTGCTGCCAGCAGAGGTGGTTTGACAGAGCTCAGTGCTGGCTGGCAGTGAGTGGTTCTCAGGGAGCAGGGCTGCAGCAGCTGCTTCCCCAGTCCTGGGCAGTGCTGGGCTGCCCATCCCAGTGTTTCATTTTAGTCACAGTGGGTGGCAGGGGAACGGGAAATGCAATTAAAGAAATCCCAGCTTCTCATGTGAATCTTGTCAAGCTGTTCTGGGGGAGCGATCCCGGGCAGTTAATGGTATGCAGTGAGAAGGTTTGTCTTCCAGCCCTTCCCAAGGAAATTTCCTTTTGTCTCCTCAAGCACCCCATGAACCAGAAGGACAAATGAACAAGAGCACCTGCCCGAAGTGGAAAATATTCTCCTCCAATTATCCTGTGTGCTTCTATCCTCACCTCTTCTCTTTCCCCACCTGCTTTCTTCTTCCTGCACAAAGTTCCCTTAATCCCAAACATTGTAGGGAGCAGTTGAGCATTTAGCAGTGAGGTGTGACACGAAGACACAACTTTGGACAAACCTGGCTTTGCTCTGCCCAGGTATTTTCCATAGACTGTGGAGACTGGGCTGCATCTTTCTTTGCATCAGAAGGTGCTTCCATGTGACTTTGCACCCAGGGCATGTCCTGTCCTGAGAGTGGAGGGGAAAAAAAATCAAGCTAAAAGGAGGTGGCTCCTTCCCTGAGGTGCTTTGCATAATATTTCAGAGAAGTGTTCAGTACCTTCCCCTTTAATCAATTCTGCCCCATCTGCATAGAGCATCTCGTGTCCACATCTCTGCCTCCTCAGTAATAACCTCATCAGGGACAGCGCAGACAGGCTTGTGCTCCTGCAAAGCAGAGCCTGGCTGATGTCATGTCTCGCCTCAAGGACTTTGCTGGGTCCTCTGGGTAATGGCTGTTAACAGATGCTAAAACACACACGTGTAAGTCTTTGTGCCCCGAGGGCTCACAGGGAGGGGCTCCTGTGTTCCCACGGAAAGAGGAACAGGCGCCCTGGGGCTGCACGAGAGGAGATAACATCACTGCAGGGCAGGAAGAGATGGTACAAGGGAACAGCTCTGAAGGAAGGATTTGGGCTGGTTGGCTTGTCAGGGGTGTAAAAGCTGCCTTTTAGATGTCCCCACCTGCACATCCACGGCAGCAGGAAGGAGCAGAGGTGTGGGGGAGCAGGCAGACAGGGGTGTCAGAAGGCAGCACAGTTTTGAAAGCCCTGTCCAGTTCCCATCTGCCGGCTCCAGGGGTGAGCAAGCTGTGGCTGGGGGAGTTTGCAATCGACAGAGCAGCATTTATAGCATGACTTGTTTGACAGCTCCTGGCACGAGCACAGGACATGGACATGGTTTTTAATAGCACGTTTGTATTATAAAAAGAACTCTGTTTCAACTGAGATTCCCTGGACAGAGGCAGAAGACATTCAGGCAAGGTCAGTGCTGCCGGTGTTGCTGCAGAAGTGAAACAGATGGGAAGTTCAGTGTGTCACCTTGAAAACACAGATCATCACAGCTCTGCTCCTGCTGTCCTTGAGAGCTCCCCTAGTCACTCCAGCATCATGTCCAGAAATCTCTCTGGGGTCTGATTTGGAGGGAGCAGGACCTTGGAAGTGGTATTAAACTTACATTTGCATTCTTTCGGTCTTTGTGTTGGAGAGACAGATCTCTCCCAGAGCAGGGACATGGAGGTGGCCAGCAATGAGGTGTCTCACACTACTAATGGGAGAACTGGGAGAAGCCTGGCACTGCCCAGCCAGTCCCTGAAGTGGTCAGTGTTGGGCACAGCAGGTGCTGTTGGTACCTGTCCCCTCTGCTGTTGGTACCTGTCCCCTCTGTGCCTGCCCTCAGAGGGTGCTCACACATGCCATGCTTAGAAGCACATTCCTGCCCACCAGCTGTAGGGACAAGGAGTGGTGCATTCAGATGTCGAGATCATTCTAAACCACAGTTATTTTATTTAGGTTATTTGTTTAGTTTTGAAGGCATCCTCAGGCTTTTTACTATGGTTGAATATGTTCCCTGGGATGTGGAGACAGACGTGTGGTGCAAGCCAGGATTTGTCTGAGATCTTTGCAGGCTTGGGAGGGTGTGTGGGGTGTCCTGGAGAGGACAGTGCTCACCTGGGCAGGGCTGTGGGGGTCTGGACATGCTGAGCACAGCTGTGTCTGAAGGGGGGGACCCTGTTTTGCAGAAGAGGGAGACTGGAGGAGAGGCTTCTTGCCTTGACCTGCACAGAGCATCCTCCCAGCCCTTGAAAGAAAAACCACCCCATTCCTGGGTCTCCTCCAAGAAAGAACTTCTGAGAATTTCCTGAATTGCAGCATCCCTAAGAGTTTGCCTGTAATATTTGCTTTGCTTGGCCGAGTGATTGACAGCATGGAAACATCACATTCACGTCAGAGCACCTGAAATGCTGTCCCTGCTTCCCAGGAAAGCAGCCTGTTTTATTGGACTGCAGTGAGGGATTTGCTTGGAGGTGAAGAGGGAAGGGAGCTCTATGAGTAAAAACAAATATCAGAAGAATGAAAGCTAGAAAGCGACTGTCTAGGATATTAATCTCTCAGCCCCACTGTTATTTAGGATTTTTCACAGAGTATTATGAGTTGGAAGAGACTAAACTCTCTCTCCAGCAGAGGAAAATTGAGGAAGGTGTTTCCAGGTCTCTGAGCTCTCTGTTCAGGGGTTTTCTTGTTGCTGTTGAATGCAAGTGGAGTTGCAAAAACCACATTTAAATCCTTCATTTTATCCTAATTTAGGAGGCCACCTCAGACATGTTCATCTCATGGCTTTGCTCCTCTTTTTGGCATTTGGCAGAAAGCTGAGCTCTTACCACAGAAAAAGAAACTCAGATGGAACAGAGGAACCACAGGGTCCCCCTCTGGATGCCACTAATTGCACCCTTGAGAGGGGTCAGCTGAACTGGACACACAAACTTGATAAAAGCCATATGAAAAATGATGTTTTGGCAGAGCCCAGCTGTGTTTATTTGGTGTTTAAGGTAACCTGAATACACACATTGTTCACTTCAAATCTTGGCATGCAAACCCTGTGAGTTAAAGTTGTTGTTCTGAAACTCAGTAGCCCTAAATTATATTTGCTGTGAAGCCAGGGTGGAACTTGGTCCAGAGCAGAGTTCCTAAAGCCAATTCTGGCTGGGGACATGGGCTGGTTCCCCATCTGTGAGGGCAGAGCAGCAGAGATAACCCAAGGAGCAGGCACCAGGGTAGCACACAAGGCCAGCTCCCAGCTCTCCTGTGCTGGGGACAGGCTGCTTTCTGAAAAAGTCTCTTTTCTTTTGGATTGAAAATGTTTGGGGTTTTCTTAGAAATGAATTTTCACACAGCAAACTTGTTTAAAAAAAGGAAAGTATTTGAGAGTGCAATCAAATCTTTTTGTAGTTATTTTTTTCTTCCAATATGAAACACTCCTGTCAGCTCCCCATCCTTTTATTCCTCACAAGCGTTTTTTTTACCAAACACCATTCTCTCCATTGAATGTTCTCAGGTTATGCCAATCCTCTGGAACTGTGTTTCCACCAGCATTCTGTGCTGCCCACATGAGGAACAGCAGGGCTCATTGTGGTCCCCTCACTCAGAGGGGTCACAAGTTGCAACGTGGGTGTGGACTCTGACAGAGGACAGCAGGCAGCAGCAGGTTTTAGACATGGAAATCTTCTTTATTTTTCTGACTCCGTTGACTTATATACACTTTTTACAGAAGGCCAGGATTGGCCAAAGAAGTTTAGACTTCATGACTCCATTGGTCACTCTGACCATTAGTTAAGTTCTCCTCTCAGAGAACAACTATGCAAAACACAAGATAATTTCTAAAAATACATATAGATTACATGAAACAGTGTGAGAATCAGGTTGCAAAGATTCAAACACTCGAAAGCAAGAAAATGCAGGGTGACAGCTGATCACTGTGCTGCAGTGCCAGGTGGTGACAGGGACCAAGGGCCAGCAGGGACATGCTGAGAGCCTGGGTTGGGCATGAGCACACTCAGGCAGCAGAGGCAAGGCTGCAGGGCATCCCTCAGCATGGGATAAACTCCCATGACAGCATTTAGGGTGGGCAGCCCTCGGGGTTTGCCTTATGGGGAGTTTGATTTATTGTTTCATGACTGAAATTTGACGTAATATTGCACATATGCCAACATGTGTGTGCTACCCCACGTGTGATCCAAATGGTGTGGCCAAACTGTTAAAGCAATTCCTCCTTCCTTCGTTAGCTCCTTCTGTTGAGAACACTAAAAATGCCTGTGCTTTCAGGGAGAAGTTAACAACCTCCATGTGCTGCACGGCAGATGGTGCAGTAATGGTGGAGGCGTATTTTACAATAACCCTTTTCCACATGGGGAAATCGAGGCATTGAGAAGTCTCTTTCTGATGGCTGAGTGTCAGGGGCAGAGAAGAACTGCAGGGGTGCAGGAGATGGAGAAACTGTGCCCTGAGTTTTAGGGGCTGAGCTCATCCTGCCAAACTCCAGCCACTCAGCTTTGATCAGTGGACTCTTCCAAGGTCAGGAAGAGTAAGAGGTGTTTCCAGAAGACAACCTGGATTTCTTCATATGGACATCTCTCTCCAGAAGTCCCTACCCCTCTCTAAGGGCTGTAGGAAACCCATGGTCAAACTCCTCATGTTTTAGTCACCTTGGCAGATGCCTACAGCTAAGTGGGATCTCAGTAATGCCCAGAGAAGGGTCTGAGCACCTTCCCAAAGCTGATCAGTGCAGAACCCCAGCAATGCAAGGCTCCTCAGCATCAGAGTGGGGATTCCTGATGGGAACAGGTGCTGAATTCTCCAGGAGCTGTGGTGGTTTAACCCCAGTTGGCAGTTCAGTCACACAGCTGCTCACTCACTCACTCAGCAGCATGGGGGAGGAAGTGGGAAGGGTAGAAAGTCCTCCCAAAGGCCAGAGCACTTTTGTATAAATCTTGCCTCACATAATTCTGAAAGAAAACACATTTGTAAATGCCAAAATTTCCCAATGGGCTCCCTACAGAGAGGCAAGGGAGCCAGCTCAGCTACTAAGTTCTGCCTCGTGAATAGCTGTGCTAATAATAGCCACTGAAATTAGATCAAACCACAGGACAGTGACAATAACAGCTCAGATTGTTCAGAGGAGCTGAATGACTTGTGCACCACACCTTTTTCAAAGGCTGGCTATGAATGGCACAAGAGGAGCTCTTTAATGCTGATCCCTCCTGGAAATCTGGGCTTGACAATAAGTGCTAAGCCCCTGGGACAGCTGACCCTCCACTCTTCCAGAGTGCTGGCATTGATTGTCCCAGACTTGAATGCTGAACTTTACAGCAGGACATAACTGAGCAGCCAGCCCAGAAGTGAGATGTCACCAGTGACTCCAGTTGGGAGTTAAACGCTGATAGTGACATCTAACATGAATTTGTCACTGCATTTTTGGTTGCTTTCTCCTACACCGGAGATATTACTTAGGAGGAGCTAAGTAAGCTCACATGAACTCAAACGGGGTGTGCAGTGATGGGGGAGAATATGTCAGATATTGCGCTATTTTGGCCCCAACGCTGTGCCAATGCTACTTTTATTTCACATTTTTACATGCCTCCATCACCACATACCCTACATCCAAGCAGTACCCAGAGTGATCCAGCACATCCAGGTGCTGGGATGGGCTCTCCTAAGCCCCAGCAGTGGCCATGCCTGTTACCCCTGCACTTTGAGGGGCAACACATTGTGACGTGGGTGTGGACCCTCACAGAGGACAGCAGGCAGCAGCAGGTCAAACATGGAAGGCTATTTTTTATCTGATTCCAATTAACTTATATACACTTTTTACAGTGGGCCAAGATTGGCCCAAGGAGGTTACAACCTCCTGACTCCATTGGTCACTATGACCATCAGTCAAATTCTCTCTCAGAGAACAACTATGCAAAACATACAGATAAATTCTAAGAATACACATTGTTTACATGAAGCAGCGTGAGAATCAGGCTGCAAAGGTTCAAACACTTGAAAGCAATAAAATCAGGGGCAACACATGCCTGTGTGCTTGGCTGTGAGGGCTGCTGCTGTCCTTAGCCCTGTGGCCTCTCACATCTGTTTTGAATGAACTGTAGAGGCAAAGCCACCCCTCTGAAGGTGCTGCACCTGTCCCCATTCTCCCCTCTCAGACATCCATCAGGACCCTGTCCCTTTGCTCATCCCAGTGTCTCCCAGGGTGAAGCATCAGCTCAGCTGAGCTCTTCCCTCACCACCTCATTCCTATGCAAGGGGCGTGCTGGGGACCCATCACTGCTCTCTCTTGGCTGCCAGGGGAGCAGGGGTGAGGAAGATGAAGTGGGGCCCGTGCTCTGCCCTGCCCTGCCCGCCCCCAGCAGGACACACTGTCCCAGGGGAGGGCTGCAGCTATTTTGGCAGCTGGAGGAGCCCGCTCAGAGCCAGCAGTGAGGGCAGCGCGGGGAGGATGTGCTGCAGTCATAAAAAATTCCACCGAGAATAAATCAATACAGGGAGGAGGAGAATGAGAGGGAGGGATGGCAAAGTCAGGCTTTCTTCATCTCTGCACACAAAAGAGGGGGAGGCAGTGGGGGTCATGCGAAAGGTTCAACAGGAGCGAAAGGGACCAAAGGTCACGTCAGCAGCTCTCAGGAGCAGGTGACTGACTGTAACATGTAGGGGTGGAACTGGATCTGGGGTCTGGTTCAGACAGCTGCTGGGTGCCAGACTTGTTCCTGCATGGCATTAATTAGCACCTTCTCAGGAGCAAATTGCCTTGCAGCATCGAGCAGCAGAGTGGTGGGCTAATGGTGTGGGCTACTGCCAGTCCAATCCAGGCAGGAGCTGCCTCCCAGAACTGCCAGTTATCCATGAGCTAGGACACACTCTCTCAGCAAAACTGAAGGTCCTTATTATGGTGGAAAATCTCTTTTCCATCAGAATTTTTAACAGGTTGCACCTAGAGCTGGGACCATGCAGCCCAAGATTTCTTTTGTGGTCTCCAGCAAGGGGTATCTGCCCAAGGACCCAGAGTGCTCTGAGTTTTCACATGAACCCTTTGCAGTGTGTCCTGTAGCAAGGGGTAGATTGTCACTAGATTTATGTACAGCACTACTGTTGCTCTGTGTACAAATTAGGTGTGTGGAACAGGGCTGGGCTGTTCCAATAAATAATAAATAAATAAATAAATAAATAAATTGTTAATAAATAACAGAAAGAGCTGTCTGC
This sequence comes from Sterrhoptilus dennistouni, assembly GCA_013397095.1. Classification (NCBI taxonomy): domain Eukaryota; kingdom Metazoa; phylum Chordata; class Aves; order Passeriformes; family Zosteropidae; genus Sterrhoptilus; species Sterrhoptilus dennistouni. The sequence goes on from VWZU01012554.1 coordinate 422,941, forward strand.
TTGCCTTCTCTGCTAAACTGGTGAGCAGCTTTCCCTGCCTGAGATTGAAATGTGTAGCTGAACTTAAGGCTGGACTCAGCCAATGTCCACACTGCCTTTTCATGCCTGTGCTTAAAAGGAGTATTGAGTTGTCTGCCAAGAGGAAGCCCAAGGTCTTGTTTGTGTGGTCCTGGTTTTCCAGGCAAGGACCAGGCTCAGTCCACCAGTAAACACAGAGTCTCTGGCTCTTCCCAAGTGTGCCATGGATGTCCTGGCCATGAGCTAATGATGAGCCTGGGAAGGTGTCAGTGGTCACCAACACCTGCTCCCAGACTGAGAAAATAAATGTCCTGGCTGTGACTGGCTGCAGACCAGAGGAACAGGCTCTGCTTGGCCTGAATCCCTCTCAGAACATCCCATGTAGCAGTGTGGATTTTAGATAGTGGAGCTGCTGCCTATATCCCAATAAGTATCTCCTGTGGAAAAGCTGCCTGGGGGGAATTCAGGCAAAGCAGCCAAGCTCACACATCACACACACCATGGTTAGGTTCAGCAAGGAGAGGCAAGAAGGACCTTTGTATGATCAGTTCCAGCGAGGTTTGTTCCTATATGCCAAGGGGAAATCAGGAACAAAGACCTGACCATGTTGTCTGCACAGGCCTAAATAAGGGGTCAGGAACCAATGGTCAGAGGGCCAGGGGTGGTACAAAGGGCAGGGCAAAGGGCTCCCCTATAGGGGACACGGGGCAGGCCACCAGGGATACCACAACCAGTGGGGAAAGAGGGAAAGGAGAAACCAGTACAATTAGGGACTTATGGGGCAAGCAAACTGGGGTGGATCACAGTGTTGCAAGGCCCCATGGGGGAAGTCTTTTCTTTCAGTCTAGGTGTAAACTCAATGATGTGTCCTTCCAGGGCAGGACCCTGGGAATTCCCCTGAGGGCTTCCAGAAACTCCACTCCAGGGGGAAAATAGGCCATTGAATAATGGAATCAATATGATTCCAACAGAAGCTGTTTATTGTTTACATTACATGGCAGATATAGATTCTAGGTCTACTGTTTACATGGGCATTTTTGGGTTGGCCAAGCTGCTTCTTCCTGAGGCAGGCACACATCCTTCAGGGCATCCAATTGGTCAATGTCTATCCTCACGTTGTGCATCCCCTGTCTGGGATTTACATTTTTTGCAGACAGTTTCTCAGGCTCTCTTCTTATTTTTGATCCTGTTGTTTTCTCAGTAACCTCGATGAATTCCTGAGCGCTCCAACAACAAAACTGCAGGTGGTTTGATAATATTCCTCACAACCAGTGTGGCTGGTGCATCAGAATGGCCTGTTTTACAGATACAGTGCTACACTCCACCACCCCATTCTTCCTTGCCTTTCCCAGGAATACACCATTGACATCTTCTTTGCCCAGACGTGGTACGACCGGCGCCTGCGCTTCAACAGCACCTTGAAGGCGCTGACGCTGAACACCAACATGGTGAGCCGCATCTGGATCCCCGACACCTTCTTCAGGAACTCCAAACGGGCTGATTCCCACTGGATCACCACTCCCAACCAGCTCCTCCGCATCTGGAATGACGGAAAAGTGCTCTACACGCTCAGGTACACCCAGCAGGCTCTGCTGAAGGGAGGGAGAAAAGAGATGGTCGAGTGGTTCCCTGATGCTGTTTTACACCACAACGACACAGACTCTGAGATTCAGAAGGCTGAAAATTACTCCTTTATTTTTGGGATGTGTCTCTCTTTTATGCTATTTTACACAGACCAATTTGATTGGTGAAACAAAAAGGAAAATTTCTTAAATCACATTGGTCAGACCAGAGGGACATTAAGAAGAAGTCCCTCCTAAGAAAAAGAATGAATAACATAAGTAGAGTTGCAAAAACATTTCTTCTGTTTACAGAAAATTCCTTAAGAAAAATATTTCAGAAAACCAAAACACCTCAGGCATGGAACCAGGGCTACTGTTCCCTAAGCTAAAATTCTTTAAAATATTGTTTTGGTCAGTTCTGTTTTATTCTCTTAATAAACATTTGGCTTTTTGCTCCTGTAACTTCTCGCTTGCATAAACAAGTCTGAGAAGTTGACTAAAGAGAAGGGTTTTTTTGAAGGTGAAACTTAGATGTTTTTTCCTCACCTTGAAAATATCCAAACATATATTTTTGGTTGGAATGTTCCTGCAAACAGACTGATCTTCAGCAAATTAGTTCTCAAGGAAGTGAGAATGCCTCTGTCACATTTAGGTGTTGGAATCCAACCAACTTCACCAGCTCGAAATCTCTTTCTCTCTCTCCGTGTCTCAGGCTGACAATCGAGGCTGAATGTCTGCTCCAGCTCCAGAATTTCCCAATGGACACTCACTCCTGCCCTTTGGTTTTTTCCAGTTGTGAGTATACATATTTTAAAGATAGCATTAGAAGGTGGGCAGAGAAACCTCAGTGGAGTAATACTTTCCTGGGGAAACCATCGTCCCTTTTAGCTACATTTTTTCACCTAATTGCTTAATTTCACCCTTCCTGAGCCATTACCCTTCATGGCCTGAAGCATCTTCCCACTCCTGGGCTAGCAGAGGTTGTCTGGGACAGGTTCTCAACATCTCTGAGTTCCTCCTTAATTTGGGTAGTTGGTTGGAGGAGATTATTTCACTGACCACCTGGTCACTCCAGACAGAACACAGATATATTCTGGTGGAGAAATGGCACTCGTCCTGCCTTGCATCTTCCCTCTTCTGGTCTGGAAATGTTCTGCTCCAAAAGAGGGTTACTCAGAGCTCCCCTCTCAGTCACTGCTCATCCAGACTCTTCAGCAGAGAGGGCTTCTGATGTTATCACATCTCCTCTGGTAATTTTGCAGGGAGCCTTTCTGCACCAAGAGATCCCTGTCCTCGTGCGTGGGTGGGGAATCTGATTTAATCATCTGAGCTTGGGTTCTCCTGCTTCCCCTGCCACTGAAGAGATGCAGCTCAGAGCTCTGAGGTGCTTCAGAAGGAGGCAGCATGCTGAGGAAATATCATCCCTTCATCTCCCACCACCCCTCATTTTTTGCTAATTAATGGTGCATGCCCTACACGCTTGATAATTAGAAGCACACTGTTAGTTAGCTGCCAAGCTCTTACTCCATCCTCCTCCAAGGGACTTTCTCCTAGGTCTCTGCTTTACAGCAGGCTTGTTTCTTTATCAGGAAAGCCAGAGGCAGGAGAGGCTGTGCTGCAGCCTGCAGGGCCAGGTTTTCTTCTCCTTGGAGAGTGCACCCCTTCTTTTCCATAGATCAGCTCCCAGGGCAGGAGGTACAGGGGGCACACAGAGCAGCCAGAACCATGCTGGCAGCTTTGTATTCCCAGTGTAATCCTGCTGGGATGGCACTCATGAGGTGCCAGCTGCCTCAGGGAGATAAAACCCTTAAAGATTTCAGGCTGGTGGAGTCACAGAACAGTCAGGGCCGGAAGGGGCTTTTGGAGATCACCTATAACAGTCCCACTGACAGGCAGAGTCACCTAGAGCAGGTTACACAGAGTGCAGCCAGGTAGGGATTTGAATCCAGAGTTTTGACTTCAGAGTATGGGAAGGGGAGCTCCACAACCTCCCTGGGAACACTGCTCCATTGCTCTGCCACCCTCTAAGAAGTCCTTCCCCAAACCAGCAGAGTCCTCTTGGTCTCATTCCCAGCAGTCCTTAGAAAGGCTCTGTTTCTGGCAATGCTTTCTTTCTGACATGTTGGATTATGCCCTTTTCTGACCCAGAGATGGGGCAGCTGAGAGGTGTTTAAAAAGCTTTTATTCTATTTTCAATCTCATGTGAAGGGTGAGACAATACAGATGTTATTTACACCACAATGTTATTTACAGCCGCAATTTACACCATCACAATCAGAAGCCAAACTATTTCCTAATTATAATGCATTATAAGCCTTTCTTGGCCTATTAGTTTTTGCCACACAATGCTATTAATGCCTTAAAGTCCTACTACAATGCACCTTTCATAGTCCTATTTCTCCAAAGTATCCAGTCTTATTTGCAAGGCCATCCTTTGAAACTTGTTCCTAGTTCCACTTCTCTCTCAACAATGTCCATCCTATCCCATGGCATTTCTAAGTCAGCATTTCTTATCTCAAAGTTTGCACACAGATGCACATTATGTGAGCCTTCTGTCAGGCTTTAAAAATTCTCTACAAATGCATTTCCCACACTGGCAGTCCCTTCCCCATCCCCAGGATCTGAAGCAGCCCGTGAGGGGAGATGCAGCCCCTACTCCTATTCTGTGCAGGAAAACCTCAGGGAATCCAAACAAAAGGCACCACAAACACCCGCCTGAAGGGCTCACGTTTGCAGGACAGCTCTGGTGAGATGGCAGTGCTTTTGCAGTCAGGCTGGTGCCCGGGGTGGGGGTACAGGGCATGCTCTACACTGATGCCTGTGGCTGGATCTCCCCAGATGGATACCCCCGGGAGGAGATCGTCTATCGCTGGAGACGCTACTCCATCGAGGTCTCCGACCAGCGCACCTGGAGGCTCTACCAGTTCGACTTCACGGGGCTGAGGAACACCTCAGAGGTCCTCAGGACTGGGGCAGGTGAGGCCAGGGGAGGTGATGCTGTTGTACACTACAATGACACAGATTTCGATTTCAGAAGGCTGAAAATGATACTTCTGTTTTTGGGATGTGTCTTCTTTATATACTTTTTTACCCAGACCAGTGTGATTGGTGACAAGGAGACAAACTTCTTCAGTCACATTGGTCAGAGCAGAGGGACATCAAGAAGAAGTCCCTCCTAGGGAGAAGAATGAAAACATAGGTATAGTTTACAGAAACGTGTTTCTTGCTCACAGAAAATTCCCTGGGAAAGGAATTTTAGAAAACCAAAACATCTCAAGCATGAAACCAGGGCTACAGGGAGGCAGCCCACAGGAGCACCCCTGTGCTGGAGACCTGCTGGCAGGCAGAGGAGTGGGGAAGGAAGGTTACAGCAGCATGGTCAGAGAAAAAAAAATGAAAATGAAGGGATGGACCTTGGCTGGAGGGAGCACAAGGGATAGGGATGAAGGGTGAGGGGAAGATGGAGCAAGGAGAGGCCAGAATCACTGACACCTGTGAACTGTGGGGTGACAGTGCTGATGTGAATGAAGCTACAATGCTGGTGTGAATTTAGCTATCCCTAACTGAAGGGTCAGGAGGGAGAGGAGAGGGAACTTCAGTCCCCTCTTGTTGCAGTGTGTGCACACTATGTAGTCTCTGGGTGATGCTTAGGGATGGAGAAATCAGAGCTTGCAGGTCTCAGTCTTTCCTTCTGTAAACTCGTGTCAGGCTGATGAACACCTGAACTGTGCTTTAAGAGACGGGGACAAAGCTGCATGTGTGAAGAAACTAAATAATGGAAGCCCTTCAGCTCCTCCTCCTCCTCCTCCTCATAATAGCTCACATCCCCTTTCCTTCCCACAGACAACTGAGGAAAGCCTCTGGATTCCTGAAGGTGGGGTGAGCTCATACTTTTAAGCCCTCTGAAACAGCAAGGAGCAGTGCTTCTCCCACTCTGCAGAAGGCTGCTGCTCTTAATAGTGGCAGCCAGGGTAGAAAGGCAGCACAAACTGGGACAAGAAGTGAAAGTGCCTTGAATGCACCAGTGGCCCTCTGATGTTTGTAATTCTCTTTTTTTGGTAATTGCTTGCAAGCTCCATCTTAACCCCAGAGCTGTCAGGTGGCTTTCTTCCAGCACTCACTGTGAGCCCCTGAAAAAAGAATAGAACCACCACTGTAAGTCGCCAAATGAGCAATTAGGATGTACAGCACCACATGCCTTTTCCAGGGGCAGAAGCAGACTCTCAGTGGAAGTGATTGAAGGACACCTCCTTTGTCACAGCTCAGATAGTTCGTTAGCAAGCCAGGCCATGGAGCCTATTACAGCCAAAGAGCTTCCGTAGAAAAGAAACCCTTGCAGCAATCAGCTGGAGATAAATGCTGTCTGCAGTTCCTTCCCTGAAACTTTTTCAAACTGAGTGCTTTTCAGTGTCCTCGGTCAGGCCAGAATGAATGCAGCCTGGTGGCCATATGGACAGCCAGGCAAACAGCCAGTTGGGCAACCACAAAGCCAGCTCTTCAATTAGTCACAAAGACATCAAGCAGGACAGCTACAGAGCCAGCCAGGTAGCCACAGAATCCACTGGCTACAAAACCAGCGAGTCACCAAACCTACTCAGCCAGCCATGTGAATTTAACAATCTGGGCAGCCACAAAACCAGATGGACAGGCACTTCAGATGAGAAAACCTCACCAAAAACTCCAAATTCTGATTTTTTTTGCTTTAGGAAGCCCCATGTTACAATTCCAATGTCTCTGTTGCTTTTTCCTAGGAGAGTACATGGTGATGACAGTTTCTTTTGACCTAAGCAGACGTATGGGTTACTTTGCCATTCAGACCTACATTCCCTGCATCCTGACTGTCGTTCTTTCCTGGGTTTCCTTCTGGATCAAGAGAGACTCTACACCAGCCAGGACATCTCTGGGTAAGAGACAGGATGATGCATGTCTGATGCTTGTCAAACTCTGCCAGGCAAGCAGACTGGCAGTGTTGGACTACAAAATCTCCTGAAGCCATTTTCTGGAGTTTTTGAGCTCACCAGAGAATATTCCACTCCAGCTTCCTGTGTGTAACACTCCACAGCTCAATCAAATCTGGCTCGGGCTGCTGGATTATCTCAGGAGAGCACCTCACTCTCCTGGCTTCACCTGAAACCCAAGCACAGCCTTTTCCAGGCTGGCAATGGGATATTCTCATGCACTAAAAGGGAGAGGCTGAGTTGTGGCATTGCAGTGCTGCCCTAAGGGCTTCTGTCCCATGCACATTTTCCACGTTTTCTTACAACTTTTCAAGGCTTCTGTGTAGGGCTGTTGACAGGAAGGTTGTAGGGTTAATGGGCAGAGTTGCTTGGCTGCATCCACAAAGCCCCAGGCTCTGGCAGGAGCTGGAAGCCCTGTGGGTACAACCTTTTTCTGTCAGTCACCCCACAGGACCCAGAGAGTGACAACAGCTCTGCCTATTGTTTAGATTTTCTCAGCAAACTGCAGTGGCTCCTTGGGGCAGGAGAAACATTCCTGTTGATTGAATGCTGCTCTGATAGGTGCTGGGGAGATCTTCCCAAGCCTTTAATACACTTTGGCTGTATCTGCATTTTGCAGCAAGCTGTGATTCCCAGTGCTGTCCTTCCTATCAGCCCCGCTGACTTTGCCTTTAATTGGAGGTAGCATTCCCAGCCCTGCCTGCAGGTCTCTGTGGGGATGGAGAGGAGAGGAGGGGCCATCAGCTATTCACAGGCCATCCATGATGACCATGTCTCCCCACCTCCCTCTCAAAATTAATTAGTCTGGTGCTGATGGAGAGAGGAGGAGGAAAACAGTGTCATTTCCAATGAAGGTGAGGGTATGCCACAGTCTGTCGCTGGGAATGGAATGAACATCAAGAGGAAAATGTGCCCAGCTCTAGTGACTGTCTCAAAAAACAAAGGCAAGTTTCCCCAGGAGAGGGGCCCCTCTCTATGGGAAGGGACTGCAGCACATGAAGAATAATGTATTCTCTTCACAGCCCCTGTTGTACTTAATACAAATGATCCCCAGCACATTTCGAGCCTGCCAGCCTGCATTAGGGAGATGTAAACTGGACCAGTTCCACTGGCACTTCAGAAATATGGGAAGTCACATCACATCTGCTAATGCAAGTACGGCAGGAAAACATGAAAATCTCCTGCCATGCTCACCCCCAGAGCCACTGAGGTGACCTCAGGAAAGGGTGGCAGGTGGATTTAGGTGGATGCTGGAGAAGGAGAAACAAGTGGACTTCTTGCTTCTTCCCCACATCCTGAAAATCAGTGGAAGAGATCACAATACCAACTCCTGCAGCTGATCCTTTGCTGGCTCCTGACATTTCATCTCTGGAAGCAGAAACGTGAGCATTTCTGCTTCTGCAAAAACAATTCCAAGCCCCACTCATGTCAAAAGAAATTCCTTATCACCTCCTACGCACTTGCCCTCAGCATCAAGGAATGGAGAGATCGTGAAGAGCTGTCTCTGAAGAATAGCCAGGAGCAAATTGAAAATTATGGGTAGGAATCAGACCAAGGAAATAAAGGGAACTTTGTGATTGTTATCAGCTACAGGGCAGCCTGATGACCAGGGAGCAGAACAGCACTGGCAGATTTTTCAGGACATTTTCCAAACAGCACAAGGGCTCTCAATCCCAGGTGTAAGAAATCAGGAAAGGAAGGCAAGAGAACAGCATGGATGTGTCAAGAGCTTCTGGTCAGACTTAAAGGGTGAAAGGAAATGCACAGGCAGTGGAAGCAGGGACAGGCATCCTGAGAGCAGTACAGGGACAATACCCAATTGTGTAGGGATGTGGTTAGGAATGCAGAAGATACTAACAGGGGCTTCTCAGGTTTGTCAGCCATAAAGGGAAGGTCAAAGCAAGCTGAATACAACTGGCAAAAGCTGGTAAAAATGGATGAGGAAGAGGCTGAGGTACTTTTTTGCCTCAGTCTTCACTGGCAGCCTCTGTCCCCACATTCCACAGTGGATGGACTGCAAGGCAGGGACTGGAGCAGCAAAGTCCCTCTCACTGCAAGTGTCTCTCTCAGCTTTGAGACCACCTGAGGAACCTGAATATCCATAAGTCTGTGGGACCTGACAAGATACATCCCAGAGCACAGCTGATGTGGTTTCCAAGCCACATGATACCTGAAAAGCCATGGCAGTAACCAGAAAAAGGGAAATATTGCACCCATTTGTTCAAGGGGTAGAAAGGAGGACCCCAGGAGCTACAGACCTGTCAGTCTCCCCTCTGTGCCTGGGAATATCATGGAACAGATCCTTCTAGAGGCTGTGCTGAGGCACATGGAGGACAGGAGATGAGGATCAACCTCATCTGCATGATCAACCCAGCCTCATGCAGAGTCTGAGTTTCCAGCTCATTTACCAGTCCACATTGATGAGCTGTGTGATGTTCAAAACCTGAGTTTCAGACATCATTCTTTTTCACAGAGCATTGTCAGAGCTCTATTTCCATAGAGCATGGTCATTCTTTTTCACAGAGCATCAGTTCCTCAAGACCACAGTCTGGCTGAGCAGAGCAAAAATGGGACCAGACAACCAGAGGGAAAATGGGGCTATTTCGAGGGGTGTTGAAGACAGAAGTGCTGCTTGTCAGTACTTAAGGCAGCTGTTTTCTCTCCCAGGTATCACGACTGTGCTCACCATGACCACCCTGAGCACCATCTCCCGCAAGCACCTGCCCCGTGTGTCCTACATCACAGCCATGGACCTCTTCGTCTCCGTGTGCTTCATCTTCGTCTTCGCCGCCCTCATGGAGTACGCCACGCTCAACTACCTGGTGGGGAACAAGAAACCACTGGAGCACAGCCACAGGAAGGCCAGGCTGGTAGGTCACAGGGGCTGGCAGAGGTGGATGCTGGTTATGACCCCAAGCTGTTTAAAAAATATCCTTCCTGAGCCTGCTTTGGAAACTGTTGATGTGGTTTAGTGTCGCCAGATGGATACGAAAAAACTACACTCACACTGTTCAATTGTGCGAGCAAAAGAAGGAGGTTTATTTTGGGAGTAGGGTTTAAATAATTTTCGGAGTTTGATCAGGGATTGCAGGATGAGGTTGACACCTCTTTGACCCCACTGGTCAAACGGGAAGTCCATCAATTTGTCCTTCCCTCAGAAAGGAATGCACAGTTTGCAAAACATCACTCTTTGTTTTTATGTTACAAGTGAGAAAACTCCAGTACAAAATGTAAACATCAGACGGCTGAAAAAATCAGGGCGACAGTTTAGTGCCTGACCTGTACTGAGTTCATCCCCACACCACTGTGTGCTGGGTCTGAGAGGTGAGACACAACCAGAGAAAGCAGCTGAGGCTCCCTTAAAACAAGGAAGGCCCTGTCAGAGCCAGGGCACCCTGTGCTCTCTTCAGAATTGCTGGAGAGCTTATCAGAGCAGTTTAGAATGGCTCACACGACTGAATGTAAATGCCACTTTAAGACACGTGTATCAGTTTGATCTCTGGATTACAGAGGTATCTTAGGTCACAGAGAGGTAGAAACCGACTTTTTTTTTTTGTGGAATTCCATCAGGAGACCTCCTGAGTGTGGGGACAGTGAACTCATAGTGGTCATAATTCTCTTCATCCTCTATCATGAGATCTGCCCAAGCTCATGGCAGGTACTTCTGACACACAAACTTCTGAACTGGGGCAGAACCGAAACAGTAAAGGACATATCTCTTCTGTGCCAGGCTCATTTCCCAGCACATCCTCCATATCTCCCCACCCTCCATGTCCCAGGGTGGACAGAGCTCTTCCCTGAGGCCCATGATGGGCCAAGTGGCACACAGCCTGTCCCCAGCTTTTCTCCAGTAACTGGCAGCAAGCAGCAGACACATCTGGGCTGTGTGCTGTGTCTTCAGTGATATCTGAGCTCAGGGAAATGAGGGAAGAGGCCAGAACAGATCGAACAGGTCACATTTCTGCACTGACTGTTATTGGCACAGATGGGGAATCAGTGCAATCAGACCTTTGCTGAGCAGGGCTGTGCCCTGGGGTGCCAGGAAGAACACTACACACAGTCATGCAGGGAGCTGCCAGTTCCCCCAGCACTCAAAAGTGGTGATTCACAACCAGGTGCAGAGACTGGGGATGATCAGTCATCTCTCTCCATTGAACTGCACCCATGATGATCTGATCTATTGCCAGCTGGGTGGGGAACAGGGCGGTTTTTATGCCTTTTCCTCCCTTTTAACCTGCCTTTATCTCCCCCTCCCAGCCACCCGCTGGTGCACAGGTGATGCCAACCTTCACCACCATCAACATCAACCACATCATGCACTGGCCCCCGGAGATGGAGGAGGATGAGGATGACGACCCCGGCTCCCCGTGCCTGGAGGGGAAGGAGTGTGAGAGGTTCTTTTGCTGCATCGAGGACTGCCAGACAGGGATGTGGCGGGAGGGGCGGGTCCGCATCCACATATCCCGCCTGGACTCCTACTCCCGAGTCTTCTTCCCCACCGCCTTCCTGCTCTTCAACATCGTCTACTGGATTGCCTATCTCTATCTCTAGCCCTCCTTCAGCTGGGGTGGACTGGGCACCAGCAAGAGGGGCTCCTCGAGGGGCGTAGAGAACAGCATCTCTCCTGCTGTGGTCAGTCTGAACAACCCCACCTGGTGATTCCCTCCTCCTGCTCTCTCATCTCTTCTGAGAAGAACCAAACAGCTTTTTTTTAGCCTTCTAACATATCTTTTTAGAAAATCTGCCCTTCCCCAGACAGCCCTCTCTCCAACACCACCAGCATTTTAGTCCTTGTAAGATTACCCAAAAACATCCTATTCCCATCTCAAGCATTAGGGATTTTTGTCAAAAAACAAAAGCCTTAATGTATTTCATTTTTCCATCCAATCCTACTCCAAAATTTCAAGGGAAGCGATGGCAAATGGAGTTTTCTGCATAGTTATTAAGACTGCAAAGGAAATAAAATACATCTTTTGACTTCTGCACCACTTCCACCAGAACAGACTTTGTGGGGTGACAGAAGCTCGGAAAGGTCAGAAGGAAATAGCGTGGAAAAGGAAAAGCAGTGCAGCTTTCCCACAGAAGCTGGGCTTGGCTAAAACATTCTGGGCCTGCACAGACATCTGATGGTGGCACTGATGAGGACGGAGTTGCTGCAAGCCTCCCCCAGCTCCCCGCAGAGCATCTCTGAAGCATTCCTCACGGATCACTCCAGGACACCCACCCACCCAGGCACTGCTGATTCCCCTCAGACGGTGATGAAAAGCACTGCACGAGCTGCAAGGGCCCACCTGCCTTACTGGAGCAGGTTCTTCAGGGCCCACGGTGACATTTCTGCTGGGTGACCAGGACTCTGGGCAGGCTCTGCAGTTGGGCGTAGCCAAAAGAGGGAGGAATCCTTGTGGGAAAGGCCAGAAGAAGGCTCCTGAGCCTGTTGTGAGGTAGTTTTCCTCAGCCTGTGTCACACGGGCTGTGAATCACAGAGGGGCAGTGCTGTCCCACGCAGTGACACTCGTTGGTGCCATCAGAGCTGTGCTGGGTGGTCGGTGCCAACCTGAGGAAAGGGTGTAGGAAAGGGAACACACAGCTACCAGTGCATTCCTGCTGCTCAGGTGTGTTCTCTTCTTTATTTCTTTCATAATTGCATAAAACAAGAGTTTTCAGTCTTAACTGGATGACCCCTCCCAGTTGCCATCATCACTTGGCCTGTTTCCTCATAAAATCAGGAAATGCAGAGAGTTGTCCTTGATGGATTTTAAGGACAAGCATAGTGAGCTGGTCCCATCTTAAAGAGATGGAGAAACACATAACACAGTTTCAGCTGGGGAGAAACTGAGTAATAAAGGAGAGGAAACTCAGGCCCAGGGTCTATATTGTGTCAACTGGCTGCCTCCCCATTTACACCAGCTGCTGATGTGGCCCACAGCATGATTGTGAAAAGCAGTGGGCCGTTAATAGTTACTTACTGTGTAAATTAGAAACAGAAAAGATCTTTTTTTAAAACCAGCATGTTTTAGGAAGAAAAAATCATTAGGATTTAAAAGGCTTGTCAGGAGAAGAAAGCTGGCATGGCTGCAGAGGAAAAGTTGGGAAAGGATGGCTCACAGGACAGCTATCAGGGGCAGGAGTTTTTTACATATTCTTGGAGAGCAATTTGATCTGGTTTAAAGACGGATTTTGACGCCGTTAAATCTGATCTGAATAATGAAGTGTCATGTTTAATTCATTCACAAATGCAGCCTTACCTGGGTTCCAGATGAACAGCTAGAGCATCTTATTAAGTATACAATAGTACAACACTCAGCTAAGTATAACCTAATGGGGTCAGACCAGCAGAGCTCTGAAAGGGGAAATTGTGCCTGTCTAACCTGTTACAGTTCTTTTAAAATACCAAGTAAGAGATAAAGGTTACTCAGAAGCATAATTTGCTTAGCTACTCCGACAGCTCCTGAAAGGGAGGAAAGAAATTGTGGCGGGCGGTTCTAACTGAGGAAATTGATTTAGCAAAAGAATTATTAAGGAGGTTCTAATTAGAGGAAATTAACTGAGGGGGGGGAAAGAATTGTTAAGGAAGCTCTAATTAGAGGAAATTAATGTTTTAGAGAGAAAGACACAGAGAGGGAGAAGTCTAAGAAAAGAATCAAAACAACTTGCAGACAAGGGGAGCTGCTGGGTGACAGTGCCGACTCCCAGCCAAGCTGGTTGATGTTCTGCTCCCAGTAGCAAAACGTTATTAGATGTAGCAACAGAAAAAACCTCCTATGACTCAGCCCTGCACCGACAGGGAGCTGGATTAACCAGGGTCCTGTGATCTCTGTGGGGAGCCAAAAGGAAAGAGCATCCTAGATTCAAACTGGCTCACACGACGGGCTCTGAGTGAAGCACGTCCTCACTTGTGGCAAGGCAGCTCTCAGGGGGGTGTGTGGGAGTGTGCCCCGGTGGCAAACCAGGGTCTGTGCCAGATATCTCCCCAGCAGGATGGTGGCTTGAAAGGTGTGCAGGCAGTGGAGGCTGCACTGAGCACAGGGAGCAAAATGTGGAAGGGGAGCAGCTGAGAAAGGGAGGGTGGAAGGGAAAAATTAACAACCCTGTGCAACGGAGCCCAAACGGCTGCAAATTTGCTGGAGCTTCGAAGCTCTTGGTGAGCACATATGATTATCATGGGCCCTGGAGAACAGACTTCAGCTCTGAGAGCAGCAACTTGTTGAAATTAGACTTTTTACAAAATCAGCCAGGAGAGAAACAGGGTGTAAAAAAAAAGCCTAAGAGGATGACAGGGATTCGGACAAAGTAGACTTGAAAGATTGTACAATTTCACCAAAAAAAGATAAAGCCAACACACACCTAGGTAATTTAACCAATGATGGAGGATTTGACAGAGGAAAATAGTCTAGCGTGGGCTGGAGCACAAGGAAGCTGATTACTAAGGCTGGGGAAGGAGGAGGGAGGGGGCTTTTTGGCTTAGGAAAGTCTGTGCCCATCATCCACAGCACAATAAATAAAGGCATGTACAAATTCAATCATGTTTTTAATTTTCTATAGTATCTCAAAAGAAAAAAAAAAAAAAAAAAAAGAAGAAGAAAAGAAAGCTAAGAAAAGCCAAAAAGAAAAATCTGCCGTTCCTTTGGAATTACTTTGCAAGGCTCCAGTTTCCTTATAAAATGGTTTTGCAGCTATCAGGAGGGAGCCCAGGGCACAGAGACACACAGGAGCTGTGAGTTATCTTGCTTGGTGTCGTCCTGAGAGTCAAACCCCTCTGTGCCCTCCTAGGCTGGCATTAGACTCAGAAATGGTGTGGGGCTGGGCTGTGCTGCTCTGGGCAGGGAGGACAGAGGCACCAGGGCTGCTGCAAAGCACTTGGGTTCTTCAAACCCCTAAAGGCTGTGCTGCCTTCTCCTCTCATGGAGGTTTCAACATCCTCCCCTCTCCCCAGGAATTTGGTGGAGGAGCTTCATGCTGTTAGCCTCACCAGCCAGGTGGGCACTGGGCTTCCCTCACCTCCTGCCTCCCCTTCCCAGGGAGCAGCAGGTCACATTCCCAGCCCTGCACATCCCCCTGCCGTGACAAACATCTGGGACATCCCAGGCCAGCAGGAGCAGGGCAGGGACCTGTCCCTTACTGCTGGGCTCTGCTGAGTCCACACCTCAACCCCTGGGGTCAGTTTTGGGATAGAGCTGGGGAAGGGTCTGGAGCACAAGCCTGATGAGGGGAAGATGGGGGAGCTGGAGGGGCTCAGCCTGGAGAAAAGGAGGCTCAGGGGACACCTTATTGCTCTCTACAACTCCCTGAGAGGAGGGTGTGATGAGGGGTGGGTCGGTCTCTTCTCGCAGATAACAAGAAACAGGATAAGAGAAAATATGCTCTAATCGTGCCAGGGCAGGTTTAGGTTGGATATTGGGGGAAATTTCTTACTTGGAAGGGTGGTCAGGTTTTGGAACAAGCTGCCCAGGGAAGTGGTGGAGTCACCATCCCTGGAGGTGTTTAAAGACGTGGAGATGTTGCACTTGGGGAGATGGTTTAATGGAGTTCTTGGCAGTGTTAGATTTACATTTGGACACAATGATCATAAAAGGTCTTTTCCAACCTAAATGATTTGATGATTCTATCACTCTGCTATCCTAGTATCTAATGATGGGGACTGGAAATTATGGTCTCAGCATTTATGTCTTGTGGCCTTTGGAATATAAAAGGAAATCAGGAAAAAGGTTGATTTGTCATTTCTCTGCCTCCAGTTCCTATTCTTCCCCTCCAAATTATGACACATAAGGAACCATTTTTAGCCTGTATGCTCTTCAGGACAGGGATTCTGTTGCTGTGTGTTTGTACAGGGGCTGGCACTCTGGGGCTTGGTCCTTGACTGAGATTTCTGGATGCTTCTTATTATACATAATAAACAACATTATACACTGCCCATCCTCACCACTGTCTGTCTACACCTTGTAAGAAGAGTAAAAATTGTCCCCTGTCCTCCTCCTGATGGGGTTACTGGAGCTGGTAAATTTATTTCCCTAGAGAAAACTGTCTTGTTGGAAAGTAGGGAAAAATGTCAGTGATATTTTTGATGGGTGGTGGATATTTTTGGGCTTAAGAAACCCATATTCTGCCTTAAGAAAGGCAGAAGTTGCTTCAAGTCAGCCCTGCTCAGGAGCAGTCCCAGCCATTTAAAGTCATTATTTGTAAAGCAGAAGACTTTGCTTGTTCCCCTCAGTCTGTTGACATTGTAAATAAAGCAAATTATATTTCCCCAAGTGTCTTGGTGGGGAGGGTGTTTGGCAGTAATATTTGGTGAAATTTATTCCAGCCTTTCTATATCCCTATTCCTGCTGGTAATTTTGGAGCCATCCTAACCCAAAGCTCTGGAGAAGGCCTCCCTCAAGAGACCCACACAGCCACACCTGTGGCACTTTAATCTTTTAATCATTTTATCCCCATTTCTTGCCCCACTTTTGAGTGCCAGTGAGGCACAGGGAGGGAAGGTGCTGTTTTCCCAGGGACCCCTTGCTCAGCTCCAACCCACAAATGGAGCACCTCCACCTCTCCCTGGCACACTCTGTATCCCTCCAAGACTCAGCAGCTCCCAAAATGTTAAAAAACATGAGGTCACAAAGGGGGAGGGAAGGGGAGAAGAGAAAGTTATATTAAGTCGTTACTTTTTATATTCCTAATACACATTCATTATAATTTGTCTTCCTCTTAATGCCTCGGGTTTGTAGGCCTTGGGAAGATTGAATTTAAGGAGAGTGAGAGTGGCCAAAAATGTTCCAAGGCTCAGGGTGAAGGGGGAGGCACAAACACTCCTGCCTGCATGGGATGGGAGCTGCCTCCCCTCATGGAGAAATGGTTCCATCACAAAACCTCTGGCAGCCCATGGAGGGCAGGAGGCACCTGCTGTGAAGGGCTTGGGTAGAACACACCTTTGTCTCCCTGTGCTTACATCAGAGTGGGTGAAGAAACCCAGGGGAAATGTCCTATTGCCTGCAGATCTCCAATGGAAAAACAAAAAAATGAAAAAAAAATTTTAAAAATTTTTTTTTAATTTTTTAAAGGGTTGTGCATGAGAAAATTGACTCAGTTTTCTGTCAGGACCCTCAGGTCTTTCAGGTTGCTTCGTTGTTGATGCTTGACATGATTTTACCCCTCTCTTCTTGTTTTTTCCCCTTCCACTCACATCTTCCAGAAGAAGTAACTCATAGAGTCTGGGCCCTCTCTGCCACCCTTCTGGCCCCACCTGAGCCTCTCTGACAGGAAGAACAATGCAGGATGGAGGAGAGCTGAGGGAGCCTCAAGAGTTGCTCCGAGCAGGTCGGCATAGCAACATCTCCAGGGAGAGCGAGCACTCCATGGGGTAATTTCCATTCGCTTCAGAGCCCACTTGGGCTGCTGGAGTGTATAAAAGGAACTCAGAAAAAGCCTGTTAATTAGGATTAGCAGCTTCAGGAGCATCAAGCCACAGTGCTCTGAGCTGAGCCATTTATCTGAGAGAACTCGAGGCTCTTGGCTGCCTCCTTCACAAGGCACAGGACACCACGTGGCAGGGCTGACAATGCTGAAATCAGATGGCAAAGCCATCTCTGAGGGAAGGGCCCTACCCTGGGTGCTGAATAGCTCTGCTGCCCCTCTCCTGTGCTCACACCACCCTTGGCTGGGCTCAGGAGGCTCAGACCTGTTACCCCTGCACTTAGAGGGGCAACACATTGCAACGTGGGTGTGGACCCTCACAGAGGACAGCAGGCAGCAGCAGCAGGGTCAAACATGGAAGGCTCTTTTTTATCTGCTCCAATCTACTTATATACACTTCTTACAGAGGGCCGGGATTGGCCCAAGGAGGTTACAACCTCCTGACTCCATCGGTCACTATGACCATCAGTCAAATTCTCTCTCAGAGAACAACTATGCAAAACACATAGATAAATTCTAAAAATACATATTGTTTACATGGAGCAGCGTGAGAATGGTGCTGCAAAGGTTCAAACACTTGAAAGCAATAAAATCAGGGGCAACACAGACCCATCTTATCAACACAAGATAACCCACAGGGCGTGTGCTGGGTGAGGATTTGGGATGATGCACATGCCATGAATGCATGAAGAGCCCCAAGGGAAAGCAGCCACTCTGGACAGGAGGTGGCACCCATGGGTGTCACCAAGCTCTTCCATGGGCTCCTTGGAAAAGCAAGGCAGGGACATTTTCACAGCTGCTGGGATATGGATTTTATTCAGCTGCCATAAGGTTGCTGCCTTTCATCATTCTGCTGCATGAAAGACCCAAGTAAGGTGATAAGTCTGTAAAAATGAAACCCATCTTTGCAGCAGCCTGTGTCACACACATGGGCAAAAACGGGCTGTAGGGAAAGGTTGAGTCATTGCCAGGCTGCCATTGGGCTGATTTGCATCTCTGGAGTGTTACTGACCCTGACAAACCTCCTCGGGAACTTTTGCTGCCACCTCCCCTTGCCAAATGTGTGGTGAAACACAGATGTCTCCCTCACATTATCCTGCTTCTCTGGGTGTTTTTACCTCCTCAGGGTAAAACATTACCTGAATCAGAGCTGAAGGCAAAGCTGCCCATCTGGGACTGGAGCACCAGTTTCCTGCTATACTTTACTCTTCCTGGGGAAATATCTTTAGGTCTGGTCATAAAAATACCCGTGGCAGCAATTCAGTCCTTCACACTGCAATCTGTTTTTTCAAGATGATGCAGTCCAGGCAGCCATTCTCTCAGCTGTGCCCATCACAAAGGAAAAAGTCCTTTGCCATATTGACTGCTGGACCAGGTTCGGGCAGCACTGAAACACATTTTAAGGCAGAAAGGGGCCAATTCTCCTCCCATTTTAGCCACAGAAACTCCCAGTTACCTCGAAGATTAGATATAGCAGCAGAAACTCAGCAGGTAAGAAAGACAGGGAATCCCTGCCCAAGAGTTTACAGCCAGCATCTCAAAAATGCTCAGTATCTACTGCGGCCCTTGGCATGAGGACATTCCATGAGGAACATCCTTCACCAACCAATCCTTCTGTCACAGCCAGCCCCCTCCCAGCATCCAACAGAGATCAGGAGCTCAGGGAAGGAAGTCAAGACAAAGTGTGAGGAGGAAAAGCTGTAGTAATGATTTTTAGTCAGCCAGAACTGTCGCACCTTAAAATAACAGGTACAATAACCATTCTAGGTGACTGAGTTTCTGAGTAAGAGCACACATTAGCCAAACTGCTGGAAACATAGAATTGAAGAATAGTTTGGGTTAGGAGGAATGTTTAAATTCAATCCAACCTCCAACCTCCCTGCAATGAGCAGGGAAATGTTCATCTAGATCAGGTTGCTCAGAGCCTCAGAACCTGACCTTGGATGTTCTCAGAGATGGGGCTTCTACCTCAGCAACCTATGCCAGGTTTTCAACACTCTCATTATTAAAAAAAAAATTGTCTTTGTGTCTAGTCTGAATTTACCATCTTTTAGTTTAAAAGCATTACTCCTAGTCCCATTTTGGCACTAAGCTAAAGAGCAAAAGGACCTGCACAGCTCCTGTACCCCCTCTGCCCGGCACCACTGGGATATTAAAGCCTAACGGCTGAGTGCAGGAACATGCTGAGCTCATTCAGGCATTTCTCATTAGTTTCCCATGACTTCTCAATATCCTGCTACTCAATATATTCATCTGGCAGCAAATTAGAGATGAGGGAAAAGCGTCTCTCCCCAAGTCATCCAGAGAACACAAAGCGACGAAGCAAAATCATAACAGACAGGGAGACTTCTTGTGAGTCATCATCTTCCCTCCTTCCCCTCTCCCTTTGCAGTATTGCTGATTGCCCCAGGATTGCTCCATGAAGCCTGGAACTAAAATACCTATTCCTGCTCTTTTTTTGCTTTCATTTCACAGGAGGAAAGGAAGAAAGCAGCAATTGGATCTTTGTGTCTCTCCACTTCAGACACCTTGTACATGCTCTGCTGAGATTGATGGCCCAGTTATGCCAAACCCATGACATAAATTAACTGTTCCCTTTCCCATCGAGCCCAGTGAGATCTTACCCACCCACCAGCACCAAAAAAGGAACACCAAACCAAAAAAAAACCCTCAAAAAACCAAATGAAACAAACCAAACAAGTGGATTCATCAAAGAGAACACCAGACAGCTGTGATCAGTGCCAAACAATCCAGGGGTGCTACACATGAAAGGAAGGGAAATGGTCTCATGTCTGTAGAACAAAGAAAGTGTTTTTTGTCAAATCTTCAGATCCGTGTGTTCAAACTGCAAGGTAATTTCAGTGGCATTGGTTTTGCTGTATCCTACCACATATTTCAAATTATAGCTTGATCATCAACTTTCACTGCTCAGAAAGGGAGATAAAAATTTGCTCTAGGCTGCTGTATTTTAAAGAACTATTTCTGATTTCTTTGGCCAACTTTTCGGAATGAATACATTTGTCCTTGAGATATGTTTTATTTGATCTGCATTGATATTCACAAAGTAACCCACTTCTCCCTGGCTGAAGGGACTGAAATGTTTGCCACAGGGATTTTAGATAAGCCATTAATAAATGTTGCTGGGTTTAGGGGTTGTAGAGTCACCATTCCATGTGGACCTAGAGGTGGCCAACATTCCTTCAAAGTTTAGGACTTGAATTCAAATTCACTGCCAATGTATATGTAGATATTAGGGGAAAACTTGGCAGGTTGAAACCATCCCCATCTTTCATCAGCTAAAGCAACAGAAATATCTAGTTTGGAACTCTTGGAATCCAAAAGTGCAGAAAACTGAGTCCACACACAGCATCCCTCTTGTGAAAAGAGAGGTGAAAAGCAGTGAGGTCTTGGCCTGGCCCTCTAGAAAGGCAATGCCATGAGCTCAGCTCATCCCTGGTGTCTGCCACCTCCCTTCTGCTCTGTGACTCCTTTCACTGAGGCTGCTGCCCTTGCAGACTGGAAAATCTATATTAAGTGATGTGCAAAAACGATCCAAAGGCATAGGAGTTTGTTCCCTAAGCCACATACACACACAAAACTGCTTTTTCACACCAAGTACCTCTTGCAGTGACAGCTTTCACCTGCTGATTGTCCCAGCACTTCCAGGAGGGTTGGTTTGTCTTGAAAATACCAAGTCAGGAGGAGAGACCTGGAGTTTATGGACCATGTTGGTTTTTACTGTCTTGGGACAGCCAGAGGTCCAGGCTCTTCAGGAGCAGAGTCCCAAGGGAGCAGAAATTCATTTGGCTGGTAGATGAGTTTGCAGGGAGAAGGGAGAAAAGCAGGATGTGACTTTAGAAGAGGTTTTACTCCAAAAGGCAGATGATGAATGCAGGTAACTCACCTGACCTCACATGTAGTTCATGACTTTAGATGGAACAAGCACAGAGAGGAAAAAAAAAAAAGAAAAAAATAATTCCAAAAATAATACAGATTTTCAGCCACCTAAAAATGTTTGGGAACAGAAACAACTTCTCACTGTGGTCAGATTCTAGAACAAAGCCTGAGCTCTCCTCAGAAGATCAGATCCTTTGTTGGTGGCCCAAAACAACCTCTGTGAGGATAAAGCACAAGGACCTCACTTTCAAGCAATTAAAAAGCCTCCTGACCTCAAGCCACCCAAAGCAGCTTTTTGTAACATTTCCCAGAGCCAGGCCTGGCCCTACACAATCCCACTGCATGGGGGCAATTGAAAATTGCTCCAGAAACCTCCAGTACCTGGGGGCAGGTCTCCTTCACCAGAAATCCCACTGCTCTCCCACAGTGGGCCCCAGGAAATGACATTATTCCCATACTGCATCCAGACATCCTGCAATACATGAAGAGGAAATAAATAGACTGAGGCACCTTGCTTTCCTCCATAAAATCCAGGGCAGCCAGGACACAGCCAAGCTTTTCCTGCACCCTGAAATGGGAGAGGGTCCCTGGCAGGACCCTCATCCCCTCATCTCTCATTGTACAGGCAGATTATTATACTGCAAATTTTATTTTAGCTATAACTGGGAAAAAGTAATCAAAGAAAATGCAACAGCTCAGAAGGAATCAGAGTAGGATTAGACATTTATATGAGCAAGAATAGCTCCTGCACTTTGACTTGCTGCGATAAAAATAATAAGAAGCTCAGTTTTCATGCTCCAGGGCAGAAAAATGATCTCTGAACAAGGTGTTAGAAATACATTTCCTCTCACAACAGCAGTCCTCAACTGCCCAGGCCACAGCACAGGGTCTGGGGATGTGTAGTGGTCACTGCTAGAGGCACAGCTGGCTGGGAGCCCACGGGCTTGTTCAGGAGCTGCTGCAGCCCTGAGAGCAGGAGAGGGGTTGCACAGTGTCAGGAGTAAATGGAGCAAAGCCATCACTCCTTTTTCTCTTTGCATTTCCTTGCTAAGCCCTAGCCCACACCAAATGAAGACCAGTGACTCTGTGTACTGGATCCCAGGGATCTCCTCACTTTCTCTGGCTTGTTTCTCTGCAGAGATGGATCACTGCCACCCCTCCTTTCCCCCCCCAGGCTGAGCCTTTAAGTGGTAATGGCCTTAGCCCCAGCTGATGGATAAACTGGCTTGAGACTGATCTCTCCGGACCATTAAACCTTTCCCCAGCGACTAGCCATTAATCCCTCCAAAAGCCCTCCTAGATGAGGTTGTTGTTAGCAGCATCAATCCTTTTTAAGGCCCCAATTTGCAGGGGAAAGGAGCAGGGAAGTGCGGGAAATGGGTGCATTTGTCAGACAGTGCCATCTGTTCCCTGGGTCACAGACAGCCCGGCCCGAGCTCAGGGCTGGCAGCCAGGTGAGTGTGGCCCTGATTTTTCAGCCTTCTGATGTTTTCATTCTCGGATTGGAAAGTTCTCATGCTTTGTAACAAAAATAAAGACTGATAGTTTGTAAATACAAAGGGAGAAGGTGTTGGGAAAGATGGGACAGGAAGAGCTTTCAGATATGATTGCCTGGTAAGAAATATTGGAGATGTAAAACCTGTGAGGGAAATAGAAATGAAGGGCAGCTTTGAGATGTGATCATGGCAGGCAGGAAGACAGGGATGAGCTGGAGATGGGTTGAGGGACAAAAAACAAAAGGACCCAAGGATGCAGCCCCTCTCCACCCTGCCAAGGCATCAGGGAAAAGGTAGATAAGAAAAGTAGTCTTTAGAGTTTAGAATACAGGATGATATGGTCATATAGCAGTTCTCATAGGCTGCATGCAAAGTCTGTAGGTTTTGTATCTCGCACCAGTTGGTCACTGTAAATTAGAATATTCAACACAAAAGGAGATAGAATGGATTGTAACAAGGTCCTCGCTCGCTCTCTCTTACCCCTCTTACTGCTCTGACCCTTGCCCTCTTACCTGCCCCAGCTCTCTTACCACCCTTACCCCTGTGATCTCTCTAACTTCATACTCTCTCTCTCCCTCTCTCTTTGGGGTTCCCTCCAGCCCAGGCTGGTGGCTGAAGGCAAAGCCCTTTGTATCCACGACCCTTGCAATAAACCCACGTGTTTCTAGAATATCTCAGCTCTGCAGAGTTCCTTCTCCCTGCTGTCTACAGATGATCCTAGAGAAAGGACAAATTGATGGACTGCTGGTTTAACCAGTGGGGTCTGAGGGGTGTCAACCTCATCCCTCCCAATCACTGGTCGAAGTACAAATCCTATTTAAACCCTGAATCTAAAACTTAAGTTCTTCTGTTTTTCACTCTCCACTTGACAGGTGACTGCGGTTCTTTTCATGTCCGCTTGCGACAGATGAGGGCTGTCCCTGTACAGCACAGAGCACCCAGCACAGGGCAGGACAGCACTGCTCCAGACACCTGGGGGATTGAGGAAGACCAGGAGGAAAAGCTGGCATTTTTTTCCTTCATTGCAGCACCTTTGGCTGGGGGCAAAAGGATCCAGCCTACGGAGTTACCAATGAATTCTTCTGGTATCTGCAGAGATGCTTTCAAATGAACAGGTCTGGGACAGCAATCACCCACAGCATTGCTACTTAGAGACCCAAACAAGTCCCCTTGTCTTGGCTCCTCTTTCTAATTCTAATGTCTGCACTATTAAAACAGCCACACTTTCAGCCAGAAGACTTCATTTGCCTTAATGTTGACTTTGGAAAGTGGAATTTCAACCACCCAGTCCATATCCCCCTGTCCCTTTCAGCCTCTTTCCTCATTGTCAGCACACTGGTCCTGGTTATCTTTCCTTAGCTCTTCCAGAACCTTTTCTCATCCTTAAATCTCATTACCTTGAGCCATGCTTAGGGGCTTGGGAGGAGGATGGTGGCAGTAGAGGCGCTGAACTGTCCCATGCTGCCCTGATGGTGGCAGCATGGAAATCACATCTGCAAAACCACAGCCCAGTGTTTCTGCATTTTAACCTAAAACCTCACAGCTATTTTTTCCCCTCCCCTGTGTCTGAAAAGTGGCAACTTTTGAACTCTGGGGTTTATGCCCATGTGAGGTTTTCAAATGAACGTTTAAGATCAGGTTTTATAGAGATGAGATGATATAAGCTGGAACCAAGCTGCAACTGTGGCTGCACACAGAGCAAACTGTGCCCCAGTCTGGTCTGTGCTCCTGCACATTACACTGCTGGTAATGATCCACTGGAGTGGTCACAGAAGGGAAGGGACTGAGGGATGGTGCTGGTACAAAAATTGTGGGCAGGACTTTCCTTCTGGTGTCAGTTGTGTGAGGGATGGCTGCCCAGAGTTCAGGCAACACCAGAGAAAACAGCTCCAAAGCTTAAATTGATGGCTTGATTTAACCATGATGCCATTGCTCCCAAAGCATGTCCAAGAGGAGCAATGAGAGGGAAAACCCCTGGCACAAGCACAGCCTGGAAAAGGATGTAACCATGCTTGGCCAAAGAGCTGATCAGTGCTATGCTCTTGATTAGGCTTCCCATGTCTCTGTGCTCCATTTGCCAGCTGCAATTTGGAAATGACCATGTCAGTTCTGCCCTTTCAGGGTGAGACTTCTTCTACCACGGAACACATCTCACTATTAACAAGCAAAACTTCTCCACATCCTCATCAGAAGGCCAGATGTGTTTCTTCCCTATCAGCACAGCCCATGTCCTGCATGAATGAATCACCAGATGAACGTGAACAGGAGTTTTCAGAAGTCTTTGTGGCTTTGGCAATGGTTTGGTTGGTGCCGAGCACACCAAGTACAGCCAGAAACAGCTGGACTCCACAGGGGGAAAAAAAAAAAGGAAACAACCACACACACATGCAAAAATCATCAGTCAGGCTCCTTTTAAATGATTAATGCAGTGCACAGAGAAAGGCTTTTCAGCTCTCAAATCTTCCCATGATTATATAAACCTTAACTCATTGCAGCTACCCAGGACCCGTGTTTGTTTGTGGGCATTGGCAGCTGCTGTGGTGTTATAATTAGAGCAGGGAGTGAGGAGTCCCACGGGGAAACAGAGAAAACCCCAAATTGCTCAAGTCATTTAAACATTCAGGGAGATAAAACACTGCAGAGAGGTTCTGGAGTGAGCACTGCTCAAGGGAGGGAAGGGTTACAGCCACCACAAAAGTTGTTTCTGCTCTCTTGGGTCCAGACAATTAATTACAGTTATTAATTATTTAGGATGCTACAGTAATAATTAGTGTGATAATCACCTCAGCCGCTGAACTCTTAGAATGACAGAATTATTTGGGTTGGGAGGGACCTTAAAGATGATCCAGTCCAAGCCCTTTGGCATGGGCAGGGGCATTTTTCACCAGACCAGGTTGCTCCAAGCCCCATCCAACCTGGCCTTGAACACTTCCATGGATGGGGCAGCCACAGCTGCTCTGGAAAACCTGTGCCAGGGCCTCACCACCTTCACAGGGAAGGATTTCTTCCTAAAATCTAATCTAAACCTGCCCTCTGTCAGATTAAAGCCATTACCCCCTGTCCTATCATTAAAAATCCTTGTCCAAATTATCTCTCAAGCTCTTTTGGAGCCCTTTTAGTTTCCCTTGAGCCTTCCCTTCTCCAGGCTGACCAGAATGGTCCTACTGCCCTGTTCCCCAGCCCTCTTTTGGGCATCTGTCTGGGGAGAACTTCCATGTGACCCCAAATTCATCCCCAGGGAATGGCTTTCCCCAAATCCATTGCCCAAGAGACCTCTGAGAATGGAGGGCATTGCACTGATCTGAGAGGTTTTGTCTCATCTCAGGGTTCCACAAGCCATTACCTTCCTCAGTGAGGAGTGACCACACAGAGGCCACTTCCCATCCCACAGCCTCCCACCTCCATCAGGTAAATCAGAAGGACAGGGATGCCCCAACTCCCCTCCAGCCCCTCTCCTTTCCATCTCATCAACCAGCACCTCATGCACGAGGATTCAACCCAACCAAAAATTAACAGGTTTTGCAATGCCCACACCCTGAAGAAACAACACTGAAAGCCAAGAGTCAGCTCTTCCTCTCTACCTCCAGCCTCTCCTTCCCCCCAGCAGGCAGATCCCAACTGCTGCTCACAACATCCAGGCCCTGGTGGTGACCCAGCAGGTGACATCCCCCAGCCTCCTGGGGCCTTGGGTAATGGGGAAGTGTCAGGGATTAGAGGCAAGAGAGCAGCGGCTGCAGTATAAAAGCAAACTGAATAATTAAAGAGAGGAGCTGTTCCTCGCAGAGAACAAAATGAAAGAGTTGTGTGATTTGAGCAGAAGTGACCTTTACACTTCATTACAAGGAGGTGGCGTCCTCATGGGGTTATTAATATTTCCAGCTGAATTAGTTTGGGTTAAAAATGGCTCAAAGGAATGAAGAAGGAGAGGGAGAGTGAACAAAAATATATCATTCTGTCTTTTCCTCCTCCTCTTTGCTTTTTACTTTTTACTCTTTTTTAATGTAATTTGTTGACTTGAAAGCAGAAGGGGCCTAGTGGCCATCAGGAATGAGGCTTCATTAGAAACAGGGAGAGCTGCAGGGTGACCTGGCTGAGGGATCTTCCCTCCACCCTGGCTGTGCTTCAGAAGAAGTCTGTGGTGCCTCTGTGGCTGTTTCCACATTCACATCCAGGGCTCAGAGGGGGTTGTCACTCTCCAAGCTGCAGAGACATCACAGAATTGACATTCAGGTGGCTTTCAGCCAGTAGTGGAGCTCAGTGCTGCTGGGTCCGCTGGAGTCAGTAGGATCTCCTAGGGCAGACATGCTCCTGTGGTTACTGTTCACCACTCTGTGGGCCAACTGATTCCTTCTCCCACAAAACATCGATGTGGAAAAGGACAACCCTGCTCAGCACATTTTAACCCACCCTGACACAAGGGACAGACAAACACCCTCCCTCCCAAACAGAGACAAAGACAGGGTTTTCATCAAGGCTATTTTATTAGAGGGCAGAGTACAGAAATCCTACAGAAAATAGAGCTGCTTCAGTTCTGTAATGCACACACACAGTGGAAAGGACCTTCACCCCAGCCTGTCCCAGCCCCACATAGCCCCACAAAACCACGACTGCCAGTACAGTCCCAAAGCACTGGGTGAATTAAATGAGTAAAGCTAAGCTCAGAAACCTGAACCTAAACCCAAGCTGCCGTTTTGCTGCTCAGAGCCTGGAGGTGAACACAGTTGTGCTTTTTGCTCTGATCATTTAGTCTCATATTAGTCCCATCACTGAGATGCAAAAGAATTGCTGCCTTGATGACACAGCCAGACACCTGCTTGCCTCTCCACAAGCCTGGCCTGAACGATTTCCTTTACTGCCTCTCTCTGCCCAGCAATAACTGTCACCAGGAAAACCCACCAGAGGAAAGAGAAGGGGAGAGAAACACAAAAGCAGGTGCACATCACTAAGGAGGGAGGGTGCTGTGGTGGAGCCTGCAGTCACTCCCAGAGGCTGCATTGTCACCACAGTGGTTCGCCCCTTTCCACCCTCCCAGAGGCACTGCAGGTTGCCTTCCCCTGCTCCACTTGTGGAGGGGGCCCTTGCAAATTTAATGCAAAAAAAAAAATCCAACCCAAATCAAATAAAGGCTAGAGGCTTTTGAAGTGATCATGAAACGGACACGGTGGCAGCTGCCTCTCCTCCAGTGGCTGCTGAATCACAGCCCCTCACTTATTTATAGGCGTCCCCAGGGCGCTCGCAGGCAAGCCGATGACAAATGCCAGAGAACATCCACCCTCGGCCCCACAAGGTGTTGTTTTCCTGGCTGCAAAGGAGATGCAGAGTGAGGAAACAACACCCTGTCAGCTGTGCCAGACGGGTGCAGTGGAGGCAGAGACACTTCACCCACCAGCCAGAGCCTCCAGCACCGTCACCTGGGTGCTGCTCCCAGCAAAGGGTTCACCCTCCAAGGTGTAGCTCATGCCCATTGCTAATTCCCAGGAGTTTTGATGCCATCTTCACTTTGACAAAGGGCAACACTGCAAAGAGGACTCTGGTGCACAGAGCAGGTTTATCTGGGTTCTGAAGCAATTCCAGGGATGGAGGCCAGGATGCTGATGCTCCAGAGGGAGAAGCACAAGTAGATGCTGAGAGCCAAAGTTTTCCCCTTATTGCTGGAGGCTATTGCACATGGGCCAGGCATTGAAGAGTTCCAAGGGCAAGAGAGGGGAAAATTCAGACTTGATATGGCCTTGGTGCTGGGAAAAGGCATGAATGTGAGGAGAGAGGAAGGAAAAGGCTGAATCTTCCCCAGGCTGGGTCAGGGAGGGAGAAATACCTCTCAGGGAAAGCAAAGGTGAACAGTACCACCTTGTTCTGTCCTTAAGAGCATCCCTCCCACATAATGCCCACCAGGGCTCTGTTCCAGAGGGAAGAAATCATTTCCTTTGCCACAGTGCCAGGGAGCTCTCTCTGGGTGCATCCACAAACTCTGGTGCTGTAAAGCTGACAAAAGTAGGAGTCAGGCAGCAGGATCTCCATTATCAGAGATGATTCACAGACCACAGAGATCACAGCTCCCTGTGTAGATGTCACTGGGACCTGGAAGTCCAGGAAAAGCATCTCATTTATAATCTGAGACATATTATGACTGCTGAGGTATAGCTCACACGGGAGCTGCTGCCTGCTTTCTGGACTAGAATGGCTCTTTAGATGATCTGTGAGGCTGCAGGACCCCTCTGCAAGGCTCTCTAGCTGGGAAAGGACCCCCTGGGCAGGTGTGCAGAGCCCTGTCCCTCACAGCCACACCAGGGTTTCCATAGGCTTCATGGTGTTAGTTGCACTGGGCTGCTGTAGCTGGTTTTTATTTCAAGTCGTCATTCATAGATTAAATCTGAAGTGGCTGTTTGGACTAGACCTGTTTTCTGTGAAAATTGTCACATAGCCTGAAGCAATGGGATTTACAGGGAACACCCAGGGACTTGCTCTGGCTGCAATTCCAGGTGGTTCCAGGAAGGCCAGTGAGCTGCTCAGCCAGGGAAGCTGGGATTGCTGTGGAGTTTCTGGGATTAAAGTTCCTGAGGTCTGATTTAGGGCTGAGCTCACAGTGAGGCCAACAGGACCAATAATAAAGTCCCTTCCCTCAACTCTTCAGTTTCATGATGTTTTTAAGTCCACAGTTCCAGGTCTAAGTGGAATTAGCTGATGGCAGAAAATGTTTTTGAAGCATGAGCTGGAGTCAGACAGACATAAAGGTCAACTACGTTTTGTTTTCTTTCTTTCAACTTTCTTTAGCCAAAGCCATGACTGATCTGAAAGGACTAGAGGCAGCAGCAGTCCCACACACCTGGCTGAGATCCATTGGGAAATTCAACTGGAGCAGTGAGGAGAGAAAGAGGGAAGAGTTAGGAAGAGGAGAGAAGAGGTGCTGAATATTTCTTGCTAATCTGAACAAGCAAGTCCCACTTTAACTCCACTAACACAGAAAGCAGTAACAGCAGTAGCTCATCATCTAAAGACTGTGACACGAAATTTATCTTTTTTTTCATTGCTTTCACAGCAATTTTGCACTGTGTTTGATAGCTGATGTGCATATCCAAATTCATGCAGCCCCACCACCCCTCTCCCTCTGCCTACTCGCGCTCACCCACGCTCTTCTGCGTGTGACTCAGGATGAAAAGGGATTTAGAAAGATGCAGGGAACGTTTACAAGCCACCCATGGTTTCACCCCCAGCCTGGATGGCCACATGAGCACGGCCAGGCTGCATTTTGAGGCCAATTCCTGGGACAGGCTTTTCTCTTGTCCCCTGCACAGCCAGGCACAGAGCAAAGCTGCACCAGCTCTGCCTCCGTGTTTGCTGCTGGCTGGGCATTGCAAGGCTGGGTTTGCTTTAAGGCATGGCAAATTTCCCAGCTCCTTGCTCCATGCCTTGTCCATGAGTGGGTCCAGGAGTGGTCACTGCAGCAGAGCCCAGAGATCCCATATGGTGTCACAATAAGGAGGTCACTGGGTCACCCTGGGCAGGGTAGGAGGGTGGGAGATGTATGCAGAGCAGACACAGCCTGTCCCATTCAGGAGCACCAGCAAAAACATGATTGTGTGAGAGCCTGTGGCTTTTTCTGGGCTGCTTGGGTTCGGTGTGGAGCCTGTGAATCCTCCAGCAAAACCTCTTCACCATGGGGGCACTGGTGCAGGTCCCAGCAGCACAAAACCAGCAGCACAAAAAATCCCCCAGCAGCAGCTGTCAGGGACTGACAGGGGACAAACTAACCAGGTGTGGGTGACAAACCAAAGGCAGTGTCCCCCCTTAACACAGCTGCTGAGGAGCCATTTAGGGGAGTGTGTCACCACTAACATCATCCTGTTTCCATGGAGACCAGATTAACAGAACTGTCGGGAGAAGCTGCACTCCTAATCTCTCCCGGAGAAAAGAGCTTGCTGATACGAGAGACTTTTAAACATCTTTAATCCAAATTCAGGGCTTTCCTTGCCATGTTCCCTCTAATCCTTCTGGAGGTTACCAGCCCCTTCCAGCCCCAGCACAACAGCATCAAGCATCAAGCAGTGCAGTCACCCACAGCCTCTGCAGCCCCTTGCTAATATAAAATTTGCTATCTCTCTCTCCAAAAGTTTGGCTGTCTTAAAAATAACAATTTTACCAGGCCATTATGTGCAAGGGTCCTGGAAAATGATGTCTTCATTGCTGCACTCAGCCTATTTTCTGGAGATGGAATTAGGCCCTGAGGACAGAGATGGAGGCACTTTTTCCATTAACAAAAAGATGCAGCTCCTGCTTTCTGCATTGCATGAGACACTTTCCATTGACATTTTTCTCCTGAACATTTGCGTCTCCTGTGTGGCATCCCAGATAAGATCAGGTCTCACAAGAACACGGGATAATTTGCCCACTGGAATGATTCACTGCATTTGCACAGCCTGACCTGAGGATTTAGGGAATCACAGAGTGGTTTGGGTTGGAAGGATCCTTAAAGACCATCTGGTCCAGGTCCCCTGCCATGGGCAGGGACATCTTCCACTGTCCCAGGTTGCTCCAAGTCCCATCCAACCTGGCCTTGGGCACTTCCAGGGATCCATGGGCAGCCATAGCTTCTCTGGGAACCTGTACCAGGACCTCGCCACCTTTACAGGGAAGAATTTATTCTCAATATCTGATCTAAATCTACCCTCCTTTATCTTAAGCTTATTCCTTCCCAAAAATCCCTCTCCAGCTCTCTTTATCTCTCCCTCCAGATCCCAAATTTACTTCTATTTCGGGAGGTAGAAGCACAGTTACCCTGTTCTCCACTTCTACCAGCCCTGCAGATTTAAGCACAGCAGAACAAGGCCACCTTCCTCTCCAGACCTTTTTGGCTTGGAGTGTCCTTTTCCTGCTGGACAATTCATATCTCCAAATGCTCCAGGAGTTCCCACACCTTCTGCCCATCCAAGGCAGGCACCCACATTTTCAAACCACCATTTAGGGCCTTGGCCAAACAGCTTTTGTTGAATTTATTTTTTTTCCATGCTGATATCCTCCTGTACCTCTCTAAGTCTCCAAGCAGGTGGGACACTGCCCTCAGCCCTTTGTGCTCTCCATGGAGGCCTCACTGAACACTCCACAAGTGGCTCATAAAGCTCTCCAGCTGTGCTGAGTCAGAGCCTTTTGCAATATCTCTGCCTCCTAAGCTGAGCAAGGCATCAAACCTCTGCCACCTTCCTGTTGTTTCCAGAAGTTAAAACAAATTTGACTGCTTGTTTTTCCTTGTCTCTACTCCAAAAGCTCGTCAGGAGGATCATGACACGGTCTGACAGTGCCAGCATGATGGAGAAAGTCAGTGTGACTGGGAAAGTACAGCTCAATCCCAATTTCCTTCCTGCTCCCCTTTGCCAGAGGGGTTGGAGATGTTCTGCACATCTGGAGGCAGAGCTGTGGCTGTGCACAGCCCTGCCCCAGAGGCCTGGAGCTTGTAACTCATCTGTACAACAACATCTCACCTACATCAGCCCTCCGGCCCTTCCCTGGCAAACTGCTTGTGCTGCTGTCTTGGCACACAACACACATGCAAGCCTGAGGCTCCCCAGAAGCTCTAAAACAAGCACAAGATGGATCTGGAAAAGGCCAGGCTGAGGCACATCTGCATCCTACAGCTGTGGGCAATGAAGGGTTAGTTTCTCTCCAGGCTCTGAAGGCACATCTCTGAAGCATCAGGCTATTTCTGCTCAGCATGTCTGATTTCAGATGAGAGCTCTGCTGTGGGGTAGAGCTGGCATGTGGGAATACAGGGAATAAAATTATACACAGGATATTTTGGTGCAGGGTTTCCTACACCTACTTCCATTGTCGTGCTCTGACTGAAGGCTCCATCTGGTTCCTCCATGGCTGGGCACAGAGGCTGGAGGGCAGCAGAAGGGGAAGCAAGGGTTAAAGCAGTGTGCTGCAAGGCTGTGTTTATAACACCTGCAGCTACAAAAGACTGACTTTTTGGTGGTTTGGGGAGGGGGTTTTAATAAAAATTATTATTACTATTATTACTGGCTGGGTTTGGATTTTTTTGTTGTTGTTGGGTTTTTGGGGGGGTCTTTTGGGTGGTTTTTTTGGTTGGTTGGTTGGTTTGGCTTTTTGGGGGGTTTTTGGTGTGTGTGTGTGTGTGTTGGGGTTTTGGGATTTTTTGGGGTTTTTTATTGATTGGTTTAGGAGATTTTTGTTTGGTTTGGGTTTTTTTGAGCTTCTTTTCACTTGGAGAGCACAGGGATTCTGTAGCTTTGCTTGGAGCAGGGGCCTTGTGGGTTTTT
>VWZU01012554.1:455583-468412 GCA_013397095.1 Sterrhoptilus dennistouni
TGTGGTTTTTTGGGGGTTTTTTTGTGGGGTTTTGTTTGTTTGTTTGTTTTGGGTGGGGTTTTGGTTGGTTGGTTGTGTTGTTGTCGTTGTGGTTCGTTGGCCATATATCAGCCAGTCTTGTATCCACAGCCACTCTTGGCCAGGACTTTAATCTCCTCCACCCCACCCCTCCCACCCATCTCTCTGAACAGACAATGCCCAAAACAGAAGACAAAACTGCAGAATCCTATTACTCTAGTTTATTATTATTATTAATGATAATGTTTGGAGCAAACAGGTTGTCCCATCACCACCACAGCCACATGTAGAGGCACAGTGACCACAGCCAGGGACTCTTCAGGCAGGATGCTCTGCAGGGGCTGTTGGGGCCAGCACTGCCCTGGCTCTGCCCCTGGGGCTGTCAGAGGAGCCTGGATGGGGACTGTAGGAAATACCAAACGTAAGAAGACTTTCAGAAACCCGTGAAAGCAGAAACAGAAAGATCAGAGAATTCAGAACTGGCTGCAGCTGCAAAACTTGAAAGTAGGAAAAGTTACAATAATATAGCAAGCAAGGACATGAAACAATAGTCTGAGTTTTTAGGTTTGGCTAGAATAGACCTTAAGACTGCAGAAAAATATGTGTAGCAAGATAGTAGAAGGTTTTAAGCTTAATAAGAGTATAGTGTATTGTTAATAGAAAGTATAGAAGTCAGCATTGTTTGAAGCAAGTGTACGTGTGCTTTTAGTGACTGGCTAGAAAAATTGTCTAATTAGCAATATGCTACAGGCTGGAAAACTTTTAAATTGCCCTGTAACAAAGAGATCTTTGGTTACACACACAGGCAGAGGGGCTGGCACCGCTTTTCCTCCTCTCAATTTCAGCCCCAGATAAGAAGCACAGTGTGAAAAATAAGGTTCACTTTTAAGGTAAATTTTAAGAAATAGGTTTAATAAAAAAATAAGACAATTAGCAGATAGCAGGTTGTGCCCCTTGCTGAATGCCAAGTCACCTGGCCTGGTTGTACTTTGCCTTTTTCTATTTCAGAGGCCTTCTTTAAATATCCTTTTTATTGCATCAGTCTGTTGCATATTCAAACTTTTCTACAAACTACTTTCTATATTCCAGGAACTGTTTTGCATGGTCTCTCTTTGGGTCTGCCTTTTTACAGCATTTGTGTTTTTTGGCTGTGTCTTCATTATCACCTCCAGCTTGGGCCTTGATCCCCACCTTCCACAGACAGTCACTGTTGGTAGTTGGCATGTCAGCAGCAAGGTCTCCACCTTATGTTTGCTGGATTTTATTTTAACTAAACAGGCCCTTTAGTTACAAGCATGACTACATATCACTACCCCACTACCATGTATAGGTTTTGCTAACAGCAGAAATAAAAACTGAATATTTACACATATAGAATTCACTTTAATATTTGCAAGAAGCCAACTTCACAATATACATTTATAACTCACTATATTAATACACACTATATCAATACAATATATTGATAACACGTTATATTAACACACACTATATTAATACACACTATTAATACTATATTTCTAGCACACTATATTAATACAATATACATTTATAACACACTATTAATACATGCTGTATCAATACAATATACACACTATCAATTGTATACAATATACATTTACAACACACTATATTAATACACACTATATCAATACATTATACATTTATAACACACTATATTAATACACGCTATATCAATACAATATATTGATAACATGCTATATTAATACACACAATATTAATACAATATACATTTGTAACACACTATATTAATACACACTATTAATACAATATATATTTATAACACTATATTAATACAAAATACATTGATAACATGCTATATTAATACACACTATTAATACAATATATATAATACACTATATTAACACACACTATATCAATACATTATACATTTATAACACACTATATTAATACACGCTATATCAATACAATATACATTGATAACGCACTATATTAATACACACTATTAATACATACTTATAACACTATATTCATACACATCTTAATACAATATACATTGATAACACACTATTTTAATACACGCTATTAATACATTATACATTTATAACACACTATATTAATACAAAACACATTGATAACATGCTATATTAATACACACTACTAATACAATATATATTTATAACACACTATATTAATACACACTATTAATATGTATTTATAACACTATATTAATACACATCTTAATACAATATACATTGATAACACACTATTTTAATACACGCTATTAATACATTATACATTTATAACACACTATATTAATACAAAACACATTGATAACATGCTATATTAATACACACTACTAATACAATATATATTTATAACACACTATATTAATACACACTATTAATATGTATTTATAACACTATATTAATACACATCTTAATACAATATACATTGATAACACACTATTTTAATACACGCTATTAATACATTATACATTTATAACACACTATATTAATACAAAACACATTGATAACATGCTATATTAATACACACTACTAATACAATATATATTTATAACACACTATATTAATACACACTATTAATATGTATTTATAACACTATATTAATACACATCTTAATACAATATACATTGATAACACACTATTTTAATACACACTGTATTAATACAATGTAAATTTATAACACACTATATTAATACAACACAACTTTCCAACAACACATACAGTATTCATTTCAATATCTGCGAAAAGCCAATCCTATAACACGTATTTTTTAGAGCAACGAGCGCTGTCCGAGGTGCTGAAGCACCTTCCGCTGTCACACTCCGCCACCGTGCCTTGTTTTTGCTGGCGGGCAGCAGCTCAGCCACGGACAGGCGAACCAAAAGGGAGGGAAGCGGGGAGGAGAAGGGACAGGCGAGATAAATAGGTAGCGTGAGGATAATAAAGGAGGACAGCTGGCCTAGAAAACTCGAGAGATAAATCTGCAAGAGGAGGAAAAAAAAGAATTAATTCCTGAAATTAATTCCGAAGAGTGAGGTTCCTGCTGAGCCCGCAGGAGAGAGGCACCTGGTGGCACCCACTTCATCTATGGCTCCATGGGGCTGAGCATTCCTGTGGCCAGGCAGCTGCCACAGCCCTCCACAGCAGCAGGGGTCGAGCCATGGAGAAGCAGGTGGCTGTCCCCAGGAGCAGGGGACCTGCAGGACAGGGGTGGATGCTCAACTCTCAGCACAAACCTCATCAGCCTGGGCCATGCCAAGTCTCTGGGAGATGCAAACAGGGCTGGAGGGATGAGCAGGGATCTGCCTTTGCCTCCCTGTTCCAGTCCTTCCCTTACCCTGTCATTATTGAAGCTCCAAACCCCAACAGAGGAGCTGGGCAGGTGTCACTGTAGGACCTGAAAGAATTCAAATTTTTCAGAAGGTGAAGAGTTTAGAAAAAGAAGGTTTTATTGTCTAAATTCTTACTACCTTTTATGTGGTCTGATACAGACTTATCGTGATTTGTGAATAGGAATAACACTTCTTTAATGCCATAGGTTAAACTACAGAAACAGCAAACACCAGCTGGACGAAGATTGTTTTGAGAGAGTTGTTTGCCAAGATTGTTTTGAGAAAAAGCTTTCTCAAGAAACTTTTTCTTGGGAAAAGATGAGCAGTTGCTAGCAGGTTAAAATCTCTCAGGCCCACAGGCAGGTGTCCCTGTACTGCCCTGGTGCAGCACTAAACCCCACAGAGCCCTGTGGAGGCCAGAGATGAGGGGCTTGCCACTCTCCCAGTTGGGCCACTGTGTCTACACAAAGCACCAGCAGCCACCAAAGCAACTGAGGCTAAAGGATATTTTATCATTCAAGCCCCGTGATGCACCACAGCACAAGATGCGGGAAGGTTCATTGTAGCAAAGACACGCCAAAAAAATGCACCCTGCTGCCCTGAGCAGGATCTCACAGCAGCTCCGTGGCCCAGAGAGAGACAAATCTCTCTCCCAGCTCAGCGTTTTTGCCGTGCAAATGAAGCTGGCACATAAACACACAGCACTGATGCCTTCACAGATGGAATCAGCCAGCAAAGTTTCCCACATCTGCAAAGATGAAGGGAAAGTCAGAACAGGATGAAACACGGGGACCAGGGAGCAGCTTATGCTTTCCAGTTTGTCAGAAAAACTATGAAAGAAAACAGAGCCTTTATTCCCCTCCAGCCACCGTGTCCACAAGCCTCTCTCCCAGCATGGGAAAGGCAGCTCACACTTAATCCTCCCCACGGATCCCCGCACCCCTCCCTGCAGCGCCTGGGGCCGGGCTTGGAGAAGTGCAAACAGCCGCTGCAAAGTCAGAGCTAAGTGGCAGCTTCCCATTTCCCCAGCTCTAATTGCCAGCTGAGCAGACGGTTAATCTCCCAGAACGTGCTGTGATAAGGGTGCTGCTGAGTCCCCATAATTGCTTAAGAGCTGCCATCGAGGATGCCGGGAATTGTCCAATTATTCTCCCCGGTTCCTCCACACCCCACGTTTCCTCCCTCCCCCTCTCTAAGTTTTGTAAATTAGAAAAGAGCTTTTTTTTTCTCTTCTTCCCCCCCCCCTCAAAAACAGCTGGCACAGGATTTCTCAGCGGTTCAGTAGGGATGAAGAGATTATATCTGGGCTGGCTAATCCTGTGTGGGCAGCGAGAAGAAAATGGGGGGAGCAGCAGTGGGGAGCCCAGTGGATGCAGAGGGGAAGGAAGGCTGCACTCACAGGTGAGGGTTTGAACAGAATTCATCCCAGCAAGCCAGCACTGGCCCTGAGTACAAATCACATCCCATTTCCAGCTCCTCAATGGCTCTGCTGAGTAATAAATCAGCTCCTCGTCCGGGCTGGCTGAAGCAGTCCCACTCTCACAGTTACCTTATTCAGTACTGAGAAGTTAAAACCTTCCTGCCAAGGCCAGCGGGCTGGGGAGAGTCAAATATCCAAATCCTCTCAGAGCTCAGCAGTGAAAAACAAAACAAGCCAAAGCCCACAAGACAGGAAACAAGTCCCTGAACTGCAGATCACCTGCATATCTCCATTTGTTCAGCTGTTTTTCTCCAGCTGATGCAGTGGGCCAAGGAGTCATCTGGTATCGTCAGAGGCAAACAAGCCGGGCCAATGTCTAATCCAGCACTGATCTGCACACACAGGCAGCAGCACTCAGCTCCCAGCCCTTGGCTGTCTTTGCAGCTGTTCAAAGCTTAGTTTTCTCCCTAAATGCCTCATGATCATCCTTAGATGCCACTTTTAAGCCCCTGAATGGCAGCTCTTCTTTGAGCTTCCAACACAGGCAGAAGTCTTCAATAGCACCAGAAGGACTGAGGGACTTAAAGTCCATTAATTTTTATGGGATCAGGGTTGTTCTTCTGTAAAGAGTTCCTGGAAGTTTGGATACAAACACATTAAAGTTGCAGCACCTCCTACAGCATGCCCAGGTGTGTCTGGGTTCTTTTTTGGCTCTGCACTGCCAGCACACATCCTAACCCAGCTACAAGCCAGAACCACAGGATCTCTGGTAGTGGCTCCACCTCACAGCCCATCCCTCCTATTCCCCCCATTCCAGACCTAGAAGGCACCAGGTAAAAGGAGTGTAATGCCAATTCCTGCACTGGTTTAGTGTTGGAAACATCTCAGTGTCTCCTCTCAGCTGGATGTGAGCTGATACTGACCCCAAAGCCACTGAACACAAATCCACCCCACCTATGGCAAGTCAGAAAGTGAGATGACCCAACAGAGGATGGAAATTCTAACAAGGGAGGGAAAAACGGAGCAGAACAGAAGAAAAGATGAGTTAAAATCCCACAGTGCACCTTCAACTCAATGAATGTCACCCCCCATGTTGCAGGAGAAGAGTCAGGGATCATTCAGGCGGATCTGAGCTGGAAGTTAATTTACTGAGTGGGTAATAGGCTGGTAAATAAGATAATATGTCAGATTTGCTGATCCCTTAATACCCACACATCCACTCATAGCTATTAGACTTCAACATAAGAGGTAATTTGATATATAAACAAAAGTATAACAATGAACACAAAGCCACAATTATTAACAAGATGACAATCAGGTAGAACATCTAATTCATAGCCCCAGTGGCTGCTGCTGACCACCTGAGCAGATTTCCTCACCAGTGATGTTTTCCATCGTTCTGCACTCTCACTGTGACATGGTGGGTTGTGATTGCACAGTTAATGCAGATTTTAATAAAATTACAGTTACAGATACTTGAGGGATTGATCATATTCTCTATAGCAGAGGGAACCACGAAGGGCTCTCATGCAAACACATCCATTCCCAACACATCCAAGTGTAGTCTCAGAGATCCCCCTGGGATGTATTTCAAAATGACAAACATTTTGTTCAGTGTCGAGACAAATGTCTTGGGTCTTAAGAGTATTACATTCACAAATAAATCCTTGTTGTTTCTACACAGCACATGTGGCAGCAGTGACAGTTTGCCATTTGTTCCCATTTTGTTGGGCCCATTCTCCAGGTTCTAACAGAGTACAGTTCCATGCAGATTCAATCCCAGCACAATGACTGGGTTTATACAATCAGGCAGGTTGGAAAACACCTCTCAAAAATCAAGTTCAACCATTAAACATTGCATAGAGTTAAGGTAAACACTGTGGCCCTACTGCAGGTGGGGTCATAAGTGAAGTTTGGCAGATGCACCAGAATCAGAAATACTTCTCAAATTAAAATAAATATGTTTAAATATTTTTTATTTGAAAGTAGTTACCCAAATTACCTTTTGAAGCTCAGTGGGCAAGGTGCCCTCATCAACCCTTATTGCTTTAGTGGGTTGCATCTGCTGCTGAGCTTGGATACAGCTGAGAGCTATGGAAACATAATTCTGGGTGATGCCAAGTGTATTTACAATTAGGTGGGGGTCCTTTTCCTTAATTCTTTGCCATTTAGACAATATATCAGCCATTGACTAGTTCCTAATGCCAACAAAGAAGATTTTAACAGGTATTTCTGCTATACAAATTACTTGTTGCCAAGCTTACTTTATTTGCCAAAACTTCTGTTTATTTAATACTGCTAATGCTGTTCCAGGGATGCCAGTCACACCTCCCCAGCTTGTTTGGGAGAGGTGAGGGTGCACCTGTGCAACCCTGGGAGCAGCCCTGTACAGGGGGATTTAGGGATGATAAGCAGGTAGGTTTAAGTGCAGAGATATTAACCTGCACTGACAGTTCCACAGGCCTGAGGCTCCATCATGGATTAAGGAGCACTTGTTGCTGGCCTGTCTTTTTAATACCATTGAGGCTCAATTTCAGAAATCTGTGGAGTTAAGGTTCTAACAGGTAGCAGGATACATTGTGGGGGTTAAGGTAATTTTTGCTGTGCCAATATAAACAATCCTAGTTTAAATTAAACTATATCTTCAAGATAAATTACATCTGATACTATTTCTCTTTCCACGTATTCTCCTGCTGTAACACTCATTGAACAGCTTCCAGCTTGGTTAGATCTATACCCCTTTGCAAAGGAACCACATTGAAAACTAAGCAAGTAGATTTCCACTTCATTTTTGAGGGGTTGACTTTCACATACTGTACTTACACTTCCCTCTGCCGAATCCACATTAATGGGTGGGACTCTTGAATTTTTACAATTACAGCTTGCTTTTTAGTGATTTAAGTGATTTAGTGATTTAAGCCTGCAATACACTCAGGCTTAAACATTACAACTGTTACCATATGGATTTGTAAAAATAAAAGACCCGGGGGTTTTCACCCCATACATCAGGCTTGCTGATAGATAAACTAGATCTGGGTCAATGGGCTGGGTTTGGGGATTTTGGTATAACCTACTGTGGGTCCTGGAAAGGGAAAATAGGACAAGTCTCAGTGGGGAGACTCCAAACTGGTTACCCCATCCAGGGCGCAGCTCTATGTAACCACCCAACATTAATGTGATGTTTAACTCCACTGCTGTCCTTTAGTTGGTCTCTTTTCATATGGGATAGAGTTTTAAAATAGCAGGGGTTCCACCTTCAACACCTGGGGGTCTGTGGGAGCTGAGTCAGGGTTAAAAGCTGCTTAATGAATAGAGGGATAGCAGTGGTCTGTCTCATTCCCAAGGCTCTACTCCTTTGCACAGTAAGATGTTCAGTGTGTGGTGGAATGCGATTCATTGTTAGAATCTGGTTCCCAAAAGCCACCTCTGCTTCACCTTGGGTTTCATATGATCTCCCCTAGTCAAAGAGACAAACCACAGATACCCAGTTCTGCTCTTGCCAGGCCTCTGGACAAATTTTTCTTGCAAATTATTCAGTTGAAGAGGGTCCCACAGAACGGTTCTAGTAGCATTCCTTTGTTCACCCCCTTGGGGCCCAAGGGACACTTCAATTTTAATAAGAAGGGCCACCTTGAACTACAATTCACCTGATTTACTCTCATCCCTGAATTCTCTGTCAGGGTCCCTCCATATAACTCCATCCTAATCTTCTTAGCTAATAGATCTTTATAGGACCTATTATATCAGATCATAAATTCAAGTGTGTCCTCTATTCTTTTTCCTTCCCCCAACTCCAGTTGTTTCTGCAATTGTTCTGTTCATAGAGATAACAGCTTTTTTTGTCACTTTCTTTGTTCAAACTCATCTTTGTTACATTCTCATTTCCTCTTCTTTGTATTCCTATAATGACACGCTACTTCCAAACACATTTCCAACATCTTGCATATTATTCCCTTTTCTTTCCCATTTTGCAGTTTCCCTCTCATGCAGTTTACTCTGTTCCTCTATCTTTACTCCAATTAGACCAATTTTTCAACGCTCAATCCTCAAACT
Source organism: Sterrhoptilus dennistouni (assembly GCA_013397095.1). Lineage (NCBI taxonomy): Eukaryota > Metazoa > Chordata > Aves > Passeriformes > Zosteropidae > Sterrhoptilus > Sterrhoptilus dennistouni. The sequence continues at coordinate 464,415 of VWZU01012554.1, forward strand.
CTTAGAGAAGATCTTATTCCATGCCAGTAATTGGATCTGCCACCCTACTGACTGTGCCAGTTTTTTCACAGGAGAAGAGCCAGAGATCACTCAGGTGGATCTGAGCTGGTGGTTAGTGTAAGGAGTTCTAATCAGCAGATTTAGGTGTGCAAATCTCAGTCCTACTTTCCACCTGCATGCAGCAGAGATGGCCTCAAAGGATGGACCATGAGCACACCACCAAATGACAGGAGGATTTTGCGCTTACCCAGCCTGGCTTCTCTGCACTGGAGCAGCAACAGTCCAGGATGTCCCCAGAAGCTCTCTGGAGACAAAACAAACCAGGGGAACAGCAGTGCAGAGGTGTGGAGAGCACCCATCCCAATTCAGGGAGACCTTTCCTTCCCCCACATGGCCTTAGCCCACAGCAGCTTCCCTGGAATGGGGTCCCCGGGTTTGGAATCATCCCAGGAAGAGTCCCCAGCTCCAACCATGGCCCAAGGAATGCAATCCACATTGCTGTGCTCATCCCAGAGCTCTCACATCCCATATTAACAATGGAATTCATTCCCAGCCAGCCCCTGCAAAACACAGGCACCTCCAGCCCTTTTCTATCCCCAAGGGTTTCCCAGTTTTCCCCTACAGAGAAGCCAAACTCGGCACTAAAACCAACCAAAATCCCAGAATTCCAGCTGCCCTTGCATCCTCCAAAGGATCATGGAGCATAATTGCTCCATCTCACCAAACAAGAAAGGGAAAACAGGAATTCTGCAATCAGGAAATCATTTAGAACCTCAGAACACCAATAATTGCCAAAAATAGCTATACCTTGCTTGTTTAGGATTCCTTTCAATGGATAACAACCCTTGGAAAATCCACCTGTACCTCCCAAAGCTGGGAAGGTTTGGAAGTGGCTTCCAAGTGGCAGCAGCTCCACATCCCCAATCCCAGCCCTTTTCCCAGGATGGATTCCCTGCCTGGGGCCCTCCCACCCCACAGAGGACACCAGCAGGTGACATAAATGCTTTTCTCTTTATTGGGATTAGGATCACTAGGACATTCCCCGAGGACAGAGCCTTTTCCAGCACATTCCCAAGAGCATTCCCAGGGCAGTCAGGCTCAGCAGAGTGACTGCTGTCAGCAGGAGCCCCTGGATCACCACGGGGATTCCACCAGCAGCACCTGGAAGGGATAAATCCCATTAAACACACATTTATTGGCTTCCCAGCCTCCATCCGCCCTTGGGAAAGAGCCTGTAGGGTGACTCTGGGGGAATGTTCCAGAAAACCCCTTTGTGAAATCAGTGGGAACTCACAGTGGGATCAACCCCCAGGTGAGGCCTGGAGACACAACCCAAGACCCCCACAATGACCCCCCTACCTTTGGGGGTGCTCCCAGCTGATCCTGGGCTTCCAGAGGGGCTCATTAATCCCTGAGCAGGCTCCAGGATTAGCAGGGGTCCCACAGAGACATCGGCCTCAGTGAGCCCTGAAAGCCCACCTGGAAAAAATGGGAATCAGTACCCAGGAGAGTGAATTCCTGCTTGGGCTGGAATTTGGGAACGACAGGAAGATAGACACCAGAAGAGCAGAATTGCAGTGGTTGTAAATGCAAGGACAGAATCGGGACAGAATCGTGGAGTGGTTTGGGATGGAAGAGACCTCAAAACCCATCCAGTGCCATAGGCAGGGACACGTCCCACTATCCCAGGTGGCTTCAGCCTGGCCAGAGATGAACAATAGTGCCAAGACCTCCCCACCCCGCACAGAGTTTTTCCCCACAAAATCTCCCCTTTCCTTCAAAAATCCCTTCTCTAAGGACACCAGAGAGGAGCCAGGATTATCCCTAAACTGTGCCAAAATCTTGCTCCCCAGCCCGAAGGGGACACCTTTGGGACACACCTCTCTGGCCGAGGCCATCCCTCCTCACACGCCTGCCCATCCATGCGGCCGGAGTGCGGAATTCCCAGGAATCTCCTCCAGGAAAGGGACAGCTGCCGGTGTCACAGCAGCTGCAGATGGCCGCGGTGCCCTCCAAAGGTGCCCACCTGGAACAGAGTCACCTGTGAGCCCCCTGCAGCAGGCAGGGCAGGTCCCCTCCCCGCACCGGGGACACTCACAGGCCACTGGCTTTGCTGAAGGAACAGGCTTTATTCCAGGGATTTGGAGCTTCAGCCGCCGGGGACACACGCAGGTGGCAGCTGATGTAGAGCTGGCAGGGGAAACCAAGGAAAAAAATTCATTAATCTTGGAGATTTTAGGGCTTTTTTTTTCCCCCATGGAGAAACAGAGAAAGGAGGAGAACACCTCACCAAATTCCCGGCATCTCCAGCAAATTTAAAGGCGTCCACCTGGAACCGCAGCGACTCTGGGCGAGGCCGTGGGGACACAAAGGCTGAGCCAGTGTCCTCGGCCCTGCTGTCCACCAGGCACCTGCAGGAGGGCCGGGAATCACTCAGGATTCCCCACAGGAACCCCGGGATTCTCCTGGGGAAAGCCCCGGAGCCCGGCCTTACCCGCCGAGGTCGATGAAGGCGTAACGGGGGGACGAGCCCCTGTCGGGGGTGGCGGTGGCCACACACTGATCCACAAAGAGCCGCAGGGGGACGTGGCCCTCCGAGGTGACATCAGCCTGGAAGTGCAGGCTGTCCCCAAGCTGGAAGCCGTTGGAGAGTCTCTCCTTGCTCCAATCATCTGGAATGCAGATCCCAAGAAATGGGGTCACTCTGGGGACTCCCCGACAGAGTGGGACATCTTAAATGCATGGCATCCCCTGTGGGGTGGGTTTGGCTCTATTGGGACTCCCTGGGAATGTCCCCAGGTGTATAAATTCACTCTCCTGCCCTCCTCCCGGGGGCTTTAGCCAGCTCAGTTATTAAGAGGATTTGGAGAGAATTATACCAAGGACAAGGTAAAGATCTCAGAAGAGGCCCTTTCCCCAGGACCTTTGTCCCAAGCATTTATTCTTCGAAATTGCAGGGGGGAAAGAGGTAGAACAAAGGAAAGGGAGACAACTTATAGCTTCCTGGTCAGGGAAGAGAGAGCTGGACCACAGCCAGTGGGGTCAAAGAAGGAAGGAAGGGTCACTCTAAGTGGTAGGGAACTCCAGGGAGTCAGAAGGGAGAAACCATCCCCCTAGAGAACTACAACACCCAGGAGCCACCAGGGCTGTACCCACCGTCCATGAGGCGCAGGGAGAACCGGAGCCGCTCCTCCGCCGCCAGCGTGGAGCGGAATGGGGCCCAGGTGGGGCGCACGGCACCACTGCTCACGTTGCTCCTCCTAAAGGGAAGGAATGGGAATTGCCCGGGGTGGAAGAGGCACCTCAGGGCCGTGACAGCACCGGGACAGTCCCCACAGCTCACCTGGGATAGTGACACTCGATGGGGACCTCGGCTGGGGTGGCCCTCACGATGAGGGGGTTGCCAGAACGGGTGGGTTTGTAGAACAGGGTGGTTCTGTAGATCAGGGAGTCCGGGGTCACCTGGAGGGAGGATTTAGGAGAGAGGAAAAACTCAGGAAAACGAACTCGGCACCAGCAGGGACCATGCCAGGACACAGAGGCCACATCCCCAATCCTACAGGTCACCACGGAGCTCTGTGCTGGCAGCCCAACAAGGCTGGAGGGAGGTCACAGGGCCTGCAGGACTTGGGCACGGCACCTCAGGACCCATTACCCCATCAATTCCTGCATCCAAACACAAACCCACTGCTGAGCGTGTGTGCCTCATCCAGGACACCCACACCCCAAAATCCACCTCTGCTCCGGGCACTCCTCACCCCAAAAAAATCACTAAAATCACTTTCACCAGGGCNNNCCCCGGGCCACCGCGGGTGGTGCCACCTCCCCCCCCGCCGTGTCACTCCCCTGCAGGGTGCTGCCACACTCGTGCAGCGCGGCCACGAAGGTGACAAAAGCCTGGGCGGGGTTGGGGGCCAGCGGCGGGCAGGAGGCCGTGCCCAGGCTCAGCTCCGCCGCCCGCACCCGCCGCCCGGTGCCAAAGAGGTCCCGGCTCACGG
>VWZU01012555.1:8252-50827 GCA_013397095.1 Sterrhoptilus dennistouni
GGCCCCGCTCAGCGTTCCCCGGGCGCGGACCCGCGGGGAGCGAGGCACAACCCTGGGGCTGGCCTGGGGCTCCTCACGGGGGGATCCCAGGGATGCGCCCCGGCTCGGCACCGCTCAAGTCCGCACCGGATCAAAACTGTGAATATAATCCCGCTGCGGGCTTGGACACTCAAGAGTCTGCATCTGCTTCTTTCCACGGTGATGAAACGTTTTTATGTAGTAGAGTAAGTAGGTTCCCAAAGCCTTTCACTTGCAAGTTTTAGCTACTGCATGCTTGCAGGAAAAAAAAAATTAAAAAAAGAATCAAAAGAAGTGTTACATACACATCTGAGTGTCTCCCGTGAGCCCCGATCTCTTTGCAGGAAAGTGAAGTCACTTTTCTTTTTTTTTTTTTTTTTTTTTTTTTTTTATGAAGGAGTCAGCAATGTAATTCAACCAGGTCTTGGTGATACCTCGAAATATAATAAAATAAAAACTGGGCAGCCTTCAGACAGTTTGAATGGTGACAAACAGGTTATCACCCATCCCATGAAGAACTACAGCTTGCTTTTTTTCCAAGGTCACTCCTGAAAACCTGGGAAATCAGGGGAGAGAATTTGTGCATGTGGCCATTCACACTTGTGGCTTTGTTCACAGATATATGCTGCAACGTGACATTTATTCCAGTCCCCTTTAACGTGGAAAAATAGACACTCTGGAAATATGTGGAAATGAGGAGAAACTCGACTGTGGAAAAATGATGGAAGAATTTTTTTTTTTCCTTTTTTTTTCCCCATCTCTCCATCCCCAGGAGGCCCCACAGGGGTGTCCCAGTGGCCCCAGCCATGCTGATGGAGCAGCTCAGGAGGGGCCAGGTGAGGGGTTTAGCAGGGATGGCGTATTCCAGTCTATCCCAGGAGATGATCTACACCTGCTGCAGAGAGGTGGAATGGAACTGGGAGATAGGAGCTGGTGTGGACAAAGCCAAATCCCAACTTAACCCTCTGTTCCCCCACTGCCTCAGCTTCCCCCAGCCTGGGTGAGGGCAAAGAGATGTTGCCAGAGGTGTACCCAAGGGTGCTTTCAACAAGCTATGTACAGGTGTAGGTGTTGCACAGCAGTTGCCAGAGCCACACCTGCCTTCTGAAGCAGCCCCTGCTCTCAGCAGCACACCTGGGAGGGGATGCCAAGGTGGCTTCCCCAGCTGGGATCCCACTAACCCAGGGCACCTGTGCACCCATAGAAACCCTACACCTACACTTTACCCTCCCCTTCCTTTGCTCTCTGCTTCCTTTTGTTCCTTTGGGGGGAGAGCAGATGGCTGCATTTTTAGGGCTAATACAAACCTACATATTTTTTAACATAAGATTTTAAACATTTGTTTTTAAAAATTAGAACTTCATATTTTTCTGGTCTTACAGTGACATCAACAGTCTTGATGCTCTTGGATCAATGATGTTGGTCTTGAATGAGAAGAGTTCAAGCCCCGATCCTGCTCTGAGTCCTAAAGCAATCCTGTTGAATCCAGTTCAGGGAACCCCAGCAACATCACTTTAAAGAGGGAACTTCTTGCAAATCTCTGATTCCTGCTCTGAGAAGGGTCCTATGAAGGAAGGAAACCTTGCCATTGTATGGCTGCTCCTTGTGATGTGGGAGAAGTCAAGTAATTATTGAGATTAGTGAGAGTAAGCTTTGCTTACAGTTTGAGATGAATGAATGTTTTAAACTCCCTTGGCTTTTTTGGCTGACATCAAATGTGGCATCAGTGTAACATCTGTATCTATTATCTGGGGAGTGGAAGACTAACCTTTCTTGATGTAAGGCATGAACTTGATTTAAAAGGGCTTTCCTTCAATTTTCTTCCCCAGTGCTGAGCGATCCTGCTGGGTGATACTGTGGGAAGCAGAGGCTGCTCTGCCTGCCTGGAAAGGAAGGACTGGAGGGAGGACAATGTGATAGGCTGTGCTGGATATTTGGAGAATGACGAGAGCAGCACATGTGAAATGTGACTGGGGGTTGACCTGTGTGCTGGAGAAACAGCGTGGGTATGGTGACAGCACAGTGACAACAGGCAGCCACTGGAGATGTACAGATAGTCCCTGCTGGCCACAGAGTGATCATCTCCCTGCTTCAGTCTCCTCTGAGCTGCATCTGAAGCCTATCTCCAAAAACCCAAACAGCCCCTCAGCAGCAAAGACATAAATCATCCCAGGTGCCACCTACCTGTGCCCCAGTGTGTGGTGCATCATGCTCTGGCTTTGCCTTGGGAAGTGCAGGGCCTGGAGTGAGCCAGCACTCACCAGAGTGTGGATGGTGCAGGGGGCTTGGTAGCACCCACCAGAGCAAAGGATTTAAATGAGTGAGGCCAGGAGCACAAGCAGCTGCTCTTGACTTCAGCCACAGTGCTTCTGTTGTTCAGACCAATGTTTTCCAGCCACTGCCTGTGGACATGTCAGTGGTGCTGCTGACAGCTGTCCCACCAGGACCATAGCAGTGGGAAGCATCAATGAAGCAGCTTCCAGAAGCCATGGGCACAGAGCAAGGACAGCCAAAGGCTTTCTGAGCTCTGCTTTCAAGTGCTTTTTAATGATGAAAGTGGCTCTTGCTGAAATATCATCACAAGCTCTGTGGTGCTGAGCTTGGGTGGGCACTGCCTGGGCTAGTGGCCTGTGCTGCTGTGGCAGTGGCCAAAGCTGGGGTGTGAGGTCAGTGTGCCTCAAATGGAGAAGACTGATGTGCCCAGTGCAGGAGGTCAGGGATGGGCTCTCCTGTGGGTTTCTCCATCCTCAGGTGCCTTTAATCTGTACTGGGGTGAAAGCATTAGCTACACCACTGTTTTTACTCAGCTTGTTGGTCTTGGTCTTACTGTCCTCAACAGTGACAAATCCCTGAGCAGAAGAGTACCACTTCACAGAGAGGGAAGATGGCATTTAAGAGACCCCAGGAGCCTTTGACCACCTCAGGGGCCTGGCCTAGGGCTTGCTGGAATAAATCAGCCTGGCATGTCTCTTCCTGTCCTTGTAAAGTGAACTCCATGTGTGTTGGAAGGAGGGTTTTTTTGTTGGGCCAGAAAAGTGGAACACAACCTGAGAGCAGGGCAGCAGCCCAGCTCACCTGCCACACTCAGGCAAGTGGTACATGAAGGGGCAGAGCTTCATTCCTCAAAGCCTCTGCACATCTGAGCCACTTGATGGGTGTTGCTCCAGCCACCAGTCAGGTCAGTGGGTGGATGAAATGTCTGTAACTAGGGGGTCTCCAGGAAGGTCCTCTCCCCTTCTGGGAGGCAGAGCACATTGCCTTTGATTATTGTGGGCTCTTAAGATGTACCGGAGCATCTGGTTGGGCCACTGTTGGGGACAGGGTATGACAGCAGGGGATGTTGGAGCTGCTCCACCAGCTGGTTCCTCTGCTCTGTGGATGTGAAATGCACACCAGCACAGTATATACTGTGTGTGCAGAGTGTGTGACTGTGGATGCAGCATTTATTTAGGTGTTGAAGGTGAAATAAGTATCTGCTATTTCCCTCTGGGCTGAATCTTTACCTGCTTTCCCAGCTGAAAGACAACACTGGTTCTCTGCACCATTGAAACCTCCTCTTGGCTCAGTGGGATGTTTGCTGGATTTTGGGAGTAAAGCCCCTTTCCCTCCACACCCCCTAATGCCAACATTCCCTCCCCCTTGCCCCTCTCCTCACTCACTTTTGCTTTCATCTCCAAAGGCTGGTGGGGCTGCCACTGCTCTGCCCTTCTCCCTTGTTTTTCCCAACTGTTTTGGAGCTCAGTGGGTGGCTTGGGCTAGAAACCTACCCAGCTCATGAAAGCCATAGAAACACTTCCTATGGGGCTGATAAAAGCAGGGTGGTGTTTTTCCTATTTTTTTTTTTTCTGACCAAAACCCAAAATAGCTCTTTTCAGTGCAACAGGTACATCACCCAGTGGCTGCCTGTTGTCACCAAGTCACCTTAGTGCAATAACTGCAAATCTTTCTAGATGATGATGCTTGATGCTCTGGAGGAGACAGCCAGGCTGCTGCTCCTCCCCAGCAAGCACAGGTGAAGTGGGAGCAATGGCACTGGGATAGGTGGAGCCACTGGGAGCATCCTTCAAAGCAATGATTTCCTTAACCTGCTGATCTCAACCCTTGCTGCTGATCTCAACAGCCTGCTGGGCTGTTCTCAAGGCTCCTAAACAAAACCCATCCTTCCGCAGGCAATGTAGCTATATTTTTTTCAGAACTGAGGGGTTTTTTCTTACATCACTTTTTTTCCCACCAGACTAAGATGGAAGAGGAGAGAAGGGGAGACTCCCTAGCTCTTGTCTTGATGGCTTGTCATGCCTGCCTTTAATTGACAGACCTTGTTATTAATGTTTTCCAGCCACCTCTCATCCAGGCTCAAACCTCTCTTCTAAAGCCTTGTCATGTTAAAAATTGACATGTGTTGATTTTGGCCTGGGAGAACCCAGGCCCTGGCTGTAGGTAGGAACTGCATGTGTTTAGTCTGGCTTACATTTTATTTTCTTCTTTCATCAAATTAGTTCAGCTGTATTTTTTTCTGAAGGAAAGAGAAGAAAAACTGCTTGACAATCTGAGGCTGTGGGTTAGAATTGCAGCATTGTGTTAAAACAACAAAAAATAGCTTATAAATGTGGGCTGTGTCAGGCTTGGTGGAGATGGGGCCACTGGAACAGGGGTGGGAAAAGCTGCTGCAAGTAAACACTATCTCTACAGAGATTCTTCCTGCAACTCCACAGCCCTGGCTGCTTGTCTTATTTATTCCAGTTGAGCTTGTTGCATTCAGCCTTGCTAAAATTAGTGCTGTCCTAACTGCACCAGGTTTATTTCTCCACTTCTCCTTGCTCAGCCCAGTCAGCAGTCTTGCTGTAGGTACCCCAGTTCTCCACCCTAAAGCTCAGCCAGGGATGTGCTGCAAACCCACAGAGTGACCACTGGGCTCGAAAGCCAAGGAAATCCTGCTTCTTGCCAATTAAATATCTGGGATTAGGTGTTATGTGGCACATTTCGTTGGGATGGCAGTTAAGATTCAGACAACATCCATCAGGGATGCTCCTGTCTCTGAATGTGGAGTGAAGGAGTACCTAGACACTGGGAAGAGCATATCCTGCTCCTGCTGTCCCAGGTTTTTACCTAAACCTTATTGTCTCACTGTGAGAGACATCTGGTTCCCTCTACCTGTATTTCCCCAGGTGCTTCAGAGTTAAATGCACCCAAAATGTCCATGAGGTTCATTTAACACATTGGACATCTCCCCAGTCACAAATCACTGAGGACCAGGGAAGCATCAGCTCCTGTTTTGATGCCAAATGAAAAGAAATAGCTGAAGTTTCAGGGAGTTATTAACAGGCTTGTGACACCACCCTGCCCACACTGAATCCTACCCTGCTCTTCCTGGGGCAGATGAAATGCCAGCCTGGGGCTGCAAACAATGCTGGGGGGGTGGGGAGGGAGGAGCCCCAGGACGGGCTCCCAGGAGGTTCCATGGGGGCAAGGAGGAACATCTCTCCCATCCCCTCAGAGAGACGTTACTGTCCTTAACAGTGAAAAACACCTGAGCAGAAGAGCACCTAATAACTTTGTTTTCCATTCCACAAAGAGGGTAGATGGCATTGCCATCCACAAGCCTAGGAGCTGGTGTTGCTTCTGCAATGAATCACTGCCCTATCATACTCAAACAGCACAAGTGAGGTGGAAAATAAACAGAGAAGGATCCCCCTTTGTCCCAGGGCATGTTGCAGACAACCCATCTTTGCCTCCTGAAAGGTCTTGCAGGTGGGTGGTGGTTTAGCATCTCCCCTCTTAGCAATTCCAATATATATCCTTTTTTCCTGTATCTTGTGATGGGTGTTTCTGTGGGCCCCATGGGATGCCCATCAAACAGACCATTATCCTCAGTGCCCACTAAAACTGTGCCAGACCCACTATCCTGGCAGTCCCAGACCCCCCAGCCTGGATTATCTCCGCATTTTTTGTCTGTATGGGCAAACAAGAAGAGGTCCCATCTGTGATGCTGACAGAGGTGTCACTGCAAACTGGGGAAGTTGAAGGGCTCCCGCCTTCCTGATGGTCTCAGAAAGAAACAGTTGCACATGGGAAAGTGTGAAGAGATTTGGCACCAAGACCTTTTCTCCCCACAGCCACAATCCCTTTCCAAAGGGCCCGCCTGGGCAACTGCATACAAGGACCTGACTCCTCCTCGGGAGGCTGAAATATTTTCTAACAGTTACTTTTGTAACATTAGTGAAATCAAAGCAAAACGTGTCAAAATTCCCATTAAGACACATTTAACTTCCCTTGTTCCAAGACAAAGTACCTTTGCCTGGAGGTAGGTTTCGGATTTGCTGCACGGCCATGGGAGACTATTGGATTACAGGCAGCATTGAGTCAGAGGTTGCTTTCTTGAGGGTAAAGGCTTTTCCTAATCAGGATCAGTTTAATTCTGTTATCCGAATTATTATCTTGGCTCTCTGTCTGGCCTGTGCAGGAAAAAGAGGAGGGAAATGAGAGTCTTGCTGAAGGAGGAGAGGGGAGAGGGTCTGAGCCCCAAAGGGCAATGTCTCTCCCTATCTGGGACCTGCTTTTTGCACTACAAAAGCTCTGTGTTCATGTCGTAGACAATGATGGATGGTGGAGTCTGTGGAGCTTCAGGTTAAGGCTCATTGTCTGCCTCTGACATAGGTGAGTGTCAACCTGATTTACTGGTGGGGAAACTGAGGCATGGAGAAGCAATCAGGAATGTGGAGCTAAACTGCCCTCACCTGTAGAGATGTAAGATGATTTTTTTCATTAAGTGGAGGATACAGCAAAATCCCTTCTTTCCTCCTGGAAAAAACAGCATCTCTGCATCCTGGCTCATGTGTCAGGGGAGAATGTTTGGGCCTCACCACATCTTTGCTTTGAAAAGGATACCTTTCCTCCCTTCCTTTTATTTTTTTCTTTCCTCTTTTCCTCCCAGGAGTGAAGGTGTGTATGGAAATTTGAAGGAAGTGTTTTCCATGTTATTCCTCCAATGTCCTCAGTCTCTGTGTCGTAGCTTCTGTCTGTGGTCCCCACTCCCTACTGGATCTTGATGCTTGTGCTTGATACATACACAATTATACTACTTTGAGCCCAGGCCCTCCCAGGGAGCATTTTGGCTCTCAAACCTGCTCACAGAGCACCAGACAGCAGCAGCAGAAACAAATAACCTGTTGGGTACTGCTAGTGGCATCATGAGGAGAGTGGGATGGGGAATGTTAGTGTGGCAGTGCTGGGAAGGGCTGGTCCTGAATGAAGAATCAGGGCAATGCATCCTGACCTGCCAGGGAGTGAGGTTTGTGCTATCTGTGCCTCTGAACCAAATGAAACCAGGCTGGACTGAGGCATCAAATAGAAGCTGGAGCTTGCCCATGCAGGCAGCAGCCAGCACTGCTGCCTGAGTGTTCCCAGGTGGTTCCTCAAGATGAGGGTGAAGTGGCTACAATGAGCATGATCCCAGTTTTATTTCATCCATGCAATTCAGGAGAGAGGGGAGCCTCACTTCAGCCCATGAGCTGGACACCTGCTTGTCCAAAGGTGGTACCAAGACACTGAAGATGAGAGAACCCATGCACAGGTGGAGTGGTCAGGACTAGCAAGGTCGTCAAGGCACCATTGGGGCAGCTGAGACTTAGAGAAGCATGCCAGGACTCCAGTTCATCTAATTTAAGAGGTAATTTGTGAGACTCTCCCCATCATATGGCAGTGAGACACCTCTGCCTAATAAACTCTCCTGTCTTTGATTACAGTCAGGCCATGGTTATTCCAAGCTCTGAGCCTAGGTAGGACTGAGGGTGTGTGTTGGCAGAGTTGTAGAAAATGGATGAGACGTAAAAAACTTGGGGAGCCCTTAGCAGATCTACCACTGAGTTGTGTATTACTGGGTTTTTAGAAGATTTTCTTAGCACCCATCAAGAACAAGAGACATGAAGAGTCTCCAACCCATTAAATTTGGGGACAAAAGAGCTACTTGCTCTCTTGGGAATGGGGAGCAGGGAGATAAATCACAAGGCAGGGGAGTGATGTGAACAGCACCATTTCTCATCACTGATGGGAAACCTATGACTGGACCCATATTGGTCAGCATTTAGGGATCCCACATAGGGCAGAGCTCGGCTCCAAGGTGATGGAGGCATTGCCATAAAGTTTTCAGATTTGTTTTTTGCTGGCATAATCAGTCTTTTGCAAGAGATGCTCTCTGCTCACCCTTCTGACATTATCTCATCCCCACTGTTAAGTGCAGGCTAAAAAAATCCCCAGCACTTTAATTTTTAAACTCTGAGCATCTTTGAAGTCTTGATGCCATGCTTCCCTCTGCACCCACATCTCCTTGCTGATGAGAAGCTGTCACACAGGGAATTCAGCACCTGTCTTTGATGTCCTGTCCCTGTAAGGTGCTCCTGTCCCCCATGGCCTGCTTTGGTCTATCAAGTCTTACAGGTTCTCTGGATCAGAGATCATCTCTTTCCTCTTAAATCAGAAGCTGATGGTTTCATATCTGAGTCCCACACAGTGATTCCTGGAGTTCTCTTTGCTTGGCCTCCTTAACCTGATGGAATCAACAGGCTGGCTCTTCTCCTAGGCCCAAAGTTCTTCCAAATAAGGTAATTTTGTGGAGACACTGCTGTGGGGTGTGCTAGCTTGCATTTGTGATTGTGTTGTGGATTTTAGTATGTTGTGGAGTTGGAAGTGTGATGCTGATGTACAGGTTGATGTTGAGAGTCAGTGTTACTTTGAGTCACTGCTGGAGGCTTCTGCCATAGAGCTGCTGATGTCCAAGACATGTGGTACCAGCTCAGCTAGTGTCACTTTGAACATCTTCTCCAACATCCTCTAGTCCAGTCATGTATCCTGAAGTCCTTTCTCCTCTTCTGGAAAGAGGCCAAGAAGATGGGAGATGGCACGAGCTCAAGTTATGGGACCTTCCACTCTGGCATGAGCTGCTGAACCTGGATGACAAGGATGGCATTTCTCAGGGCCATCAGCTGGGACAGCCCACAGCCACCCTCAGCAGCTGTCCAACACCTCCCCCATACTTCACCAGTGTTTCTTCCCCAGGGAGGGGTGTTACCACCTCGAGCCCTGCCTTGCAGCTACTCCTGGTGAGCACAGACTCTGTCTGCAGTTCTGGTCTGGGCATTTCATGGTGCACTGCCACCCACCCATGGGAAAGGGATCTTCTCCCAGCTGGGAGTGGGCAGAGCTCTGAGCAAGCCTGCTGGGCTGTTGTGCCCAAAGCTGGCTGGTGCCAGCCTCTCTCACCCCAGGGTGCCTCACCAAAATAGCTGCTATGGAAAGAGGTTTATTGACTTTTTCTTTTCCTTTTATTTTTCTTTTTTCTTCCTGTGCTTAAACTTTCCTAGACCTCCTCAGAAGACCTTGAGGCATATCATCCTACAGATGTGGCATAGAAGCCTTGGTTACAAAATATATATCTGGCATGGCAGTTGGCAGTGTTGTGCAATCTCCATCAACTTACGGAAACCACTGTGAGATACTATTAAAGAGGGACTCCAGCCCCATCCATCACTCCAGCTGCAGTCACGTGTCCCACTGTCAGGCATAAGGGCACAGGCAGCACAGGGACCATAAGCACCAGGAGAGCTTTCCCTAACACTGGGCGCTCTTGTGCAGAGGTAGATGGGCTTTGAGCTCTCTTCTGGTACCCTTTGCTTTTCAGACCTTCTCCGTTGTGTTGCCACCAATATCTTACCTTCAGTGTCTGCTTCTGGTTTCACACCAGTGGTCAAGATCTGGGTGGTTGTGAATGGCCATGGAGAGCTCAACAGTGAAACATGGCAGACATGATGGTTATAGTAGCCCTAATAGGCCAGATGTGGGATGGCAACAGGAAAGCTGCTGTTCAAATCCCAAGTTTCCTTTTCCTTAACTGAGCAGAGGCCTTCCCACTGGTTCCATGACCCAGTTCACTGTGGCAGTCAGTATAGTGTGCTGGGGAGGCAATAGGGCATCTTCCTCCCAGTGATCCATCCTGTTTCTCTCTTTTCTGGGACTCATTCTAAATGGCCTCTCAAATAAGTGGGGCCTTGGCTGAGAGGGGCACTTGTGCAACAACCTGGCTCTCCTGGATTGCCAGGAACATGAGCACGGACTGGCAAAATTCAGCTATAGGCAGACTCGGGCAATGGGCTGCAGCACACAGTTCTCACTTTACCCATCCCTGTCCTTGGGACACCTTCCTCACCAATGCCAACGGCTGTGGCAGGCATGGCAGAGCACTGGGAAGGGACATGATGCTGGTGTGAGTGGCCATTGCTTACCCTTCGCTGCTGAACCCTGCTCAGTGTGGCCAGCTCTTAATCACCGTGGTATATTGCTGGCACCTCCTGGCCCAGCTCACTCTCTCCTCCTGAGCTGCTTCTTGCTCTTCTCTCTCGCTCTGCAGGCATATTAAATCACCAAGGTCTACCCGGGAGAAACTGCTGCTGCTCCATTACCCTGTTGTCAGCATCCACCGCACTGGTGAGAATCAGGTTCCACATCAGAAAATAATAAAGGCACTATTATGAGCAGAGGGGAGAGGAGATTAAAAAACCTGTTTAAACAGCCTTTTGGTCCCCGTGCTGTTTATTGCACTTCGTGACTTTGTGTTACTTTTGTTGTTGCTGAAGTTGGACTTTTAATTTTCCTCTGATAATCAAGTGACTGGTTTGTAATGTCCCTATGGCTCCAAGGATTAAAATAGGCTGTTTTAAAAAATACCTGTTGATCCCCAAGATCAGGTAGTGATACCTTCTTTGCTAATTGGAGTTCTAATTAAATACTTTATTTAGCCAAAACACAGATTTGGCATGCACTGAGTCCAGTCCCAGGGTTGAGTCAGACTCACAGTGGCAGTGACAGAGCTGCTTACAGAGGACTTCGTGTTACAAAGTGTTTGGCTAGTTCTATTCTTCTTGGGATCTTGCTGCCACTCTCATGTTTTTCCAGGACGTCTTTTCTTTCTCTCTCTCTTTCTCTCTTTCTCCCCTCCCTTCCTCCCTTTTCCCTTCCCTTTCTTTTTCTTTTTTTTTTTTTTTTTCTGACATGATTTACTTTCCAGAGTGTTTTGGTCAATTTTCACCCTTAATGCCTTGACTAATGAGCCTCTTGAATTTCACAGAATGGTTTTCATGCACTGACATTTGTGCTGTGGGTTGGCAGCACTATAAAGTGAGGGTATTTAAGTCCTCCAGCCAAAACTGCCATCTCCTTCACCCTCATGCCAAGCACTTTATCTGTGATAGGATTTCTGTGGTGGTTTTTAAATTAATGGATAACTGCATATATAAATCTCATGAGCGCAAAGAAATGCTGGGTGATGGTTATTGAGACTGTGGGTGTGTATGGGCATGTGCAGCCCTGGCCCAGGAAATCCTGTGATGTCCAGCACAGACATGTGGCTGTTGCTGGTGCTGCCTGCCTTGATGGCAGTGCCCATCTCTGCAGGTGGGTTTGTGTTATACTTACCCAGCCAAGAGGGTCAAGGCTACCTGGGGTGGTGTAACTCATTTTATTGCAGTGCAAGTCTGTGGCAATCCTGGAGAATCTCACTGATGTGAATTTGGGATCCATCACATAAGCAGCTCTGTCTGCTGCTCCAGGGCAGGCATCGCTCCTGTTGGCATGGCCACAGGAGGGGGATCAGTCTTGAGACATTGGCTGGAAGCCACTCCTGGAGGGCTTCAGCCTGAGAGTGCAAGACTGTTGCTGATCCTAGATCAGCTCAGCTCTGGCTTTGCTCAGTCAAGGGCTGCAAACCTCCAAGGATGGCTCTCCCCTCTGGGGAGCCAGCCCACAGCCACACTCTTGCCCTGGCAGCTGCAAGACGGAGCAGGTAGAGACTAGAGCCATATTTTGCACAGCACTTGGGCATGGGGCAATGGTAAACACTATTGATGTGAGGGCCTGGTGGAGGAAGATGTAGTTGCTGGCCTCTACATGGCAGAGCCGCTACTGGCACTGCTAGGGTGCCCTGTCCATGTCTCTGTGTTGGATTTACTTATTGCCTGAGATGTGAGTGCAAGTGGAGCTGTGCTGTGCCCATTCCCAAAGGGAGCAGGAGATGAAAACTCTACAGGAGCTACTGCTTCATTTTACTCTGCCATCCCCTTTTTCTTCACCCTGTTCTGTGGGCATTAGTGTGAGCAGAGTCCTGTCATCTTCCCAAGAGCAAAGATTTTGCCTGGCTTTACTGGAGATTAACCCAGGTCCAGCCCCTGCTCTGCTCTCACTGTGATCCAAGTGCCACCACAGTGCTTGGCTGGCGGGAGGAGAGCAGAGCTCTGTCTCACCTCTGGTCTATCCCTCTCCCTTTCCTCAACCACAGGACACTACATTTGGGACCACCCCAACAACAAGTCATACTGGCACCAGAGACTAAAATTTTTAAAATTATTTAAAAAAAATTTTAAAAATCCACACGTTTCTAAAGAAAACTCCAAAGTCAGCTTTCCCAGCTGGGGGGTAGGAGTTGGTTGCTTTGTAACCACTCCCAGCTTACTGTTAAAAACATCTTGGTCAGAATTTTATCAGTGCCTGAACAGGAACAGGCTTGTCTCTGGGGAGATTAGGTGGTTACCTAGTGCAGAGTGAGATGCTCGTGCCCAGCCAGCTGAGATACATTTCAGATGACACTGATTTGATGTGTGCCTGATGACTGGCATCCCTGGTGTTCCATGGCAGAACCAGGACCTGCTGTGTGGCCTGGGGAAGGCCTTCAGCTGTCAGGTGATGACCACAGTGGGGTGTAAGCATGGAGTTAACTCCTATTCATGGGCTGAAGGAAGGGCTGGGGATGCCCAGAAGGCAGGTGGGATGCGTTTATCCATTCTCAGTAATGCTGTGAAAGGAGAAAAGGGCAAGAAGGCTCAGGGCTGCTCAGTGGGAAGAAAAGTGATACTGGGGATGAGGCTTGAGCTGTGTGAGAGAACCCTGCAAAAATCTGATAGGGAGATGTCTGTGCTGCAGAAACAAAGTCAAGGTGAGACCAAATGGTGTGAGGAGGGCTGGGCTGGAAGTGGTGAGAGTTGATCTATGGTGTTGCTAAGCAGCTTTGGGGCTAAGGTGGGTTTCAAGAAGGTTACAGCATCCTCCAGTAACAGTGACCAGGGCTGGCAGAGGAATCTGCAAAAGAGGTGATGGATTTGAAGAGCAAGAAACTGCTGGTGCAGGCTGGGATAGATGTACAATGGGCGGGAAGAAGATGAACACAGTTCCTTGGAGGGGAGCCTGAGTGTGTGGGTGTTTAGTGATGGGAAGGAGTGACGGTTGGAAGGCAAAGAAAGAAGAGCCCTGTTCCTATCAGGCAGCACATCTCTGTGAGCCCAAACCCTGCAGGCATGAACCCTCTGCCTGGCTAATGCAGCTGCAAACTGGGAGAGCCTGCTGGATGCTCTCGATGGAGAGTGACTCCCCCATGAGCCCAGGCACCAAGTGGGACAGAGCGGCTGAAACTCCCCATGGCCCCAGTGCCAGCATCGTCTCCCTCAGCCAGGGTTTGTGCCACTCCTCCCCTCTGCTTTCACTGTCCCACTCTCTTTCACATCCCTATGGAAAGAAGACCACAAGCACTTTGCTCCAGCAGTAGCACAAAGCAGAGGGGAAGGGTGAGAGCAAGACCACGGCTCACACCAGCCCATTGCCACCTGGGCAGTGCTGGTGACTGGGCTGGGAACACTGAGCAGCACTGAGGGTTTCCAGTAAGGCTGTGGCCGTGGCGGGGGGCAGGGGCAGGAAACATTCAGCAGGAAGCTGGCTGCCGCTGCCCAGCATTCCTTCGCGCTGGAAACCCGAGTCACACTTCCTGCAGCCTGCCGGGACAGCCTCCACCCCGAGCAGCGCCTGCCATCAGGCTGGATGCCACAGGAGACAGCACATGCACGTTTTAGATGGTTTCGTTGTGGAAATGAGCAGTGCCCTGTTGCTCCTGTGCTACCTCAGGCTCGTCACAGCTTGTCTCCTCCATGTCATGCCTCCACAGTGCCCACACAGATGTCATTTCCATGTGGACCTCTGCTCTGCACCTCCTGGGCTCCGGCCCTGGAGGAACCCAAGCTGCTGTACTTTAGAACAGTTGGCAACAGACCTGGTCCTAAGGGACGGTGGTGTTTCCTTTCTTCCACTCACATGTGGCCTGCACCTAGGCCATGGCCAAGAGTGGGGCTTATTACAATGTTCTTTCTAGCTTTCCCCATATCCTCCTGTCTGTCCTGCTGCCCACAATCCAGGTGGGAGGATGAGACTTTGGGCTTTTCTCCCAAAACATCTTCCGCACTTGTGCCTTGGGTTATTTCCTGTGTTAAGGTGCATGTGTTTTAGCCAAAATTACCTCAACTGCTTAATAATTATTATGATTCCTTTTGCTTTCCTCCTAGACTCATGATTCCTCCTTGCTTGTGTTCCAAGGTTCTTGATTCCATTAATCCATCTACCAGTTAAAAAAAGTTTGGGCCCTGTGCTGGCACAACAGCACACCTCCAGGAAGGCTACCAGCTTTGTTCCCCTCTGCCAGCCCACTGAGTGAGTTCAACCCTCAACAAAGGCTAATATCTGAGTCTACTCTTGCTCCAGAAAGTCCATGTGGTGGCCATGTCCTGGTTCATTTCTCCTGGCATCATGCAAAGCCACTGCTGTACCTGCTTGCAGTGTTGCTTCTCTGTTGCCCTGTCCTTTCTTTCAGCAGGCAGGTGAGAGCTCTGCCTTGGTGTTGGTCTCCATTCTGGATGGAGCTGAGTGCTCTCTGTGGAAATGAGAGCATGGGATGGCTGTAGGAGCCTCTGCTTCAGAGCTGGAGTAACACAGTCAGCAAAATGAGAAAGCAGATGGGCATGGGTGATAAGGAAAGTCTCACTGGGGAACTTTTTGGATAGAGGGTTGTGGTGTACCTATTTGAAGCTGACACATGCCCACATGACTTAAGGGTGCAAACTGAAGCTGTTGAAACCCCACAGTTCACAGCAGGGGAAAATACAGTATTCCCAGCCACCACAGTTGAGGCCAGCGCTGATTCTTGGAGTCCAGAAAACCTATTTTTCTGTTTCTCTCATTTTTCTGTTTTCTCTCCTTACAATACAACTCTAGCTAGCCTGGAGTATAAGACAAGTCTGTTCACTGCAGAATTTTGCCACCACAGCTCTGCCTTGGTCAGTGCTTTAGCCAGGAAACCCCCGGAGTGTTTTCTTTGGCAGTCCTTGTTCTGGCAGCATAAGCCTGCTCCACCAGTGATCTCTTTACCCTGGCTGCCTTTTGCAGCACACCTGGAACCGGACTGATCCCTGTTTGGAAGCCAAATTCTACCTGTGACCTTCCTCAAGCCCCCTGGGTATGACCCAGCCTGCAGGCTTGGATGGCTCTGAAGCAACTCGCAGCAGCCCACAATGAATGTTAGTCCCCCTGTCCCTGCCACCTCCATCCAGCAGCAAGCCCCACTGGATAAGAAAAGTCCCCAAACCACCCCCCATCCCCCCCTTGGCCAATTTCCCCCTGCAGCCCTCTGCCAACCTGCTGCTGTAGGAAGCGGGAGCGTGGCTGGTGGCTGCGGTTTCCCACGCGGCTGCTTTCCCAGCCGAGATTGCAGGGCTGGAGTAATGAGTTACCCAGCCCTTGGCCGAGAGCAGAGGAGAGAGCACCGTGGGGCCAGCGGGGGTTCCAGGGGAGGAAATCCCAGCGCTTCGTGAGCTCCACATAATCACAGGCAGCAAGGGGCAGGAAGCACTTGTTAGGAAGGAGCAAGGAAACAGAGCAGCTGCCTCGACCCAAGCACACCTTTTAGGACCGGAAAGTGGGAGTAGGAAGGCATAAAAGTGCTTTGAGCCTTCGCAGAGGATTGCAAAGGGCAAAGGGCGAGGGGAGAGGGAACAAACACTGGCAAGGCTCTCGAGGAGAGGGCAGCCAGCGTGTGCGTGCTGTGAAGGTGACTTCATGGTGGAGCTGCTAATTAAATGAGAAAGGCTCGTCTCCATGCTTGTTAGGTTAACTCAGCAGGGATATTGCAGAAGCAAATTCCTCCCAGCAAGTGTAATTAGGGGGCCGGAATTCCTCTGGTTCCTTGTCCTCCCTGCGAATCCTGCTAAAGCCATCAGGTGAGGACACCGGGTTAGGGGGGAACATGCAAGTCCTGTGCAATCACAACTCCCTCCCAGCGTGGCAAAGATTTCAAATCAAGGCTTGACTTTTTACTTTCATTTACTTTTGTTATTTCGTTATACACATTCAACAAAACAGGCTCCCTCTCTGGGACTGGGCTGTAGGGCTGCTTCCTCCAGGAGAACATGCTTGTGTTGAGAATGGAAAGAGGACTGTGAGAGGTCTGGACAGGGCTGCAGCTGCTCCCAGCCCACAGGATTTGAGAGGTTTCCACTCACAGCACGGTTTTCCTGGATGGTGCTGCTGACCTGCTTCATCTTCCTTGCCAAGGAGGGCACAGCTCCAACCCAGCACAGCAGAACATTTCAGGGTTTGCCTGGCACACCATGGCATGTGTTGCTGTGCTTGTGTCAGTGTTGCCTGTGCAGGCAAAGGATGATGCTCCTGGGGGGCAACACATGAAGATGTGTCCTGCCTGGTACTAGGGGACACCAGGTATGTCTGGGAACACAGAGCCAAGGGGAGTTATGTGGCATGGATAAAAGGGGGGAGCTGACTGGAGGGGATGGAGGGCATGGATGGAGAGTGGGGGGTTGGGAGAGGAAATGTGGGGGGAGGAGAAAGGGTGAGCCTGGGACCTTAAAAAGCAATTAGTCAAAGCTGAATTGTTTTTCTAAACTCTTAATGAAAACAAAGAGTAGGGCATGGCCCAGATGGTGCCAGGGGATCAAATAAATGTCGCACTCAGGAAGCAGCTGCTACTGGGAATGTTTCCTGCCAGCCCTACTGCTGCTCGGAGCCACTTTTATTATTTGTTATTTTTCAGGACTGCAGCTGAGGTTTCCTTCCAGCTCTGTGGAAATATGCTTAAGGCTGGTCCATGCAAAGTGCCTGCTAGGGCTGGTCCCTGGCCCTTAGCAGCCCTGAGCATGTTGCCTACCTGCCTGGTGTCTGCTGCCATCCTTCTCCATGACAAAGCCTCTGATGGAGGAATTTCGTCCTCCATCTCCCACCCAGCCTGGTCCAGCACCATCCTTGTGTGCCTTTATCTTGTATAGGGTTTTAGCTTTTTTTCTCTGTTTCCCTGCTGAACCCAAGCATCTGCCAGTGTGAGTTTGACATCTCTCTGTTTCATGTTGTTGGTATGAACAGCCAGAATAAAGAAATTTGACCAAAATTAACATTTTGGGTGTTGCTTTTATCTGCCTACTTGGTTTTGGAGAGAGAGGGGTGTGGTTTCCCCCACTTTAATTCCAAGTGCTAAAATTACCCTTGTTTTTAGGTGAAAAAATACGGATCACAACCAAACTAATGTTCTCCTGACTCTAGCAGCTGAGGTTTAATAAAACCACCAAACCCAGCCAAATGAGCTCCTAGCCATGAGCTGGCAGCCATGTGAGCTGGCAAAAGGTGGCTGAGAGAGGAGTTGTGACAGAAGCAAATTGTGGAGGCTGGAGTCCCTTTGATGGAAGGGAGGGTGGCTGACTGGAGGGGCACTGTATCTTGTCTCCAATGATGGCTGGTCTCGTCCCGTCCACCAACAGACCCTCTGCTCCTGTTTTTTGAAGGACAAAAGCCATGACTATCTTACATGCACTTTTTTGTGCACATCAGTTATGTAAGCTCAATGTGCCTGTCTCACTGGTTTTTTGGGGGGCTTTTCAAGGCCCCTGAGAATGTGTGTGCAAAGACTTGAACTGGTAGAGAAAAGGGCTTGATAGTGCTACCACACAGGGAAAGAGAAGAACATGCACTCAACCCTTAATTAGCCAGCAGAGATTCTACATGAGGCTGCACCTTTGTGGCACCAAATAGTTGGACATTGCTTTGTAGGGCAGCTGCTCCCAGACCAACACACTTCTAAGACATTAGGAACATGGTGGTTTGGTATATCCAAGTGTTTTATTGGGAGATCAGAGGTAGGGACCACTCAGGTCTCTCCTGAAGAACTGTGTGCTGAGCTCCTGTTCCTTGCTTATACATGGAAAAATATGTCAAACATGCCATATTTTGGCATTTTAGGCTGTGGTACAGCCTAATCTTTTAGAATCTCATTTTCCACCGAAGCCCTTCTCTGTGTGCCCAGGAGGATGAGCATGGATACTTACCTGAGGCTTGTGGCTGGCTTTCGTCCAGATTGGGGTCAGATCCCTCCAGGCTGGCTTTGTTTCTCAGGGATGGGGATTGCCCTAGACAGCAGGTATATGTGTTGTGTGAGTTCCCAAAGAGGAGGAAGGAGCTGGGTGAAAGGAAGCACCTATGGAGCAGTCAGTACTGACTGGGATGGTTAGAAAACCCTACACGTGCCTGGGGCTCAGCAGTGCAGTGCCAACACTGTGACCCAGCATGCTGGAAGAGCAGGAGTGTTTCCCTGCTGGGCCAGCTTCTGGAAGTTTTGCTCCAGTCAGACCATTGGCTGTGGCCATTGTGGCAACTTGGAAATGCCCACTGGGGGTTTCGGGGTGGGTCAGGGTAGGGGGCTGTTTCCTGACTGTGATGGCCAAGGTTTGCCAGCTCATGCTTGAGACGCTACTTCCCTGCCCGTCATAGCATGTCCTGGGATTTGCGATTACATCCTCAGAGCTGTTTGATCCACTCAAATCACAGCCCATCAAAGGGGCAGTTTACGAGAACAAACACTGGGTGACTTCCTCCAGTGGTGCCAGAGGCAGCTCTTTGGAGGCGAGATACAAGAAAATAAGAAATTTTTTAACAACTGAGTGTCTTGACTCTTCAGAATAGCAACTTCTGTGGGACAGCCCTGCTGCATAGCCCAGGCAAGACCCCAGTGAAGGAGGTTTCAAAAAAAAAAACAACAAAAAAACAACAACAACAACAAAAAAAGAGATGTATATTCTGATAGATTACCCCTGATTTCTCTTCTACACACACACACATTTTATAAACTGTGAATTCCTATATTTCCAGGCTTGTGAGCCAGCTTGGCTGCTGTAGTAACTCAGAAGTGAAAGCCCTCAATTGCTCATCTACTGAATAAGTGCAGAGCAAAAGTCCAATGGGCCCATCAGATTTGGGGTTTGCACATCAGCTGGGAAAGGAAAATGGCAGGAAAGTGGTAGCCAGCCATGATAACCCCATTCCCTCTATTTCAATGAATGCTTTCTTTCTTAACATAGAACAATGCTGTCAGACACATGGTGGGATTCTTGGGGTTGTCCTGTGCAGACCCTTGAAGATTCTTGTGGGTGACTTCCAGCTTAGGATACTGTCTGACTTAATGATTTTATTATCTTGGTCACCAGAAGAAAGAGATAAGTAGTCATGGCTGTCCTGCAGCAATAAGCATGCAGTGGTGACCACACATTGCCATCCTGCCTGAGACATTGAGATTGTCACCAGGTGGAAAGAAGCTTGACCCAGGTGGGTGCTGTCAGGCTGGATCTTGGTTGTAGACTCCCCTGTGGTTCCTGTGCTGGGTGACCCTCCAAAGCTTCCTGAATCTCTTTTTGAGCTGTTCAGTGAATTGGACAGCTGTCCAATTAAATCTCTGATAACAGAGATTGTGTTGATCATCGTTTCTGGAGGCTGGAGCATCCTCTGGGATGGTTGCACTGACCTTGATGGTCAAGAGTAAATGGGATAAATGGACTTCTCAGTTGAATTGTGTAGGAATGACCATTCCAAAGGCAGCTCAGGTAGAGCTTAGGGACATTTCCTGTGCTTGTCTGTGTGTTACCTAGAACATCAAAGGCTCAAAACTTAATTTCTTGTTGCATGGGAGTGGAATGAGATGGGCAGTGAGTGGAAAGTTACCCAGTGGTGGAAAGTATTAAAGAGGGCTGGGCAGAGGGGTGCTCCCCACCCACCCTCCATGCTCTGGAAAAAGCCTGCTCCCCAGGTAGAGGAGGAAACTGGCAGTGATGATGCGCTCTGGATGTCACTGTGCAATCAGGGAGGCTATTTATAGGTCACTAATAGATTAGGGCAGCCACAGCAGGAGGAAGTTACTTTCAGGAGAGACAGAAAACCACACTGCCCAGCCAGTTTTGGAGAGGTCTCAGGGAGAGCAGAAAGTCCTGAAACAATCAAAACACTTTGGAAAGAGGTATTTCTCTGCCATGGTGCCTGACTTGGGATATGGCCTGGAGAGAAGTTGCTGACCTGCCTGTGCTGTTTTTGGGGACCCTGGGGTATGGCAGAGCTGTCAGTCTGGGAATCCTTCGGAGATGCTGGTGGCTGTATTCAGTGCTGGGGCATGAGATGGAGTCAAAGAGACTTATTATCATTTCTGAGCTCCATTTAAGAGACTTCATCCCCGGGAGGGGCTCTCGGGATTAATTAATTAATTAATTAAAAGCTGATAAATAGAATGACACCAGCTCCAAGAATGCCTTAAATGCCAGTTGATGTCCTCCCAGGATGCTTTTTTTGGCTTGACTCCTTGAGACACACAGATTCCCTCCAGTCAGAGGCTGTCCTCACAGTTGGCCATTGGGCTACTTAAGCCAGAGCATCTCAAATGTAGCTTTTCCTTACAGCCTGGAAGATGCCAGGCTGATCTCAAGAATAAACCTGGGCACTGTTCTGTGCTGTGATGAGGGAAGAGCATATTTCCTGGAAGTCCTGAAGTGAGAATCCAGCCTGCAGGGATGAGTAGTGGGGAGATGGTCCTGCATGCTGGGGCTGCCTGAGGTGAATGTGCTGAGCTGGTGAGAGCTGCAGGAATGCACTGTCTCCGAGTCTGCTCGTTTGGAAATGGTGCTCTTTTCAACGGTTCTGTTATCAGATGGAGCATTTCCTTCATCAGTGTTAATATCCATGTAGTGAAACAATGAAAGAGCTTCCTATCAGTTCCAAATAGGACGTGAAAAGCTCTCAGCGTTAAGAGTAGAGGATGCTGGAATAGGGCAATGGGAAACGCCTGAATCACTGAAATGCCTCTTTGATTCCACGAGGTTGATACGTTCAAAAGGGAAGAAAAAAAGAAAAAAAAAAGGAGAGAGAGCAGAGAGCAGAGCTAGTTAATGATCTGCAGGACAGAGAACAGGAAGGGGCAGCAATTGCAGCCTGGGGTCTGCAGAGGGCAGTCACAGCGGGATGTCTGGCAAAGGCTTTGGAAAGCGGAGAATGCAGAACGGAACTGAGCGGAGTGAGCTAATTAGTTTGTTTTCAGAAAGGGGGAAGGCATGATGGAGAAATCCTTTTCCAGCCTAACCCTGTACCCCTTACCCTGCTGCCACTTGGCCGGTGTGTGCCAGCTCAATGTGGGATCAATGAACTACAAAACAAACTTTCAAATCACTGTGATTTAATGGTGCCCAAAGTACTGCAGATTTGGAGTAGGGAAAGGGAAATACTGCTTTGTAAAGCAGCCAAGGCCGCGAGCCCACTGCCTCAAAGGATCTGATCCTTTCCAGTGTCTCCTGACCCAAGTGGGAGACATGCACAGCTGCTTGTGCCAGAGCTGTGCCTGCAGGCACGAGGGAGGGATTTGCTGAGGTTGGGCAGCACCTGCTGTCCTGAGGCAGAAGGAGCAGGATATCCCGAGCCCATGGAAATCCCTGGCCTGGAGTGGGGCAGGCAGCCAGGGCAACACACTTTCTGCTCTTTGCTGTGACTGAAGGTCTCCCTGCCTGTCCCCACTGGCCAGGTGTAAATCTCAAGGCCACCAAACAAACACAGGGGCTGTTATCTGTGCCAGGTCAGAAGCTGCAGGCAGAGTTTTTGTTGTTACAGGAAGAGCTGCAAATATTTCAAACATAACCTGTTTTCTCTGTCCGTTTTGCAAACCAACCCCAGTTGCGTGCAGACAACCAGCCTACTGGGCATAATGGCAACTGCTTCACTGTTCTCCCAGGGGAAATTCCTCAATGGAATGAGTTGAAACTGTGAAGAGGAGGAGGTCAGGCTTGCTCCTTCATGGTGGTAAGAATTCTCAGCCCTACAAAGCTCAGTAAAGAGCAAACCACAAAGAAGCAGGTTTCTCCCCACCCTGAGAAGCACCACGGTGGGCTGTATCCAAGACTGCTCCTTGAGCGGGGTGATGGAGCACTGCACATCCAAAATCACTCCTCTCCTGGCTGCATGGCCACAGGTAGGATGTGTAGAGGTGTGCGGGACTCCCCGTGAGCCTACTTTTCAGGGCTGTGTTCTGCTGCCATTGTGGCTCGCCCAGGAGGTTCACCTGTCTCCCTGTTTCCCTCACTCCAGCCCAGCCCCAGGAAGATCCATCTCTGGGTGATGTGCAGCACACGCCATCCCACCACAGCTCCCATTCCCGCACAGGACAGGGCTGCCCTTTATGAAGGGCAAGAGGGGAGGCGATGAAAAGCCGGGGGGAGACGTGCAAAGGCTGGAGGGAGCCCAGCGCCAGGGGCGGGGGCAGCTGGGGAAGGCTCACACACAAAGGGCCGTTCTGTCTTCACACCTGCAGCGCGGCCGGGCGCTGACAGGGGGAATGGCACCACTGACAGGGGTTCGTCGCTGGCAGGCAGTGGCGAGGTGCTTCAAATAAAGGCAAGAGGCGCGGTGACAGGAGACAGGGCCTTGACTGCAGAGGGGAAGGCAGCTGTTGTGGGCGTGGGCTGGGGAAAGGGACGGGTGGAGGTCAGGCAGCTCTCCTCTGTCTCTGCACGTTCAAGCCTGGACAGTAATTTGATGTGACTCCACGGCCATGCTGTGCCATTGGCTTACTGTATCATGTCCAGATACATATTTACACCCAGGACTGCAGGTGGGGCTGGAGTTCTCTGAGAACCAGTGTGCAAAGTTCAGGTGAGTTCTCAGCAATGTCTTGTCCCTACCACACATGGGTCAGTTTCAGCATGGGGTTGTGGTGGGCACCCATCATCAGAGGGGAATAAGCCCCAGCTACCAGCAGTTTCCTTGCAGCGTGCACTTAACCTCACCACTTCTAACCCCAAAACACCAACGTGGCCCAGCACTGTGTCTTGCTCCATAGGAACTGGGGGTCTGGTGCTGTGAGATTGCTTCCTCTCGCTGGGTCCAACAGCTGTTGGGTCCTGCTCCCTTCTGCGTAATGTCACCGGTGTGGGGACGCCTGTGACCACTTATCACTTATCAACCCCGTGCGTGGGGTTGAGCAGCGATTAGGCGTGCTGGAGAAGGAGGGTCCTTGCTTTAGAGAGCAGGCTGTAGATGTGAACAGCTTGGCGTCCCGGCTGCTTTGGGGACAGCCGGGCCGGGGCTGGTCCTGGGAGCGCCAGGCGGCGGAGTAAAGCAGGGGGATGGTGCCCTCCGGCGGCCCGGGAGCCGGGCTCGCCAACAGCCCGGAGCGCAGCCCCGCCGGGCCCCGCGACAGCGAATTGGGATGTCGCTTCTGTTCTTTTAGTCTATAGGGGTGTGTTCCCTCCTCTGGTCTCTGCTTTTCCCTAGCTTCCCGTTGGCTGAACTCCCCTTCCTGTCCCTCAGCCCGGGGAGATGCCGTGTGGGCATCAGGCTCTCCTGTGCTGTGGGGCCAGACCCCTTCCTGGAGAGGAGCCATGGGGTCCCTGCAGCCCCAGCCTCTGAATCGCCCCCAGGACCCCGAGCCTGGCCGGCTCCCACTCAAGGAGTGCTAACAGACCTTATCTTTAGGTTCAGGAAATCTGGGAATTATCTGGTCCTGGGTGGGCCGTGAAGGGGCCATAAAGGATTAGGGTGACCCTGAGAAGAGCCTGGTGGGATGGACACTCCGGCGTGAGTTCTGTTTGATGTGTGGGTGTCCTTATTGTGACTGCTAGCACACCTGGCTTGAGCCCTGAGTGAGACCCAGAGTGTCTCTTTCCTGTCCCAGCTGCAAAGGGCTGGGTCCCTGATAGTTTTCCCGTTTGAGTTACACATCACTGTTCCCCAGCAGCCGGTCCCTCACAGGGTGGGTGGGGAGGGCAGCTCCCCTCCTGCTGGCACCAGTGGCATTCCCCAGATCTCCTACAGGAGGAATGGAAGAATATTTGGGCTGGCAAATTAGCCTGAGCAGCCCCAGAGCCCCTTGCAAGGCTTTCCAAGCCACTGGCCCTTGGGTCTCTGTGGAAGGCACATCCCAGTGGTGGCTCGGAGAAGCCTTTCCCCTCCAGCTGGATTTGCTGCAGCAAGGGAAAGGGCAGGGGGGGGTGGGGGCACGAGGTGCCCAGAGCCCTCTCTGACAGGCTGTGCTGGCTCAGCCACACGCTCACACCAGGCCAGCGGTGACAGATGTCTCCTGGAACTGTCACAGGATGACAACAGAGGACAGAGGCTCCCAGCCCTGCCTCACAGATGGGCTGAGGCAGGGCTGCCTTCAAAGCGAAGCATGC
This sequence comes from Sterrhoptilus dennistouni, assembly GCA_013397095.1. Taxonomy (NCBI): domain Eukaryota; kingdom Metazoa; phylum Chordata; class Aves; order Passeriformes; family Zosteropidae; genus Sterrhoptilus; species Sterrhoptilus dennistouni. The sequence goes on from VWZU01012555.1 coordinate 32,606, forward strand.
ATGTTCCCCAGCCTGCTGGGATTGCAAAATTAAGGGCTGGCATTGTTTTCCCAGTTTCAGAGGGGGTGGATACCAGGCAGGATTAGTCTGGCAAAGCTTTCCAATGCACTCAGAGGGGCACAATAGGACTTTGAAGAGAAGAAGCTGCATCGATGACAGGCAGAGGAGCATCTCTCAGCAGCCTCTGCCTCCTGACACAGGCGGGATGCGCTCAGAGCAGGTGCTGCTGCTTTGTGGCTCTGTCTCTGCCAGGACACCCTTCTAGTGCACCCCGGGACCCCCAGCACCAGTGGTTCTGGAGGCAGGCAAACAGGGCACAGGCCTTTCTGCAGGGAAGAGAGGAGAGATGAGAGGGTGGTGATCTAAGTACTTCTCTGCTGCTGACAGTCCAGCTCACCCCTGTGAGCCCCTGGAGGTCTGTGCTGCCCATCACTCACTGAAGACAGGGGTGAGTCCATTGCCCTGGAAATGTCTGTTCACAAAGGAGGAAGCTACCTGTATTTTGGACCAGATGTTTGCTTTTCCATTTCTTGGTTTTATAAATTATATTTGACCCAAGAAGAACAAAATTCACTGTTGACTGAGGGACTCTGACAAAATCTTGGAGCAGGGGGAGCCCACTGTGGCAACCAGCTTTTTCCCAGGGCATCTGTGCTATACAAAGCCATCACTGCCATCTAGGAATTCTGGAGACCCCTGGGATGATGGGACGTGTGGAGGCACCAGAAGAGCCCAGGAAAAGGGGGGACATGCAGGTAAACAGCTAAAGTGTGCATAGGGGTTTTTCTTTTTTTCTTTTTTCTTTTTTTCTTTTTTTTTAATTATTTGCAATCAGGAGCAATTAGAAATAAAACCTGGAGAGCCACAAATCCCCCATCTTCCTGAGCTGCTGCTCCCAGGGGTTTTCCTGCCCAGCAACTCACATCAGCACTGCAAGGTCTGCTCTGTGCTTGGTGCAGTTGTGGAAAGCATGGTCACAAGGGTACTGGCAGCCTATGCAGGCAGCTAGCACTGAGTTAGCACCTTCTGCCTGAAAATGCGTCCTCTGTGGGCATGGACAGGGGCTAGGCATCTTCAGGGGGCTTTGGGCAGGGGTCAGGCAGACTGGATGCAGCTCTAGGAGCAGGGCTGTAGGGAGAGTATTACGTACAGGGTGCTGTTTCCTTGGGCAGGGAAATGTCCTGAGCAGCCACTGGGCAGGGGGGAAACCTGTGTCCATATGTGGAATTTCCCCAGGCTGCTCTCCTGCTCAGTGCAGGCCTTTTTGTGCCTGCTCCATCATGTTCCTTCTTATGAGATTATTGCTGACGTCTCAGTCACCAGAAGCCGAATCTAACTGAGTAGAAACATGTACCTAAACAGAGCTGCAGAGGTCAGCAAAGCAGTGCCAGGGACATTTACTGCAGCACAAGGAGCTGCTCTCTCAGTCAGCTGCAGTGATTGCCTGGGCTCCTTGCTGAAACCACAGCCAGCTTTTGTTGGTCTGTGATAACTTATTAGCTCTGATAACTCATTAAGTGGCAGGGAACTTGACTGTGTGCCATCACCTGCCCGGCCCAGCTCTGCCAGCACGGATCATGCATGGGCTTGGCACCATCCTGCTCTGCAACAGCCTGTGCCTGCTGAAGGCAGGTGCCATGGGTGCACCCAAGCTGCCACTGCAGAGCCTCTGCCATGCTCACAGCCTGCCACATGCTGAGGCACTGCAAACCAGTCTGAGAACCAAGAGCTCAACACACCTCAGGCTTCCTACCTACCTAGCCTCAGGATGACTGGCCTGGAGCAGAGACACCAGACTCAGTTTGGGCTCTCTTTAGGGTGGCTCCAGGGGTTCTTGCTGTCAGCATGGTCCTATGGAGCAGCTGGAGCATCCGTTAGGCTGCATGGGGCTGACATGCTGTGTTTGTGAAACCCACTGTGCTTGCGGTTGACCAGAGCGCTGAAATAAGCCCGTCCGGAATTGGTGTACTGCTCTGTATCCTGATGTGGTGAGCAGCTCTGGCTGGTGAGGGTGGGGGCAGTCCCATTGGGGTGACTGGTGGCAGCGGGACTGCAGGAGCTTGGCAGCACCAGCATGAGGACCATACACAGGGCCCCGCCGGCGCCCGGAAAGCTCAGCCAGGCACTAACGGAACTGTGATAAAAATGAACGTGACCAGGACAGCAGTGCAGGGGAGATTAATGTCAGATTGTCAGAGGGGAGGAAACTGAGGCAGACAGCATTCAAACAGATACTGGAGCACACTGTGGGGGGGAGAGGGGGGGAAGGGGGTAGATGCTTTTCTCAGCATTGCTGCATCTGCAGATCTGCATCCCCCCCTACAGCCTTTGAGAAGAGAGGAAGGGACAAAGGGTTTACCTGAAGTGTATCTATCACCTTTGTCAGCCCTGTCCTGCAAATCCTCCCACCTCTGCAGGTGGGGGGCCTGCCCGTCTATACCAGCCTGAACAGGAACATCAGCACTGCTTGCTGCTGGAGACCTTGATGTACATCTCTTGTGGGTCCCTGCCCAGACTCAGTTTGGTCTGCTGTCTATCAACAAAGCTTTGACTGTGATGGGAGCACTCTCTGCTGCAAGAAGGTGTTTTTCCGTGGCTGTATAAGGAGCAAAGCTCCCCTCATCACTGCTATCAGCTGCTCCGGCCTTGCCCACATTGCCAGAGAAAGACTGGTTGTCCAGTATCTCCCCCACTGCCTGATCCCAGGTATTACCATAGCTTTTTTAGGACTCCACATCTTCCAACCATGTAGGTACAAGAGCCTCCCAGAAGCCTCCTTTGCTCCTTTGGTGCACTGGTTTTCTCTCTGCCCTCCTTGCTGCTCTGTCTGTGACATGCTCTTTCCCACCTGAATGAGGCACTCCATGTCCTTAGCCAGCCTCCAGTGCCTCACCTTCCCTCCTGATTCCCATTTGTGCCCTGGGCATTTCGTATGTGTCTCCCAAAAAAGTATCCAAGTCCCTTAATAGATGCCCATGGCATCATGCCGAACAAAAGTCTCACTGGGATAAATCAAAGAAAGAACAGCCCTAAAGCAAGGCTTAAATAAGTAACTACAGGAGCTGGGGTGTAGTGGGGCTATGTCCAACCTGTTTACAGCTTTGCCCTATCTTCCACCCTCATCCTCTACATTTCTGCCCTGCATCCCTCTCTGCATGCCGAGTCTGGGGCTCAGCCCCATGCTGGCCCGGCTGAGCCAGCAAAACCCCTCGAAAAGCCAGCCCAGGGAGGGCCGAGGCAGGGGAACCAGGTTGTTCTTTGTCCCCGCGGCGGGCGAAGCGCGGGCCTGCAGGGACCCCTGGTGGCGGCCGGGAGCCAGGGGACCTGCAGGGGCAGCCCTGCATCCCGTGGAGCTGGAGAGTGCCTGCGCCCTGGGAGCTGCCAGGCTGAGATCTTAGAGCAAGGAGAGGGCTCCTACCTACAGCATCCCCCGAGCAGCCGCAGCTCCTGCTTTTCTGCTGCAAGAAGGAGAAGGGGAACCAAGGGCTTTTTTTCTCCCCTGGGCTGGATGAAGAGTCAGGGAGAGGCATTTTCAATCTCAGACCCTTTCTAGTTGGGTTTCCTACTTCCCTCCTCGCAGGTCTGCCGGGGAGTGGGTGGAGGGGCCGGCTGCAAGCACATGGTCCTGTGACAGCCGAGCTATTGCAAAGATGATCCCTGCTCCTGGCTGGGAGGCTGGAGGTGGGCAGTGCCGGAGTGGGAGCTGACAGTCCTGGGCACAGACAGCAGGGGTGGTGACAAAATCTCCTTCCGTGACCAGTCAACAGTAAAACATGTAGGAGCAAGGGGGGCAGTGCCTGTCTGGGCTGCCCTGTTCCCTCACTACATGCGTCAGGTATCGAGGTATGCTGAATACACGTGATGAAAATTGAAGTCCACTTGCAAGTCATCAGTAAAATGTAAGGATAACAAATTTTGGTACTGTCCTCCAATAGAATTGTTGCTAGTTCATAAAGCTGCCACAAGGCGCCCTGTGGCACATTTAATGATGTCCCAAAGGTAGCAAAAGTTGCTGTGTGTTCTAATTCTCTGGCATGGGAATGTCCCAAGGTGGAGGTTACACCCAATCTTGTGGGCAGAGCTGACCTAGGACCCTGCATGGGCCATGCAAGCAAAGGCAAGGGGCACTGTGGGCACAGGAACCAGCAGGGAGGGTGTGAGAAGGGAGGGCAGGCAAGGGTGCAAGCCCAGCTCTCTGCCCCTGGGATGGGCATCCTCCTGTGTTCCTGGCTCCTGTGGCTGCTGCCCATGCTCCACTCCCATCACTCACAGAGGTGGTGCTGTTCACAGGGTACTCTCAGACTGTTGGCTGGGATAAAGCTAGGAGGTTTTTGCATCCACCCACCTGCTGGAGAGCTGCAGCCTCATTCAGAAATGAGTGTCATTCTTTTATCTGGTTGATGAGGAATCCTTCAACCCCTGTAGTTTTGTCCCACAAGCTACTTTTCAAACAAGCCAGATGTTATGTATCCCAAACCTCATCCCCTGATATGAAGTCTTCACTGGACACTCAGTTAGGATGCTTGCTCTGATGCTCTGGTTGTATTATTTCTTTTTAGCCTTAGCACCTCAGTAATTCACCTGCCCAGAGCTGGTACTCACTTGATCCTCCATTTTTCAGCTTACACCTTGTCCCTGCTAACCCACATCATGTGGATGTGCTCTTTCACCACCAGCTTCTCTAGATCCTCATCATCATCCCTCTCTGAATGCCTTGAGATTGTACAATCTCCCTGGGTGCCAAAGAGATACATGAGAAACCACACAAGAAGTGTGTTGGTGTGTACATTGAACAGCAGAGAAGTGTGGTTTTGGCTGCCTGGGACCCTGAGCAGCTGGATCTGGCTGAGGACACCATCCTGTCTTTCAGTAGTAGCAGCCCTGGGGGCTGGCCCTGAGCTCCTCACTGTCATTTCCTTCACCAGTTCCTTTTTCTCTTTGCACAGCAGATTTACCAAAGAGGTGCCAAGCATCACCATCACTTTCCCCCATCTCTGTTGAGAACCATTGCCACTGTGATGCTGCTGTGTAGGTGATGAACATGAAAATTTCACCATGGGAGGCTATTTGGTAAACCAGCATCTCTGGACTTTGGTCTAAGGCCAGCAAGCCCTGGACCACTCCATTCAGCACCAGTTCAAGAGTCAGGGGGTAAGAAGTACCCATGATCTTTTTGGTTGTGTACCTGGCTGAGAGTAAAATGTCATCCTAATGACAAGCTGCAGGCAAAGCCTTCCTTGCACAGCCACCCAGTAGCCTTGTACAGCCAGGAACTGTGAAGGACGGGGGAGACCACCAGGTTGTGTCTGCAGCAGCTGGATGTGGCAGGGTATGGTGGTCAGAGGCACAATGACATGGAGGCAGCCAGCAGAGCCTGCATGCCTGAGCCAACATCTCCCCGCAGTGGGAGGGAGGTACCCAACACAGTGTGCAGTGTGGCTCCTGCTTTAGCTGTGAGCTCACAGCTTCTCTGCTCTCTACCTCTGTGCTCTCTGAGGCGTTGGGGGCAGCTCCTCTCTTTTGAGTGTACTCTCTTTCGAAGTGCAGAACTCAGAGATGTGGGATACTCCCGGGTCACTCTTTGCTGGGGTTGGCTTTCTCCAGCCTGTGCTGCTGGGCTGAGGCAGCTGCATCTGTGCTGGCCAAGCGATGCTCTGCACCTCACAGCTGTGCCTTATGAGCCACTGCCAGGCTCAGCCTTCATGTCCCCATAGGAGAAGGATGCTCCTCATCATCTTCAGAGCCCCTGGCACAGCAGAGGCTTCAGGCTGGGCACTACAGAGAGCCACACAAGTGACACAAATGGAGGACATCCCCTGACACCAGAGCTGTCAAAGCTGGGTCTGCCATGGCAGGCAAGGCCCATGCTGACCCCTGTGGTGCTCCTCCAGCTTCAGTGTGCATGGCTGCTGTCCTTGGGAGGAGGAGGAAGCTCAACAGTGCAAGTTGGAGACCTGCACAAGATGGCAGTGGGCCTGGGCAGGGAGGATGGGGGTCCCAGCAAGCCCACCATGGCCCCAGTGGGCTGGGCTGTCTTGGCTGTGCCTCAAGACCCTGGAGCAGCCCCAGAGGAGCTCCCTGTGCCCTGAGGACGTTTCCTGTTTGCTGCCCATGCTGAAGCATCGACCCTTCAACCGCCACTAGTCCTCTGCTTCCGGCAGGGGCTCCTGCCTGGAGCCCCCCTGCATTATCAGCTCACCAGATGCCTTTTTCAGGATACTGTGGTAAAACTGTGCTGGGCAGGCGCTGTCATTTGGGGTTTTCTCTCATGTCAGCTTTGAAGACAAATTGGACAAGGAGGAGCAAGAAGGGGGGAAAGAAAAAATAATAAATTTAAGGGAAAAAAAAAATTATGCTTACCGCCATCCTAGGCCAGAGCTGACCCATGTGCCAGTGTTGCAATGGGTCCCCCAAGTGGTGTGGCCAGCAGTGGCCAGGGACAGGGCAGGTGGGGTATCCAGCATGGCAGTGCCACTCCCCTGGCACTGTCGGCCTCTAGTGGCAGTGGAGGCAGTGAGGTGCCATTGCAGCACCCTGGGCCTCACAGGTCCCACCAGCATCATGGGGGGATCTTCATGGGGATCTTCTTCCATCCCTCTGGGCACTGCCCACATGGTACCCTCTAGGACACAGCCCACCTTGCACTGGTGAAGAAGCAGGTGCTGGGAAAGGTATGAGATATCCCTTACTCTTTGGCCAGAAGCAGCTCAAACTGGCCAAACCAGTCTCTGGGTCTCTGGTCCAAAGCCACCAGATGGTGCTGAGCAGCTGATAGACTGGGTAGACTGGGAACCAGGCAGCATTACTAGGGATGGAGGGAGGGAAGTGGTGAAATAGCAGGTGGGAAGTCTGTCTTTCCATCTGTGGAGCCTGGCAGGGAGTGTTCACCAGGTCTGCCATGGAGATGGGGTACCCAAAGTTGTGGGCTCCACTGCAGGAATGGTCCATGAACAGATGAAGGGGACAGACCATGGATGCCATTGACCCTGATAATTTGCCAAAACTCCCTGTGCTGGTGCAGGGTGTGCACAGGTGTGATGAGGGTGTGTTCCCTGAGGCTGTAATGCAGCAGGCAGCATTAAAGCATGACTGCTTGCATAGTGCTTGGCATGTGCTCCAGCTCTGCTTCCTGCTGAAGTGGGAGGGTCAGGTTGGCTGGAAGAGATGTTGCTGAACCAGGCGTGCTTTTGTATGTGCTCCCCCAGGGTGTACAGAGACATGGCGGTCCCAGAGCCAACCACAGACCTGCAGGATTTGCTCCAAGGTAAGCGCAGTGATTTTCTTTTGTTGGATGAAAAATAAAAAAAAAAGGTGGTTGGTCCCTGTAGAGCAGAGGGGAGGTGTCAGCATGGGGAGGGGAGAAAGGGTCAATGGTATGGAAAAAGTACTAAGCTATCCCCACCCACAGAGGATGGATGAGGGGCTGGCTAGGGCCAGAGGCTGTGGGTGGGAATTACCATGCACCTATTATAAAATCTGGGTTTCTTTCCAGCCCTTGAGTTCAAGCATCCACTGGAGGATGGGTTGGACCTCCTGGGCTGGTTTTCAGTTCTAGATTTTCCCATGGAGGATTGTAAACAAGAAGTCAAAGATGGAAAAGCTGTTCTCTGGCTGCCCAGAACCCCCAGGAGAAGCTGTGGGTGTGGGTATCACCCTGGTGAGCAGGGGAGGTCTGGGAAGGTGGTGGGGGCAGTGAGATGCCCGTGCAAAGCAGGTGGCTGTGCTGTGCTGGGATCTGAAATCATGGCTGCTCGCTTTCACCGGCAAATCTTGCATTTGTGTGGTTTCCTTTTCCTTCTGTTCTGTACAATTTTTTTCTTCTCTGCATTTTGTTCCTTTCGCTGCAGAGGCAAAGTTCAGCCCTTCCAACCTTTGGGTTCCAAATTCTGCACAGGAATAAAACCAGACACGAACTCCCGGAAGGGCTCAGATTTAATTACCTGTGAGATGTTAACCTGCTGGAGGGTCTCAAGTGCTCCTATACTTGAGCTTTTCTTTTTCTTCAACTGTTCTACAATTCCCCTGGCAGATGCTTCCCAAACCCTAACAATCTCCCCAGGCTCTTTTCTCTGAGCAAGATCACAAGATTTCCTTCTGAAACTTTCTAGCTCAGAAAAGCTTCTGTGAAGAGCAGCAGAGACAGTCCTTCAGCAGCTCCCACATCTCTTTTGAATGCCTGGATATTTTTGAAGGCAGCAGGAAAATGGAGATGGTTTTCTCCATCAGCCTGGGATTCAGGTTAGATGGCCACAAGTGTGACTGAGAGGAAGAGGAGCCCTTGTGCCTGGTTTCCCTGGTGGCAGTGCCTACATCCCTGCCCAATGTTTGCTGTGATGCTTTGGGAACCTGCTCGCTCCAGTTCCTCACAGATGATGACCTGCCAAGCCTGGAAGAAATAAGGGATATCCTTGCAAAGCAGCAGCTGGAGTTCAGGGAGATCCCAAAAGCAGCCAAAAATGGTGCTGCCAAGGCCAGCCCTGGCCAGACACCTCCTGGTCTCTGCTGGAGTGGCCCTGGTGGCAGAAGCCAGCATGATGACAGTGGCTGAAGGAATAAAGCAAGCCCCACCTGAGACACATGGATGAGAGACTGAGATCCCTGACAGCTCCATTTGGGCTGCTCTGCAGTAGCTCCTTCCTGTCCTCAGTGGGCACCTTCGGTCACACATCTGGCAAGAAGCCATTACCTGTGCATGTCATAGAGCCTGAGCAGGGAGATCAACTGGAGACCTCCTTGGATGTATTTACAGTTTGTAAAACCCAACCATAGGAGAGAGATTTTGAAGCAATTCCCTAGAGCCCTCAGAGCTGATGGGGAAGACAACAGATTAAGAGGTGACCACTTTCCTGACCCAGTGACCTTCATCCTTTCCCCAACCCCATGGACTGGAAGCTGCTCCCTTTAAATATGGCAGAGACAAACAGCTACAGACCTAATTGGTCCATTTGCTGCCATCATGTGTTGCTGCTCTGCCCCTCCCCTGGCTCCTGCAGATCCTAAGCTCCTGGTAGGTGTTGTGGTTTTTCGTTTTTCTCCTATTTATTCACAGTAGTAAATTTGCAGGAATCCAGAAATGGCTCAGATTTCTAGGTCACCCTGCCGCTGTGTGTTTGTTAATGTGCTGCTGCAGGAGCAGCACTGGGGCAGAAGGGGCTCAGGGAGCACAGTGTGGGAAGCATGTCCCTCCAGGGAAGGCAGCAGAAAGGAGCTGTGTGGAGAGGAATGAGGCATCGTTTCAGCACCAGCTGTTTTATTCTCAGCCTCAGGAACTGGAACAGCTCTCCTTGGGGACCAGAGGCCTTTCTAGCTGAGGCTGCCTGCATTAATCCTATTTATAGCTACTGTCTTTGCAGATGTGGTTTCCATTAACAAGCAGTATTTGAACTTGCCCAGCAGCTGTGTGGGCTGAGGTGTATGCTGATTGATCAAATCTCCTTGGGATAGAGACACGGGCACTATCAACCCCACAGGGATTAGTAATAGGCACCACAAGCTTCACTGTACCCTTTGGGATCTGAGCTGCGGGTCCAGCCAAGCAGAATTGATATCTGGGAGGGAAGGGTAGCACTGCTTTTCCTCTGCTGAGAGAATGGAAAGTTAAGGGTATCTTTGGGATCACCAGTTTGATCCCTCCTTTTATCCTCTGGACCTGCCTGTTTTGGCTGGGTGCAACAAGGCAGCCCTTGTCTGGTTTTGGATGCACCTAGTACTCCCCGAGTATGGTGTGTATTTTGGCTTGATGAATCAATGACAATTTATTTGATTTTAGCTATTTGCAGCTGGTCAGGCAACACTGTCTCAGGGCTCCCCACAGCAGCTGAACAGGGAGCAGATAGTCAGGGATTTAGGCTTGCTCACTCTGCTGCCAAGTGAGGTTTGTGGGCATGGGACAGAGCTGGCACCTGGTGACAATGTGGTGGTGGATGCCTGGGCCCAGGCCTGCTGCAGAACATTCCTGACAACCACTTTGGAAGCTGTGTGGTCTCGGGCAGAGGGCTTTCCAACTAACTGCATCCTCTGTATGAGAAGAGTATCCCAGGAGAGGATAAAGACAACTTTTATCTCAGCTAAAAGGGGCTAGTAAGGAGCAGAGACAAGTATGTCTGTGACAGACCTGGGCTATGTAGGTCCAGGACAGAGAGATGGCAGTGCAGGTAGCTTGGCAAAGGGCTGGAAAGCGTCCTGCTGCTTGTGCATATCCAAGCACAGGACTTGCAGGCAGCACTGAGCCATTGGGGCTATGTTTGCCTGAAGCCTCACAGTGCCAGAGCAGGTGGCAAACCTTCACTCCCCAGCACAGCCACATTTGGCACTAATCTCCTCATGAGCCACTGCTCTGTGGGGCAGCCTTGTGCTTTGCCTGGTCTGGCAGGCAACCTCCAGACTTTCTGCAGAGTCTACTTCCCACAGGAAGCTGCAGGTGCGCAGTGGAGAGGGCTGCACACCACTTACCACCCCTGCCCTGCATGGGCAGCTGCCGCCAACTGTAGTTCAGGGCAAAGAGAGGGACACACAGCCCCTTCTGCTTTTCTGGTTTTTTTCTGTATGAGGATCTCTAACCACTTTGATCTAAACTATGCCAGGCAAAGGCAGTAGGGGAGAACCATGTTGCTGTTTCTGCAGCCACGTCTAGGGTATTCAACAGTGAACTGAGGGAAGGATACACAGGAAAAGGTCTTAGGAGACTGATACTAGCAGGGGATTGCATACACTCCCCACGGTATCTAAGTGTGAGTAAGGACCTATATCAGCAGCACAAGAGATGCAGGGACTTTTCTCACATGCAGCACACAGTAAGAGGAGGGCAGGAGGGGTTCTATTGTTTGTAAGGGTGTAGGTGCATGCACAGCCTTGGGGAACAAGGGCTTGGCCTTCTCCCCTGTCTGGGTCAGGGCTTTGTGAGGTGGCAGAACTCTGACCTCAGGGCACACAGCTGACAGGAGGCAAGAGTGGTCAGGGCTGAACTCTGTTCCACAGGGAACTGTACTGCCTGGCCATGGGCAGGATGGGGCCACGCAGCCCCTCCACCTCCCCCCAGCCCATCACAACACGTATACACAAGGCAGTGACTGTTTTATTTCAAAGTAGAACAAAGGTATCTTTTATTCTTCCCAGAGCTGAGACATTCAGCTTTGCCATGAGTGTGTCTGTGCTCAGACTGGCTCCTTGTATGTGTTTACTCAGAGCACATCTATACAAGGCAAACCAAAAGCAGGAGACTGTTTCAAAACTTGGCTGAGTCTCACCTCTGGTAAAGAGGTAATCTCTGGTACCTCTGGTAATCCCATTACATGATGATGGCATGGTCCCTTGCACATGCTGCTGAGCAGACAAGCTCTATAGAAAAATCTAAAACCAAAATGTACTTTCAGACATTCCACATCAACTTTTCCCCTAATTCTGCTGGGAGTGAGTTTTGGCTCAAAGTGTATCACTCTCATCTCCCTTCATACCTCTCCCCTGTGCGCGGTTGCTAAAGCAGAGTTACAGCGCGTCAAGGATGTTGTCAATTTTGGAGACCAGGTCCTGGCGCTTGTTGGAATGCATCTTCTCATTCTCGATGTACGTGTCCTTCTTGAGCTTGCCTGCCACCAGCCGCTCCGCCTCTACTGATGACTTCAGGACCAGTTCCTTTACCTGGCCATCCAGCTTCTGAATCTCACTTACCTGGCAGAGTAGACAAACAAACCAAAGGAGTATTAGAGGAGACAACACAAAACAACAAAATCCCTGCAGTGTAGCTGGAATAGAAGAGATGGCAGATAATAGCAAAAGATGAAGTCACTGCTAAGTAGAAACATCTGAAATCCCTGAATGTTGCCTCCTGAGCCATGACATGAGGTAACTAAACACATGAATGGATAACTAAGGAGTGCAGATAAAAGGGGCTCCAAGGACCCAGGAGCCATACTGGCAAGAGACTGTTAAAGAGTATTTAATGATGGATTCTAAAGGTTTCAAGCTAAGTAACAGCTCTGACAGCTGGAAGCTGTGTCCCTACAGTTAATATTCATGGTGTGTGAGTGGTAGTGGTAGATCTGCAATGACTGAGCTACTCTTTGAGTTAAATAACAGATTAACTAAGGTGGCTGTTGGCTAAATGAACCTTAGAGACTAAAGTGTCCCTCATTTGCGGTTAAGTGGCTGTTTCAGATAAGTGTTAAAATATATTGAAGGGAAGGATAGTGAGTGTGTGCTCATTGTGCCATGGCTTACAACATGGTAGCACAAAACACCCCCAGAGGAGCATCGTGTTACCAAAATTCTGTCAGTACCAAATGCAAATGTGCAAGGAAGTAAGAGATGAGGAAGAAGATTTTGGGTTGACTGGTGTGATTAGCAGAGTTAGAACTTTTAATGTGTTGATAGTTTCCATTTTTGCTTAAGTGTCACCGCCATGAGCTCAATGAGAAGCATCAGGATTGTGTTACAAAAACATTAATCTGTACAAATGTAGCTGGTTCAAGGGCTGCCTAAGAAACAGCACAAGCAGCTGTTTATCAGCAACACTTACAGGGCTGCGTAACTGAGATTACTGCAAAAATAACACTATTCACACACCCTTGCAGAGATCAAGCCATTTTCAGAGGAAAAAACCCAATCCAGACTGGCTGCAAAAACTAAACCCCCAATTAAAACTCATTTATACTTGACAGAACCAAGAACAGGAGAGTTTATAAAATTTGTGTTTCTTACTTTATCACATAAGTCGGAGCCTTCTGTCTTCAGTTTAGACTGCAGAGAGGCTATTTCATTTGTCAGGGCCTTGTGCTCCATCTCCAAAGACTTTTTGCCACTGTTCAGGGTAGAGATGTCCCGTGACTGCTTGTATTTATTCACTGCTTCATCAAAGTGACGGTACAGCCCAAGCCTCTTGTTCACCAGAGTAAGCACCTGCTCTGTGATGCAGGCAACCTTCATCCTGGCTTCAGCAGCTGGATCCTGCAAGAGGACAGGAGGGAAGATCAAAGTAGTCGTATCTTTGACCTGCATCAAGCCATGCCTGCAATCTGCCACAGGACTGTTATAGAAACTGTTCCCTTTGCAATTAAGTCAACTGATAGTGCTTAGGTGAATGGTGCAAGTGCTAATTAGGGGAAGCACCTTTCAGCACTCAGTCAAGCCCAACAAATATATTGTTTAACAGTGAAAACACTGAAGAGGGAGAACTGCAGACATCCCTTCTTTTCAAAGGGATTCCTTTCTATGCAGCAAGCAAAACTCCAGTTACCTTTGTAACACCAGATCAGGCCTACAGAGTACCAGTGCTCAGACTGAACAAAAACAGGACTTTAAACTACCAGTAAAACACTGGAATGGCAGAAACATTCAGGGAGAATTACTGGTATGAAAAATCGCCATTCAACAGCTGAGAAATCTGCTTATACTCCCACAGAGCTCTTCATCATTCAGACCTTGGTGATGGAGAAATCCAGCCTGACATAGACGATCACAGTGAAGAACAAGATGTAAAAGGCTCCAACCACCAAGAGAGGTTCTTGCAGCATCAGAATTTTGTTGAAGGTATAATGAACCTACAAGAGAAGTTCCAAACACTGCTCAGTATCCCATGCTACTGCAGGGTTAACTCCTCTCCTCAGGCAGCAGCAGAACCACCCAAGCAGTCCAACAAATGTTTATTTCTTATGTGTTTTGACAAAGCTGCTGGATTCAGAGGCACAACTGCTTAGATGCCACACTCACCACGATGTCCTGGATGTGCTGCTCCACCAGGTTGCTCTTGTGTGCCACAATAACAGGACGTCCAAAAGTGTCCAGATATGTGTAGTGAAGCTCGTCCGAGGCACGACTGATTTCATAGGGGCTGTCCACATGGATATTCCTGTGGGTAAAACCAGAAAGTTCCATGAGACTCGATGGTGTCTGAGATGACATAACCCAGGACTTGTCTGGGCAATTGTAGTCTCTAGCACAAGGCACATTATGCAGTTTAAACAATGCTCTACAAGGAAACAAAGCCGTGTTCCAGGATCTCCATATGCAAAATCATGGTTTTGATTCACTGTCCCCAGGCTGTTAGAGCAGACTGAAGAATTGTGACCAACACAGCACTGTCTGCAGGAACAAGGCAGGAGGAATCACACTTACTTGGCTCCTTCTGGCAAGACAATCTTGACTGTCAAAGAGTCTGTAACTTGCTCATCAAACACGTGGTCAACAAATCTCATCTTCAGGGCATACTGATCACCTAAGAGTGCAGAGAGTGGTTACAGTTCCTCAGAGAACAAGGGACAGCCTTGAAGCTCAGCTCCCACCCGAGGCAGGAGCAGAATTTGTATGGATAATTGTGCAGCAGAGGGCACTAGTTCATTCAGATATATTTTAACCAGATAGCTACAAAAATCTAAAGGAAGCACAAAAAGGTGGATTTGCATATTCTAGAAAAAATAGCTGGCAACTGTTGTTGCTAAGGTCCTGTGTACCACAGCTTTCCATTCTTTTCTGTACAGCAACTACCTTTAAAGAAACAGGAGGACATTTTTTATTCCTTTCCCCTCAGCCACCCACCAAGACTGTAGAGGTATTCGTAGCTTGGCAGGTTATAGCCAATGATGTAATGGGTTTTCCAGCCCCCAAAAAGTGGGAATCGGGGACGGATCTCCATCTCCACAGAGTCATCCAGTACAAGAAGGTGGCTGGTGGAGATGTTCCCAATTTCATCTCTGTAATAGACGTCCTGAGCAGCAGCTGGGAGAATGGTCTGTAAGGAGAGAAGCAGCAGTGAGTACATCAGAGGAGAGTTACTTCCAGTGAAACTGGCAAAATCCCTAAAGGCTGGTAAGCATTGAGAAACTGTGCTCCCAAATGAGACATGACAAAATGGCCATTCAGTTGCACTGAGTGGTAAAATTGTGCTATTATAAGCAATCCCATAAGTGGCTGCCAGCACTAAGATCACTTGGCCTCCAAATGAATGTGCTTTCTCCAGCTGAGTTTCAAACTCCCCAGACAGCAAGGGATCTCATCATGCCCACCAAGACAGCAACTCCCTTTTCACTCCAATTTGCTGCCCTAGCTGACTGGGCTTGCTGACTTTACACTCAGCAAAATAAGATTTCTGTTTCGCTGCACCACCCTAGAGAATTACAACAACCAATCATGGAGGCTACAAGCAGCAGGAAAGGTTTTGATTCAGATGAGAACACATAATACTTTTTACATCTGGCTAGCAGAGCCACAGCTTTAGTTCTGGTTGAGTGCTTTGTGAGCAAGGAATGAATGGGTGAGTTTCCAATTAATACTATTCAACTATGAGGAGAGTATGAGAGGCAACTGAAAATAAGGAGGTGGGGACAGAATGAATGGTCTCTGCACAGTGGAAAACCCAAAGCAGAGATCTCAATACAGTGGTAGGGGATTCAGAGGGTCCCTGAGACTAGAGGTGTGGGAGTGTGGAGAAACACTGTCCTGGTACGTGGGGTCTGTTGGATTGGCAAATGCAATAAAGGGTATAACCTTGTAATGCTGCTTCCAAAAGCTATTCCTATCTTGCACAGGCTTTCCCTGAAAACAGACCATTCTTTTAATATTCCCTAATCACTGGGATATGGTTACCAAACAAAAGGCAAAGGACAACTGCATATTTTTTTCCTCTGGGGATCTAAGAAAGGCAGAAACCACAGTTATAAAAAATACATGTGCAAAATGTCAACCTTAAAAGACTTGACAGAAGAGATTCCACTGTCTGGCTGTCTCTGGTAGTCGTATCTGGAGAAAGGTCCTTTCAGCACCGCTCCTGTGTGCTTTAAATCAACCGTTTCTTCAACTGCAATGTTACCCCAGTGAGACACCTCAATGATTCGTGTCATGCTGGTGATGGTCAGAAATGGGCTGTTATTTTCATAGTGCACTTTCAGAGTGTCCTAATGAGGGAAAAAAAGATAAACTGTCAGACCTAAAGTAAGGAGCAAGCTCCCCTCACACTGATCCACTCCACATGCCATAGAGAACCCTCCTTGGCAGTTGCACATGTTCTTGGCCTGCACACGGTCTAACTCATGGCTTACTCATGATTTCTACGTGAAAGTCTCTGTTTCCCACTTTCCAGCCTCTGAGACACATCCTCCATATCTGGAAGATGCCCTCTGCAGAGCTACAACTCCTTTGCACAGAAATTTACCTGGCTGTATGGAGGGATGTCCTTGAAGGGGCCATATTCAATCATGTCCTCAGTGCGGGAAGGGTTGCCCAGCTTGGTGTAACTCTCCACATTCCTGGAGGCCAGTTTGACACGGGTTGTTTGGGTCTTGGTGACATATGGTGAGTAAAAATAGTGATTTCCTTCGAAGACCACAAACTGCTTCTCACTTTGGGTGATGTGGGTGGGATAGGGCTGCAAGACGTGCGTGAAAACCATTTCAACAGAGACACGGACCTTGGCTCCCGGGGCCAAAGGAGATCGCAGCTTCACTGAGAAGAATTTCCCACTGGAAGGGAGAACAAGAAGCAAGTTATGTGGGATCTGCCTTGACAGAGCATTCAGATCCACCCACTGCAACATCCTCTGTGTACAGGTATCACATGTGTGTGATTTGGGCAGCTATTTTATATGCTCCTCCAAGATATAGAGATGTCTTGTCCCAGCAGGTGTGATTACTGTACTGGGGAAACAGCACAGGCTGAACTATGTCTAGGCACAGTTACAGTCTTTGCTTCACAAAAAAACACCTAGTTCCCTTTTTGGAAGAGGAATGGTGCCCCCCCCACCCCCAATCCTGCATTTATAAAGCTTCAGCAAGAATTTTTCCCATTCTTCTCCAGATGACAGGAATGATCTTTGTCACAGGAAGCATGGGCACAAGTTCAGAAGACAAATCACAAACATCTTAACACCTGTTCCCACAAAGTCTGTTCATTCTCAGATTTTTGCCCACAGGATCTGAGAGTAAGGAATGGCCAGAATGGGAGCAAGGTTCTGGACTGAGGTTCTACATAATGGACTGAGACTCCACCAAATCTGTAAGATTTGTATAGACTGAGGTGATGCCAGAACAAACATACTTCATGTCATGCCTGGTGGCCCAAGGGCAGGATCACATGAGACATCCAGGCATGTCAGAGGCCAAGGTCTACTGTGGCAACTTAATTCCACAGCTACTGTACTCTTGAAACCCAGCTGCACTGTGCTTTTGAGCCACTTTACAGGCACTGCTCACCTCTCAGCTCTTATGGCTCAGAAAACACCTGCCTGCAGCACCTACATAACATTCCAAGCTTGGCAGTACAGAGCCTGATGCAAACAGTAGCATCCTCTCTCCCAGCAGCAGAAGAGCCTGTACTGGGCCACAGTAACGAGCACTCTGGTGCTCTACACACAGCCAGAGGGCACTAAACTCCCTGTAGTCACCACTGCCAACTGTCTGAGTGCTCTAAATGGAGTAATGGGTAAGAGCATGAGCAAATGGTTCTCCCCAACTGGTGTCCCAGGGAGCCAGGGGACTGAGTACAAGAGACTGAGCACAGCTGAGGAAGAAAACACTCGTGATCTTTAGGTATGTGGAACTAGGGTTGTATCTCTGCTTCACTGTGAGGACAATTATGAACCCCCCCATGCACAGCTCTAGGTGTTGACCTTAGAGGGTGATACTCACCTTTTGCCCTTAACTTTAGTCTCTTTCACTTCCAAGGTGTTCTCCTCCTCTTCCTCACCTTTCACCTGTTCCCAAACAACATATGGGATCAATGTGCTGCTGTTTAAAAGATTTAACACATCCAGGGCTAAGTCTGTACAGTCCCTGTAAGAAGTTTTATGGGGAGATGTCCCCCAGAGAGTACAGGCTTATATATAACTAATCTAGCAAGAAAAAAAAATAATTTAAAGGCCCTTTCATAATGTTGTTCATGAATACACACTGCAGTGTGGTCAGTGTGCAAAAACAGATACTGGAGATTTCTGTTAACTCTCAAGTTCCCTCAGCCTGGTTCCCAAGCCGGCACAGTCACCACCATAACTTGCACAAATGAGAATACTGATCAAATGCTTTTGTGATTTCCCTTGTGACTGGGGAGTGAGCAGGCCACGGGGAATACGGCTTGACCAACTGAGGTACACTACAGAACTCTGTATATAGATATACTATAGAGCACTGTATGTAGTGTTTATCTAAAGCCACAATACTTGTGGGGCTAGGACGGAAGTACTGTCCGACTGCTCCTCCGACCCTCCTGTGGGTAAGGGCCGGGTCCCCCCGTCCCGCCGCT
>VWZU01012555.1:72826-101095 GCA_013397095.1 Sterrhoptilus dennistouni
GGGGCCTGGCTCGTTTGCCCGCCCCGAGGCGGGCCCGGGCGGCCGCGCTGCTGACGCCGAGCTCCCTGGATCCGGGCCTGGCGCTGCCCTCGGGACAATACAGGAAGGGGCTCCTCCCCGAGGACCTTTCCCAGGATGCGCGTTTTGCCAGGCCTTTGTGGAGCCTTCTCTGCCGAGAGGTTCGTAGAGGCCCGAGTGATGCCTCCCGGGGAGGGAGCGCATTGTCTGCGGCGTGTGGAGCTGCCGTGGCTCCTCGCGAAGCCTGGAGAGGCCTTCGGGGTGGCTGATGGCCGAACAAGGGTCGGGGCTCTCGGGGGGCGTTGGGTTGGGACGGTGAAATGCTGCTCTGGGGTCGGTGGGGATCGCTTTTTACATGAACCCGTGGCCCCGGGAGCAATTAATCTGACCGAGGAGACGGCCGAGGAGACTGGCAGTTATTGCGAAAGGAGCTGTCGGTGTGTGTAAAGCCTGGGTCAGTTCTGAGAACTATTAGAGTGGATGTTAGAAGTGCTTTTGTCTGTGAGTGTATAATAAGGTAAATTAAGTGACAGATCCATTATTAATTTCCATATATAGAGAGAGACTAATAAATATGGAAATGTCTGATGAGTGCACTTAAGACAATTGTACTCCCTGTAAATAGAGGAATTATTTTAGTAGTAAAAAGGCTGTCTTAATCTGAAGTAGGGGAGGTAACCTCAGCATCAAAATGAGTATGTCTCACCTTGTAATTCCAGGCCTTTTGTTCTCAAAGCTGGAAATTTCAGCGTTGTTTCCTGGGAAGGTACAAATGTTTGCTGATAAGCAGAGCTGGTATGATCTGTGTGTATGAGGTTTTTATATGTAAACTGAGAACACATGATAGAATGAAGATCCCCCCAACTGCAAGCAAGCTGTTCTTTGTTTGACACTTGCCAGCATGGAACCTTTAAACTCTCAGTACTTGTCACTGGCTGGCCAGTTCTGGCCTGTGCCTAACAGTTTGTGTATCCATGTGGGAATTGCATCTGGGGAAGTGGAGAATTCTCTTTTTAGGGGAATGGTATATAAGTAGATATTCCACAGTGTTTGGCTGGCTGTGACTTGAATGCTGTGGTGGTACCAGTGACATGTGAACAGTAGCTGCAGCCTGGCTGTGGTTCCACTAGAACCAGGCTGCTGGAGTCAGTGTACCCTGCTCTCTCAGGAGCTGAATTTGAGGTTAAAGTGGGTGGAGTAATTTGAATATTCCTTGTTAAATAATCAAGGCTTCGTTGCTGTACTTACTCAGGAAGAACAAGTATACTTGTCTTTCCCCCTCTCCCTTGTGACTGCCAACAGCTGACTGAACACATGACTCGCCCTCCATGCACTAATGAGTGGACCCACCATGACTGCCTGGCCTTAGTCCTCAGAATTAAAGCAGCTCTAATACTGTTCGCTTTCAAGCACGGGCTTTTTTGTTTTCTTTTTTTTTGTTGTTTCTTTCTTTACTCTGTGCTATTATGTTAGTAACCCATATCTGGTGTAGCAAAGCTGTTAGATGGGGCTAATCTGACCCTTTAATAAGGAAGACTTCTGAAATCTGATAGCAGTTTCTTGCTCTCCCAACCTGTAGTGTGAAGTATAACTGATAGGATGGAAGGGAGTAGCTGTACTAAACATTCTTCTTCCCTGTGGTGTCATGCAGTGGTTTCTGTCCTCAAAGTGAAATACCCTGATAACAGCTCAAGCATGGAATCACAGAAGATTCTGATTTGGAAGGGACACACAAGGATCATAGAAGTTCAGTTCCTGGCCCTGTACAGGCCACCCCCGTATGTGCCTAAGAGTGCTCAAGTACTCTTGAGCTCTGGCAGGCTTGGGGCTATGGCCACTTCTCTGGGGAGCCTGTTCCAGTGCCTAGGCACCCTTTGGTGAAGAACTTTTTCCCTCTATCCAGCCTAAACCTGCTTTGACAAAGTGTCGTGCTGTTCTTGTGATCCTGTCACTGGTCATGACAGTGGGGGGGAACAGGACACCCTGAGTTGTACCTTCAGAGAGACAAGAATTTAAATAACTGTGTTGCAGTTATTTAAATAACTACAGGCCTCCTGGCTCTTCTGCTGAAGCCAGGGAATCAAACTCTTTGAAGAGCACAAACATGTTACAACATTGATAAATCCTTAACTGAAAGTCTAAAATGTACAAACTCTGCTCTGAAGTGACCTGGGGAAGATATGACTTTGCTTAGTTTGCTAATCAAAATGAAGGCTTGTGAGCAGGAGGGTTACCAGATTTATTTTCTGCAGCGTATTTTTAAAGCTTGTGTTTTAAGATACTTGTGTTGGGAGATTGTGAGAATTACCCGTTGGAGCAAATCTCTGGCGAAGCTTGTCCTTGAGGAAACATGACAATTACCATCAAACTATCTATGCAAAACTATAAATGGCTCTGTCTCTAACATGTATGGGATTTTGGTCTGACTTCTGTGTTAAAATGAGACTACTTTGTGCAGAAATTAACATTTGGCTGTAAACAAAATCGCCTGTGCTTGGTTAGGGTGTGTTTTTAAATGCTGCGTTGTGAGAGGGTTTGCAGGTACCTGTCTTGAGAATAAGGGCTGTGAAATAGGGCACTTGGATGTTTGCATTCTCTGAAACTGGTGGATGATGTGGGCTCACAGGCACTTACTGTTGCATGTCCCTGCCTTTAGAATACAGTGATTTTGTTTGTAACTGAAGTAAATTGAACCTCTGTGAAACAGGTACAGAGCCCTCACCTTGCATGTGTCCAGTGTTTCCTTATGTCTTCTGGGCTTCTCCTTGGCTGTGACCTGACCTGCTCTCAAGTCCCTGTTACTAGGGTCTGATGGACCTAAGATTCTCTTGCAGAGCTGTAGAGTAATTTAGAGATTGTTGCTTCCATAGAAGGGAGTCCAGCTAACATCTTATTTAGATGCTGAAGTTGATGGGGCACTAACATGTGCTGCTTGTCTGACAGCAATCTTGCATCGTTTAGATGCTTCATTCTTGCACAGTGTTGTCTTGATATTTGCAGTTTAATTGCCTGATGAGTTAGAGTTGAGTTGACTTCCCTCTGCAGCTTCCTAAAATGATTTTTGTAGTTGCTGTGTAACAGTCTGCCTTCGGATATAGCTGTGACCAGAGATTGTCAGGATAAAAATGTCAGTGTCTGCAGCATCAATCCAAACACGAGCTGTGCATCTCAAAACTGAATTAGGTATGGGTAATTAATTGAATGACAATGGGTAATATACCATGCTTATTTCTGCAGCAAGGGGCTTGATTGAAGGTCCCATTTCTCTTTAAATGCACCTTGAATAAAGCTTGCAAATGAGCATCCAAGGTCAGGAGCTGCACATGTGGTGCTCAGAAATAGCAAGTGATGAAGGGGTACGCCTGTGTCACTTGGTTCCCCTCTGGCTCCTGGTGTGCTTGTTGCATTTCTCTCTGTTGGTGGGGATGCAGTTCTCGATCCCAGCGTGCTGCTGCATTTTGTGCTGGCAGAGCTCTGCCCTGGTGATGTCATCGTTGCTGTGAGCGCTGCTCCTCCTCTCCTCCGGTGCCAGCAATCAGCACTCTGGCTGTGGGGGAAGCTTTGTCAACACTGCTGTTGCTACCTCATGGTCAATGACCCTGGGAAGGGAAGAAAGCTCATCAAGGCCGCTGAAGTGTGTTGATTTGCAGCTTATCTCAAATAGCCTTGATTTCTTTTGCCAGGAAACCTGGTATTGAGGCCATGGCTGTCTTCATAGGGCAATGAAGCTTCAGGATGAGGTGGTACTGCTTTTGAGATGGGATTAAAGTGTAAACCTGTGGCACTGATTTCTGTCCCTATGATTTAAAGGCGCTTGATGTAGTGAGTGATTTGCTTTTTCTACTGCATAACTACTTAAAATGACAATTTAAGGTGACTAATTGTGTCTAACTGCACTTGGATGAGTTTCAAGCAGAAATTGTTAAATGAAATTAGTCTTCTTAATGTCAATTTAAAACCCCTGTATTTTTCTTGAGCCTGTTCTATATACTGTAACTTTGGCCACTTGAGAGATAAGGTGGACTAGTGAAGTGGTGGACAAAAGTGGAGGCCAGCAACTGGAGCTGCCTTCAGAGCCAACCTGCCTGGAGTACCTGGACCTTGGTTACTGGAGCTACCAGTTTATCTAACAAGTCTGTGCTGAGCCCTTGGACTCCTTCCAGCTGGAAGCAGAATCATCTTCAAAGTAACCTGTCTCCCTCAAGTAGGCTGAGTCACTCAGCTCCCAGACATGGATAATGGTATCTGGAGTCTAAACTGGCACAGTGGTGACATTGTCTCAAGCATGAGCAGTGAGAAGGTTTTAGCTGAGACATACCTAGGCCTCACCCTTTCCCTCTGCCTAGCAAGGTGCCAATTGCCCACGGAGTTCTCTTAAACTCATCATGCAGGTAAGGTGTTCGTTGGACATTTGTGAAGCTTCATCAAGAAAATAGGTGAAGTGGTAAAGTATTGATGTAGGATCTATGGAGGAGGTATGAGGGTGGAAAGTATGAGTGTGAAACTGAGTATCCACAGTACAAATTCCTTGTTAGTCACTGACTCAGCTGTCATGGCAGGCTACCTGTTGCACTCCCATCCTGGTACTGAAATACTTGTCCTTCCTGCTCTGCAAACCACATTAGCATAGTAAGAGGTATTGGCTGTGTGTAGGATCAAGAGTTCTGCTTGCAGATCAAGGTGTAGTTCTTAGATTACAACCTGTCCATTCAGAAAGCTTCCTCTCTGGAAGACTCATTACTGACAACAGGACCTCCTGGAAGGAGGAGTAATGCTTTTGCCGTTGGTGTTGATCTAGTGCTTCTGTACATCTGCTGGTCTCCTAGTAGGCTCTCCCATCATTACTTGTCCTTTCTCCTCTATCAAGCTCCTTATGCTGTAGGAGGCACAACATTCACTCTCTGATCTGAGTATCAGGTGTGAGTTACAGCCTCTGGTAGACCTCCTCAAGGCTGTCATTTCGCTTGGTCAAAGTCTCCTTTTAGTCTCTTGTTGGCTGCCCAGCCTCTAGGAAGTCTGGCAGCCACAAGTGGATAAACAGGGCTTGTTTACCACTGACAAGGTCTAAGATCTGTATTTTGCTTACCACTGCAAAAGTTATCTATTTGTGTTTCTGAAACTGAAAGCATGACAGAGATGTGTGAAAACTTAAAAAACTGTAGTCAAAACTAGAAATTAATCTGAGCGCTTGAAAAATATTGTCACATATGCTAAACATCTAACAAGTCAACTGTTTGTCAGTGGCCTAGCTAACTTAAAATGTTTTGAATCGGACAGCCTTATCTTCTGGACACATAGATTAAGACCCAGCTGCCTCTGGCACTGTTTGTTTTATAGGAAGCAAAAAGGGAATTGTGACTCAGGGTATAGCCTGGTGTGAGAACCGTGCCAGGCTCTTGATATTCATGTCAGGGTCACTAAAACTGTTGGGTGGCTCCCCTGGCTGGGTGGGTGTGTGCCAAGAGGCTGACAGACACCATTGTATAAACTGGGCTGTATAAGCACTATATCTGTGTTTCATTTACTTCAAGACTTATTTCACTGATTGGAAAGCTGTCCACCAGTGAGGCCGTCGTGGTGGAGGCATCATGGAAACTGTGCTGGTGGAGCCGCAGTGCTTTGCGTAGGCAAGGCCCTTAGTCAAGACACGTGGCTTGTTGCCTAGTGTCTCCCAGCAGCCAGCTATGTGCTCAACTCTCCTCCCACATCCTGAGATTGTCTCCCCCAGGGCAGAATAGGGGAAGTTAAGCTTGCTCTGATAAAGGGGGAGGGGTGTTAAAGCAAGCATGCCTGTTCTTGTAACAGCTTAATCGTTGGTGGAAATCTGCTGGGAACTACCTGAAATGCTATAGGATTTAACAGGGAAACTCCTTCTTCCTGGAAGGTAGGGGCACAGCAATACTGACTCTTGAATGACGTGACATTCTTGACATGATTTGAGCTTTCAAGAGAAGGGTAGCAGAAGATCTTGAGACACTTGCTATTGGTCTGTTAAGGTATGTCTGCCCAATCCTGAGTGGATATTTTGTGGTGTAAGGGCCACTTAGCTGCTGGAGGAATCAGTGGACTAAAACTTCATGAGTAGAAACATCCAGCTTTCAGTGAAACTACTGTTTGGCTTTCTTGTAAAGATGTCTTCCTATAAGCTGAAGACTTCTACTTGAGCAGCCCTAGCTTTCTTTCTGGGAATCTTGGTCTTATTAGTGTGTAGCATTAGCTTCAAAAGGATCTTCCTGGACTCCTCTCCTGCCATAGCTGCAGTCTCTCATACCTGCTACCCACTGTGGAGATGATGGGAATGGTCCTCGGGTTGTCGAGGAGCAAATTGATTAACCCAAGGTGGCTGCCCACCATAGCTGGCTGCATCCCTAGTGGCATTTTCTTCACTCCCTTCCTTCCATTGCTTTGGCTTAGTGTGATTATCACCTGGAAGATCCTACATGTGCTCCTGTGATGTTATGCTTAGCAGCAGTCTGCACAAAGTACTGTTCCTGTAGATAGCAAAAAATATCCTCCAGACCTTTCACTGCTCTTAAGCACACTGTTGGTCTGATTGAACATGGGGAAATATCTGCTGTGGTACTGTAAGCAAATGCATCTTCATGGTTGTTTTGCTCCCAGTTACAAACCATGTAGTCAGATCAGCATGATGCCCCTTCACAAGAAGGTGGCCGTTGATATATAAACCAGTAGAAATCAGAGATCAGTTTTTGGCATCAGGGGTGGGGTCTAGTCTGAAGTAGTTTGGACTTCCTAGGATAGAGTAATTCGTTATGGCAGCTTTACAGACAGACTTGTTCAGTTCCGCAGCTAGTACTTAAACTTTGTGCAGCATAGAACAACTCTCATCTGCCAGGAGGTATAACAGGCCTGTGAATCAGTGAGGCTTGGACTGAAGAGCTTGGCTTTGAGGACTTGGGCTTTGAGCCTAACTAATCATATGCATCAGTGCCTCTCAGGAATGCAGTGCTCTCCAAATCTCAGCCCTAAGAGAGCCACAGCTGAGCTGAGACCTCAGGCAGGGCAGACCCCTTCTCATTTGCAAGTCCTGTGATTTCATTGCAGACATTGCTCCTACCAGTGGCATTGCTTCTGCTTTCCCTGTGTTGTCCAGACTCTGCCATGACTCCTTTCAGTGAGCTCTGAGTCCTTGCCCACATCAGGGGTGTGTGATTGGACCTTCACCTGAGGATTGAGGGATGTCTGAGGCAACCAAAAACCTTCCCACCACTGACAGGGGTGTCTTACCCAGCACAGGCTCTGGAGCTTCCTTGATCACACCAAGAATCTATGATACTCAAAACTGTTCCAAGGCTTCTGTTTCCCAGCTGGGTTTTCTGCCGTTTCTCCAAGCTACGTGTTGCTACATCATTCTTTTCCTTTAGCACTGAACTGCCTTAAGAGCATGTTACCCATGAACAGGACACAGCAGAATATTTGTGTAAGCCTGGTGTCTGCTCTTGTCTGGGAGCTACTCCAGACCATGTCAGCTGCCTTTGTGTCACACCAGTTTGGTGCCTGTGTTTGTGTCACACCTTTGTGTGACAAACTGTGTCACACCAGTTTGGTGCCTGTGTTGAAGCAGACAATAGCCACAACTTGAAGCCATGTGGCTGAGCTGCTGCTGCTGTTTCCTAAGCTTCACTCGGTTCTAGAGCAGCTGCTCCAGCACTGGAGGCTGCAACTCCACTCTCAAAAGGTGGAAACTTACTGCAGACAGCTGTAGTCTAAAAAGCTAATTCCTCTGGGATACTGAACCATGTTCCAAGATTGAATTTTGATTTGAGACTTGTCAGTGTGCTAGCGGGCATCTAAAGTCCTAGGCTGTTCTTCAAGAAGGTGAAGCTTTTGGCATAGGACTCTCAGATGGGGGTGAGATATACTGGACATACACCTGACACTTGCAATATAATGTTTTGCACAAGGTGTCAAAAATTAAGTTGTAGCTGAGGCTTCCAGCTCCATGAACAGAGGTAATTTCTGTCTCACAGGGCTGTCTGGGAAAAGTACCAACTGGACAGAAGCCTGCTCCTGGTGGAGCAGTAAGCAGCAGGCAGCTGAGCCCCTCCTCTTGAGGAGGGAATGAGGAGCTTTTGGCTGGGTACCAGCAGGAGGGAATATATTGGTTAAAGCAGCAACATAAATGTGTTGGGAAGAAGGAGGTGGAAATCAGTTTTAGATGCTACTGATAGAACAGCAGATAGTGTACCCTTCCAGTGAAGCTGTCACAGGAATATCTTGCCAGCTGCTTTTGGTGTGGGCTGTACTTGAACTGTCTGCAGCTCTGAGGTATGTATGCATGGCCTGAAGGCACCTCAGATTGTATGGACAATAGGAGCCCGTTGCTGTCACGAACAACCTGTTTACAGGGAGCAGTTCTTGCAAGTTGTCAACCCAAGTGACAAGATGTTCCTGATTTCCTTTTTAGACGCAGCATGTGTCCCCACTAAATGTGAGGCTTTTCTTGATGGTATTCTCCAGTGTGCTGAGGAAGCTGAGCTCCTGATAGTCCTGTCATGGAAGTGGAAGAGTACTGTCCTGCTTGTGCAGCCTTTGTCAGTGCAAGACTCAACTTGCTATTATAACTTCCTATGCTTCTGTAGTAGCCCTCAGTGTGAGGGTGCTGGATACACGTTCCATCTGTAGAGCACCCAGATTTGGTATGAAGGCTCTGTAGCAGTCAAAAACATCAAAGGCAGATGTATTTCTAGTTTCTTCCTTGAAGGCAACTTAGCATCTCTTAAGTCATGTTGATATGAAATTAATAGCCCCTGCTGATTGTCTTTTGGCTACTGCTGTGCTTTTGCCCAGCTGAAAAGACAGGACTTCTGTCCTTCTGGGGGCTATTGTGTCACTCTTGGGAGAATGCAAAGTGGCATGTTAAATTTGTGTTGAACTGTTCAGGCAGTCGCTTGTAACTTTGTATTGGTTGACATCTTGTTAGCAGTGTCTGTCTGAGGGGCTAGTGGGAACCAATCTATTGTTAAATTGTAACTGGTAAAGCTTGTTCAGCCCCATCTAGGGCTCGACTGCGGTTGGAGTTCGAGGCTTCAATACGAAGGGTATCTGGGCTGCTCAGACACTCTGCAACCAGAAACTGTGACTCTGGTTAACTAATGGCAATAACAGGCTATGCCTTTTCTCAGGATGAAGCCTTGCTTTTTCAGAGTAGCTGAAAAATTGGAGCAAATTCATGTATCTACTCAAAGGTTTAGCTAAAGCATGGTAAAGTACAGTGTGGTCATCTGGCAGGTGGTATCTGCCAGGCTGTTTGGTGTGCTTGGTCCTCAAAAACAGGACAAACATTCAGTGACCATCTCATTTCAGTGGCTGAAGATCTAAGCAGACATAAGCCCTTGAGATGCCAAACATGCTAGGGAACTTGCTACTTTTGAGAGGGAACTGGTTCAGTCTGACTGAGCTAGTCCTGAATCATATTTCAAGCTTCAGTTTCCTTGAAGAAATGCTGAACTTGGTGAGGGAGGAGGGAGGGAATAAAAATAGCTCTGTAGTACAGAGACATCCATGCAAGAGAACAGTGAGTAGAGGTGCTGTTTCTGTGTCAAAAGTGCAGTTAGCTGCATTTTGGGACACTTTTCCTGCATTTCAGGACAGAAGATTTTTCCAGAACACAAGGGTAGCTTTTGTCTGGTCACTGTGGTGAACATGCTGCCATGTGTGGTAGCCTCTAATGGAGACCTGATCTGTCCACATCAGCTTGTTTATGGTGGATATTTTTGCTAAAGGTCCTGTGGTATGGCAGAAAGTGGAAGCTCTGTTCATCAGCTACAGCACCTAGAACAGAGCTGCAGTGCTTCAGGTTCAAATACACCTTTTTGTAGGATACCTGCTTACTCCTGTGCTGCCTGCTGGGGCAGGGAGCAAAACTAGGCATCTAAAACTCTGAGTTTAGCTCTGCTTGATGCCTGCTGCCCTACCACTTCATTCTTTGGTGTGGTGTTAAATATTCCTGGCAGAGGACACAAAGGAAGATGTACTGTCCAACATCCTCACTTCAGCACCAAGCAGAAGGTGCAAGTGGCAGGCTGATAGCTGTAGTAACAGGGAACTCCTGGTCAAACATTCCAGCCTCTATAGACGTGTTAGGATTGTGACTCCGACTGTGCAATAGCAAAGCTGAAACAGTAAAAACTGCTCAGCAGCTTCCAAAGTGGTATGGCTATGCTGCTGCTTAGGGAGCCTTGTCTTCCTAAGGTGAGACTCCCCTAGGCCTGGATGTTTTCATGCTAAAACTGTCCATGAGCAACTTAGAATATTCCTTTTGCAAGGCCTGCTTCTGTTAAAGCATAGCTAATCTGAGGTCTGGTGAGCCATCAGTGCAAGCTACTACTGTTCCTTGCTTATACCAACCCAGTTAATATTAAAATGCCTGCATTGTGACTTGACATGTGAACATCTCTAAGGAATTCGTAACCCTCCATTTTTGCTTTGAGTTAAAGCAGCTGTCTTAATATAGCAAGGGAAAGGACAGTTGTAATGTACTCTGAAGCAAGAAGGGAAACCTAATTAGACTTGGCATAGGCTTTATTTGCTCTTGCATCTGAGCTGTAGTGCTGTGAAGTTTCATAGGGTGGGGATTGTCTCTTCCTTTCAGATCAGCTAAGCCAGTGACACTGGCAGGTTAGGTGTTAGGAATTTCACCTTGCTACTCCTGCAGGTGAGTGTTAAAGGGGGCAATAACAGTATTGTGGGAGAGAGTGTGCTGTACCAGCTTAGTTTCCTGAGGGTCAGCATATTGTTAATGGCTTGTTTGCTTAGAGAATAGGCATTAAAAATGGAGTGGAAGATCTCCTGTATTAGACAGCTGTGTCATTTCTTTGGCATCAGTTAAGCCAGGAGGAGGAATGATGTTGATTGGTCTCTTGCCTGATGTGGAGTGTCTGGTGGCTCCTGAGCAGGACTGGCTGGGTGTGCTGCTGTAGACTGTTCTGAGCAGTCATGCAGATGACCTGGCAAAATCAAAAAGATTTCATGTAGTGTGAAATAGAGCTGAGTCTTGGATCAAATATTAACTAACAAGTTTTTCTCTGTGATGCCTCTTAAAAAGGAAGTGTTTATTCATAAGTGCTCCCGGGACTGGACACAAGCCCCATGTGAACTCTCACACTGCCATCTGAAGGGCGGGTGCCTCAACAGGGTGCTGCTCTGGAGTAATTGTGTCAAATACCGTAAGGCAAGACACACTGCATGCATTATACAGTGCAAAATAATCTTAGTGCTGAGTCAGTGGTACTCGAGCCTATCTCAGCTCAACCATTTTCTGCAGGACCTGAAGATGTGCTTCCTTGTTGTATTGGGCAAGGAATAACTAGACTGTTGGTCTATTTATACCTGCAATGATATTAAAGAGGGCTTGGCCCATCAGCTCACTGGGCTTCAAGACAGCATCAGTCAAGCCTGGTAGAACAAGAGTGTGAGACAAGGCAGTGTCCACTGCTAGTCCCTGGCAGGGCTGGAGTTCCTCACTGTCTCACAGCCCACACCAAATTTGAAGCTGTGGCAGGTTCTCACGTGCTATGGCTCACATCCGTTGCATCACCTGGGATGGAAGCTGAGTGTCTCACCTGCCTGGTGTTGATGGGGCAGTGACAGCCCTTCACTCTGCTGGGTAGCCTGTCAGCTATGACAAGAAGTCAGTGTCAGCTCTGACTCAGCCTGACTTCCTATGTCTGCAGGTGACTGCTCAGCTGAGTTACTTGTAAGGTAATGAATCTTGACAGAGCAGTTTGTCTTCCCCTTATAGTGGGACTTCAGGCTATGCTGAACTTGGGAGATAAGCATCCAATGTGATTTAGTGTTGCAATTTAGGACTCTGCAAATCCCTCCCTAAGCATGAGGAATAATGCCAGCTTGTCCAAAGCTGCTTCAAATACCAGGAGGCAGTGAGCTGCAGCAGCAAGTGATATTGGAAACACTCTGAGGAAAATAGAAGCAGTTCCCAGAAGCATGCTGGGTTCTGGCACAGCCACTTCTGGGTGAGCTGTTTTCTTCTGTCCTGAGGAAATCAGGTGACTTGCACTGGACCTGAACCTATGCAGATGTTTTTCATGACAATTCAGTGTACACAGCTGTCTTTAAGCTGTTTTAAAGCTCTGTTCTCTTGCTTCTTGCTCCCTCTGGGCTGCTTGTGCTGCACAAGTCTGGCTCAGCTGGCAAAAGTGTCACTTATGTGCCTTGCGAACACAGGGAGATGCAGGCTTGAAGGAGCTCCTGTGGTCTGTTCTCCCCATGGATATTGTGGATCTTGGCAAGAGCCAGGAAGAGAGCTAAATATTGGTGTTGTTGACAACTTTTGGCTGGCTCTGTCTTGGTGAGCATAGCTGGGCTGTCAGTTGGATCAGTGAAAAGTGCAGTCCACTGGAAAAGAGAGGTGTTGACAGTTGGAGAAACTGTCCTCCACATGCTCTCTGGCATTTGCTAACACCCATCTAAGCATGTCATGAGCCCTGTGGGTGACCTGTAACTGCTGCTCAGCCCACAGCCCCTGGCCATTGTCCTTAGCATCAAGTCCTGTTTAGATGTATCTCAAGGATCTCATGAAGTTACACATGAAAAACCAGAAAGGCCAAAGCCCAAGTGGAACTTAATCTGGCTACTGCTGTAAAAGACAACAAAAAGTGTTTTTATACCTTAGTGACAAAATGAGACCTAAGGGGAATCCCCATCCTTTATTTGATGTGGATGGAAACACAGTGATAAAGGATGAGGAAAAGGCCTGCTACATGACTTAGACACATACTCAAGACTCTGTGGCTGTGTGGGTGGGCACTGAGGGAACTGGTGGAAGTGCTTCCTGAACCCCTTTCAATCCAGCAGTTGTGGCTCCCTTGTGAGGTCCCAGTGGGCTGTAAGTTAGCAAGTGAAATATCCATCTGCAAGAAGGGTAAGAAAGAAGGAGGATCTGCAGAAGGCCTGTTAGTCTGACCTTGGTGCCAGAGGAGGTTATGGAGCAGATATCTTGAATACCATCATATAACATGTACAGGACAACTGGGGCTCAGGCCCAGTGAACATGGGTTTAGGAAAGACAGGTCCTGTTTGACCAACCTTGTCTCCTATGACAAAGTACCCTCCTTAGTGTATCAGTGAAAGGTTGTGGATGTGGTCTGTCTGGATTTTAGTACAGCCTTTGACACTGTTTCCCACACCGTTCTCCTGGAGGATCTGGCTGCTCATGGCTTAGACAAGTGCCCTGTTTTCTGGCTTAAAAACTGACTGGGCCCAGAGAGTGGTGGGGAATGGAGTTACATCCAGCTGGCAGCTGGTCACCAGTGTTGTTCCCCTGGGATCAGTACTAGGGCCAGTCTTGTTTAATGTCTTTATCAATGCCCTTGATCCTCTCAAGGCATCAAGGGCACACTCAGTAAATTTGCAGATGACTCCAAGTTAGGTGGGAGTGTTGATCTGCTGGAGGGTAGGGAGGCTCTGCAGAGGGATCTGGACAGGCTGGATCAACGGGCCAAGGCCAGTGGTGTGAGGTTCAACAAGGTAAAGGTGGATCCTGCCTTTGGGTCACAACCCTTGCATCTCCAGGCTGGGGGCAGAGTGGCTGGAAAGCTGCTGCCAGGAAAAGATCTGAGGGTGCTGGTTGACAGCAGCTGAACATGAGCCCAGGTGTGCCCAGGTGGCCAAGGCCAGTGACATGCTGGCTGTATCAGCAGTAGTGTGGCCAGCAGGCCCAGGGCAGTGACTGTCCCCCTGTACTGGGCACTGTTGAGGCCACAGCTCAAATCCTGGGTTCAGTTTTGGGCCCCTACCTACACAAAAGACATTGAGATGCTGGAGTGTGTCCGGAGAAGGGCAAAGGGGCTGGAGCACAAGGCTCCTTGGGAGTAGCTTGAGGTGTTTAGCCTGGAGAAAAGGAGGCTCAGGGGGGGCCTTATGGCTCTGCAACACCTAAAAGGAAGATATAGCCAGGTGGAGGTTGGGCTCTTCTCCCAGGTAACAAGTGACAAGATGAGACAACAGCCCCAAGCTATGCCAGGGAGGTTTAGACTGGATAGTAAAGAAAACTTCTTCACCAAAAACACTGTCAAGCACTGGAATGGGCTGCCCAGTGCAGTGATGGAATCACCATCCCTGGAGTTGTTTAAAGCCATGTAGTTGTGGCGCTGAGGGAGATGAGTTAGTGGTGGCTTGGCAGTGCTGGGTTAATGGTTGGACCCATTGGATGATCCTAGAGGCCTTTCCCAACCTAAACAACCCTGTGACTGTGAAGTGGGTGCAGTCCTAAAAGGTGTAGCAGTAGGTGCATCACTAAGTAGCTGCAGGGGTGTTCCTACAGCTTCTGCAGCATGCACTGACAGCAAAGGCTAAAGCACTTGATGTCTTCTAACCCTCAAAGCTTGAGATGATTAAGATCTTTTTTTAACTGGACTGCATCTAGTGAGAGGCTTTTACAGGTTGAAGCCTCCTGTAGTAGTGGGGTGAAATGGATGTAGTTATCTAGCACATTAGGCTCTGTGTATCCCAAGAAGCACACAGGATCAAGCTGCTTGGAAGACATAAATTGCTGTTGTAGAAGCAAAGGCTTCCTTAGCTGTGAAAATCAGAAATAGCTTATGATGAGTATGAGTTGTGTGCTGTGATGAATGTGGTATAGCAGGATGGGAATTTTAGGGTAAGCCAGTCCATATATAAGGGCTAAGGCCTATTGTCAAGGATCTTTGAAGTCGAGTAGTACAGCTGTAGCCATCTTGCTATTCCTCTTGCTGTACTGAACCTGCAGGGCTCCTTCAGGAAAGCTAAGAAGTCCTTGTGTTGTGGAGCAGGTCACTACCAAAACAGGGTGTGTGATCTGATCCAGAACATAAGAGTGGCTGGCCCATCCCCTCCCCAGAGGTGTGGAGAAGGGCCTCATGGCAGTTAAGGGTATGCTCAGTCACTGGCAAGACCTTGTACTTGCTCTCATCATGCTGAAGTATATCCAGAAGTGTATTTAGGCTTGCTGCAGCTGATGAACTTGTAGCTGCCTCACTGGTCTGGAGACCTGGGAGCAAATAGGTGTGGAACTCTGAAGTTCAGCTCTCTTGCTAATTGGATGGCCCATTAGTGGCCAGTTTAGAGCCTCCTGCCTATGGAGTTTTTCAGTTGCAGGATGCAACTGAACAAACAAGCCATGGAGTAGATGACCATCAGTAGGCTGCATGTTGAGGTTTATCACTGTAACCTTATTACACCAAAGCTGAAGTGGCAATAGTCGGCTTCCTGTGCCCTCAAAGAAGCCACAGAGTCTGGTAGCAGTTTGCTTTGTAATTCAGCTGCCCCGTGTGGCTGTTCCTGCTGCTTCAACCCCTGCATATTCTTGGGGTTTGATTCTTTCACACAGCACAGCTGCTAGAGAAAGATACCACTTCTCCAAGTTCATGATGGAGGAAATGCTGGGGGTTTTTTTCTTATTTTTTGCTGGGAAACTACTGAACAAAAAAAGCTTGAGTGTGGTATTAGAGACGTGCCTGCTTACCCTCACTTTGTGGCATGTTTAAGAATTATTAGCCTGCATTGGGAACTGCTATGATTTACTGCACTGCCTCACGTCAACAGAGATGGCTTGGGGTAGTATATCCACCAAATGGCCCAGAAATAGGATCCAGAAAGGTCTTGGTACAGTAAATGACAAGTGCTCAGCTCACCTACCTTTTGGTATTAAATTGCTGCTACTGGTCTGACACGGCCCAGCCTGTGCAGTGGGCAGACACACGGTCAGTCCTGAGTGTAGCCTTGAATTGGAGTCCGGTTTCAGGAGTGCTGGTCCCTGCCTGTCGCTGGCTCCTTGCTGGGAGTCAGGTTTCTCAGACTTTAAATTTGCTGCTTGCGTTCTTGGAGGAATGACATACTAATAGTTTGTGATGGGATTGTTTTTCCTTTCTAGTGTGAAAGATGACTTCTAGGAAGAAAGTGTTACTGAAAGTCATCATCCTTGGAGACTCTGGGTAAGTGGAAGAGCCTTTAAGCTGCTAATCCATACCTGGCTAGGGCAGTGCTCTTGACTAGTGAGAGCCTGGATGCACTGTAAGATGGCAGTGCTGGGAGGAGAGGTTTTACAGCCTGTGATAGCTGTGTTACCTCACAGGTCTAAGAACTCTTCATCACTCTCTGTCTTGAATGTTTAGTCTTGAGGTCCTGCCACAATATTAAATGGGGAAAATGGGGTGGGCAGACCACTGGGGAGTGGAGTAGCCTTCTGCAAGGAGGACATGTGTTGTTGGAATGAGTGTTTCACTTAAAAAAAAAAAACCAAAATTAAAAAAAACCCAAACCACCAGTAAGCATTCTTACGTCACCTCCTAAAAGTCTGTCTGTAGACAGAGACATAGTCTGTATTAAGCCATCTGCTTTGCTTCTCTGGGCTAGCTGGAGCATGCCCCTTGGAGTGAAAGGCTTTGCTCCGTGCTCTCAGCAAGGAGTCTGCTCTGTTGTCAGAGGTTATTTGCTGTGCAGGCTGTAACCTGATTCCCGTGACATAAGGTTTATTTATACTCCTGTGCCCAGCAAGCTGTTGTTCAGGGAGTGTTTCTCAGCCACACAGAGGGCATGTGAGCCTCTGAGCTTGCTCTCTGGGGAGGATCTTCACCTCTGGGTGCCTAACATATATGTTTGTGAGCTGCTGCCATCTGAGATTGTCTGTTTTTCCACATCCTTGTTCTGCAGAAAGTGAAGATTACTGTTTGTGATGGGTTTCTCTGAAGCACTTCATCTTCCAAAATTGCCTTCATGGTCATGATGTGATATCTGTTCCTTACCAAGGATTAGATTAGTGATGGGGAAGTGAGGTTTCTTAGGATATAATCCTTTGTATCCTTGGGTAGCTAATACTCTTACTCAGGTAATGCCTCAGCATCTCTTGGTGTGCAAGCCTCTTCTTGCAGAGGTGGGTGCTTTTACCTTGGTTGAAAAGCCAGGAGGTTATAGGCAATGAAGGGCACTGAAATGTTCTCTTCAGGGTGATTAACTCAAACATTGTTATAGAAACAGCCTACCAAGCCTGTCTTTCTTTTTTGTGTTCCTGTGCAGGGTGGGAAAGACATCACTCATGAACCAGTATGTGAATAAGAAATTTAGTAACCAGTACAAGGCTACGATAGGTGCAGACTTCCTGACAAAAGAGGTGATGGTGGATGACAGGCTAGTGACAATGCAGGTAAGGAGGCTCTGCTCCCTGCTGCGAGGGGTGCCATCACCCCACTTGTGTGGAAGCATCTGCTCTGATGTAGCCCAGACTGGTGTATGGGTCAGTGTACTGGGCATGAATCTTGTTTGCACTATATTTCTGTTAGACATAAGTGCTTCTGGGCCTCTCTACAAATTTTTCTGTGGGCTGAACAAGGGATTGCAAAGATTAATCTGGGTTCACCTAACAGCAGTGTTGCTAGGCCCTGTTTAAAAAACTGGATTTGGTACTGTCAAGTAAACTAGATCTTGTTGGAAAGATCTAGTTCACTTCACTAATGTTCAAGAACTGGAAAGGGCTGGG
The DNA here is from genome assembly GCA_013397095.1 of Sterrhoptilus dennistouni. NCBI lineage: Eukaryota > Metazoa > Chordata > Aves > Passeriformes > Zosteropidae > Sterrhoptilus > Sterrhoptilus dennistouni. Next base: position 90,339 of record VWZU01012555.1, read on the forward strand.
AAAGAACTTCATAGGTCAACCATTCATGTCACCCCAAGTCCTGTGGGTGTAGTGTTAACCTGCCAGCCTGCTTATGTCTCTGGTATCTGAAGCTTTCATCTATCCATGGTGAAATTGACTGCGAGGCAATAAAGACACACCTCTGCAGCCATCAGAGGTGTGTCTGGACTCTGTTGGTAGCCAGGTGCATCCAAGCACTGCAGGCAGGTCACCTGCTGACCGTAATATCCAAGTCCTGCTTGCCCAGGACAAGGGATATGTCCCTGGCTGAGGCTGAACACAAAAAGGGTCATCTATCTTTAGAAGGTGTTTCTGGCTCTTGATGCTTAGTGCCTACAGAAATCCCCAAGCCTTCAGGTGCTGCTATCTGCCTAGCTGGGGACTATATATGCCTGGTGGGGAGTTTTGGAATAATGCCCCAATTGCAGACTGACTGTGTCAGAGTAGAGCTGGCTTATCTGCCCTGTGTTTTGCTCCAGATATGGGATACAGCAGGCCAAGAACGGTTTCAGTCTCTGGGAGTTGCCTTCTACAGGGGAGCAGATTGCTGTGTGCTGGTATTTGATGTCACGGCTCCCAACACATTCAAAACCCTAGACAGCTGGAGGGATGAATTCCTCATTCAGGCCAGTCCAAGGGATCCTGAGAATTTTCCTTTTGTTGTGCTGGGAAACAAGATTGACCTAGAAAACAGACAAGTGAGTACTGGGACTTACTTAACCTCCTTTTATGAAATTGCTGGAGTGGGAGATCTTGTAAAAACGAAGGAGGGGGTTACCTGAGAAGTGGGAGTGGGAGGTGCCTGAGGGTGACTCAGATGTTGTCTGCCACCTGACAAGGGTTTCTCGTGCCCGCAGAGGTCAGAGCCCTGTGCACAGCATGCTCCTGCCCACTGGCGGAAGGATTGCAGCAGCTTCCTGGGGAGGTGCAAGTAGAGGAGCTGCTCCTCCTCCCACAGATGTGCTGAGCAGTTCCTATGGGAGCAAACCAGTGCTCTGTGGTCTCATTGCCCTTGGGCATGGCCCTCCTTGCCCTGGGGCTGGCTTTGTCAGGTGGTGGGAAGTGGTCTCCTGTGTTCTGTTTCAAGGCTGCAGCTTCAATGAAGTCAGAGCTGCTCAGGTTGGATGTGAAAGATCTCTGGCTTTGCCCTGAAATAAAACCTCTCCCTGCATAGCAGAAGGTAGTGATACTGCTGTCTGTCCACCCAGGTCACCACAAAACGGGCACAAGCCTGGTGCTACAGTAAAAACAACATCCCCTATTTTGAAACCAGTGCCAAGGAGGCCATTAATGTGGAACAAGCTTTCCAAACAATTGCACGAAATGCACTTAAACAGGTAGGAAGGGGGCCAGTGTCCATCCCTGTGCCAGTGCTGCGGGCAGCCTGGGGCTCACCCCCAGCCTTCCCCTGCTCCTTGCATGCTGGGAGCTGTCTGCAGAGCCGTGGCACTAACTCCTTCTTTCCCACTAGGAAACCGAAGTGGAACTTTACAATGAATTCCCTGAACCCATCAAACTAGACAAGACTGACCGAGCGAAGGCTTCTGCGGAGAGCTGCAGCTGCTGAGGGGAGAGGGAGGGGTTGAGCACAGTCCTTCACAAATGAATAATCACACTTAGGCCTTCAAACACACAGCCCCTCTTCTGTGTTTAAAATGAAATTACAAAAAAAAAAAATGCATCTCCAGCTGCCAAAATCCACCCTTCTCTCATGAGCATCTGAGTCCTGCACTCCAGAGCTCACATCCCCACACCATCCACATCACACTTCTTGGTAACAGACCTTTCTCTTAGTTTAAAATGGAAACTCTTATGTATGTTTGGAACTGAATCTAATTCCAGGTGTCCAATGGAGAAGAAACTGTTTACAGGTAATCTGTGTAACAAGTTACATACATTTTTAACTGTCTAGTGTTTTCCCCTGTGAAGGCTGCAACTGGAAAGGCTGATTACCCATAGTTCATTGCAAGCTCAGCACTCAGTTCGACTAGGTTGAGTTTTGTATGTATCTCTGTTAATGCTTGTTACTTTTAACTAATCAGATCTTTTTACAGTATCCATGTATTATGTAATGCTTCTTTAGGAAAAATCTTATAGTACATGTTAATATATGCAACCAATTAAAAATGTACAAACTAGTGTAAAATTCCTGAATTACATGTTCAAGTACTGAAACACAGGTTGTGTAGAAAGTGAGGACACTTGTGACCTGCGGTGTGCTAGCAACACAGAGTCCAGATAGAGGCAGTATTCTGTACAGTGGAGATGAACTATGTAAGCCCTCTTGTTTTGAGGCCAAAAAGGCTTCATCTTCTGGAAAAATCTGTCTGGCTTCCTTGTATTTAAATTCTCAGATTTGCATAACAGCATTGATATGCACACTGGATTATTGGATTTAAAATTAAATACAGCTATGAAATGACCTCGTTTGTTCACTTCCCCTACTGCTTAACTCCTGACATCCTGGAGCGAGCATGAGGAGCCAGAGCTGAGGTGTCCCTGTGGCTCTTTGTGCTGTGGAAGCAGCTCCTCTCCCACTTGGGGTGTGGTAGCTGTTTCTTGATGAATGACCTGGACTATGAATCTTCCTTTTCTTCTTACTGACTGCTAATCTGGATGTTTGGTATGGAAAAACTTGGCAATCTAGTCCCTTTCCTCTTTTCCTTTCTTCCTGGTATTTGTTCTTGCGTTTGTAGCTTGCTTAAATGGAGCCCTTCTACCTGTTTTCCAGAGGTCTACATTCTAGTACGTAGGCTGAGCTCTTATGTAAAGAAACAAACATGATGCCAATAAACTTAACAGGAACAAACCTTCTTGTTTACTCCTGTTTCTGACTCTTTTATTTTTTTCCTCCACTAACATGCTTGCTTTCTTCTGTCCAGTCACCATTCCAGGAAGCCAGTGCTTGCTACCAAGGACATTTGTGCCTTCCAGCTTGGTTTTTGAGAGTGGGGTGAGCCAGCCCTGCTTGCTTGGCTGGGGTACTGCTAGAGAGTTACCCCCTCTGCTTCTCTGGAAGCTGATTGCAGGGCCAGGAATGATGCTGATCAGATCCCTCAGTGAGCAGTCCTTCAGCCCTGTTCTGGGTGTATGTCCTGGCCAGCCTCTGCATTTTGGGACAGGCTGCTAAACTCTTGCTGCCCTCTCCTTTGAGGGGTTGTGTGAGCAGAGCAGGCTCAGCCCTTCCTGCTCACCAGCAAGGCTGGTCTGGGGCTCCTTGGAGTGAGTTGAGGGCCTTTCTGTGGTCCAGACTAGTCAAAGTTAAGCCTTTAATTTCTACATGCTGGGTATGACCCTCTGCTTGCACTCACCAAGGCTGAACTGACAACTGTACCCAGAGGAAGATGGAAAACAGAATTTAGTGAAATGAGGGCAGGTATTTCAAGAGCTTTCTAACAGTTTTTGTGCTCCATATCCTATTTTATGGTGCTGTCCTATCACACTTTTCTCACTTGACCGGGCTTTTGCTGTCCCCATCACTCTCAACTGCACTAGCAGTGTGTCCTGGTGGGACCACTTCTCTATCTGCATCGTTTTTGAAAGACTTGGACCTTCTGCTCATCTCCACTTAAAGTGCTGCTCTGTGCTTGTTTTCTGTGGACACAGCTGGAATGTGGAGAAAGCCAAGCTGAAGGAGGGAAGAACAATAACTCTGAAGTTTTTTGGGAAAGGTGATGGTCTAAACATTGCAGCCCTCTTGCCTGCTTTGGTCTTGGCTGATGAAGCTGAGGCTGCAAGGGCTGTGGCTGAGGCCTTAGGTGACCTGTGTTTAATATCTTTCCAGATAGGTAAACTGGCAGTAACCCAAGGCAGAGTGCTCCATATGGGGTAGGACAGCTGTGGGGCTCCTTGCCAGAGGATGTTATGGATGTGTCTTGGTTTGGGCAGACAGGTATCTGCCAGGGAAAGCTGGAATTTCCTCTGGAATAGAAAATGTGAACAAGCCTCCCTCCCCTTTTCAATTATAAATTTGCAGTTAGAGGCTTTCAGGCAAAGACTTGGGGGTAGGAAGAGCAGTTCTTTACTAGTATGTATAACAAAGCAAACAAAAACAATAATTACAGCATTAATAACAAAACAGTACCCAAGAACCTCAAGAGTCTCAGTGCAGGACTAGATGAGCACCAGGCTGGAACGGCAGGATGTCCTGGCTGCGTAGGAGGGGAAGGCAGGGTCACACTGTAGCAAAAAGAACAGTGCCCAAGAAACCACAACGGTGGAGCAGGACTGCCCCTGCTCCAGCAGGGACAGGCAGAGGAGCTCAGAATTCCAGGGTATGTGAGCAGTTGATGGTAGATTTCCCAGGACTGGTGACAGTGCCCTCCTCCCACGGCAAGCAGGAGCCTGGCCATCCTCTTTCTCCAAATGCCACAAAGAGGGTGAAGCTGCCTCCAGCTCTGTCCTTTACCTGCCCCAAAACTGTGGTTATCTCCCCTCCCGAGCTTTTGGCCGCCTCTTTGGTTTCTTTGGTCAAGCACCCTTAAGCCCCCCGTACTGTCTCCTAGTAACTCTAAGTTCTTTAGAGTAAAAAAGGAACAAACCTAATCCCCAACAGGATGCTAAAGGGGAGGGGGGGATTCCACTTGACACCTACATATCAATGTTTTTACAGGTGGGAATACACACAAATGTACAAAAACCAGTGCAGCAGACAAGCAGCATGGGAATTGGTACCCTGCTCTTACACTCAGAGGGGTGGTGGTGTCACAGATCGACACTGGTGTTCCTCAAGAATCACTCATCACCGTGGTCTGGAGAATCCCGACTGGAGAAGGCAGCTGGACTGACTTGCCACAGAGAACATGCACACTTAAAATCACTCCCTGCACCATTGGAGTTTCACAGCTTTTACTTTTGTGATCACCTCTGTTGCTGGTGCAATGACAGTGGGTGCAAGGGTGACTTGTTGCTGGGTCATTCCTAGAGAAAACCTATCCCTGGAAGAGGCTGAGGCATTCAGCTAGTTCATGGAGGCGGATGAGCTCAGGTGTGATTTTGCTCTTTGTCCAAGTCCTGGCAGGGCAGGAGGAAGAGGCCCAAAGAAGGAGCCTGGCAGGACTTTGGGAGGGGGTTGTTCCCGAGTTCACCATTCTGAAGTGTAACAGGAAGAGCTACAGTCAGCTCAGGCTTGGTGAAGTGTGTGAAGCCGAGCAAGGTTGCGGCAGGGCAGGCAGGTGTGGGGCCTGGGTGTCGCAGCTGCTCCCACCAGGGCTGGAACTGCTCAGAAGGCACCTATGTTGTGAGATGTACAGATATGAAAGCTGGGGAATCACACAACTCCATCTGTGCTGCAGGGACTCTGTCGGGGGGGTTGTGTCAGAAGAGTTCCAGGCTGACTACTGGAGCTGGCACGTGGAAGGCGGCCCGGAGATGCTCCTCCATGCCTTGACTGGGCTCTGGGGCTGGACCTGTCCTGTACTGCATCCTGCCCTGACCCCAGCAGGAGCCCTCCTGCCAGCCCAGCACCTGCAGCCGCAGCCACTACAGTGGCCTCAGTGCCAGCCCCATCCCCACACACCTGGAGCCCCAAACGGCTACCACTGCCACCAGCCCCAGCTGTGCAGTGACCCCCACCCAGCACACAGCCCAGGGGCACAGAGAGAAGTATGATACGAACACAAAAACATGCTTAGGTTTCTATAGGTACACCAAATATTTTTAGGTAAACATGGGTGTGTTTGCTGTTTACATATTCAAATGCATTTACACCAGCAGGAATGTGTGCATGCATTTATTTATCAGGACACATCTTTTGGAGAGCAAATCAGCAGGGGAAGCACGAGAGCACAAAAAAGCACAGGCACAAAGTTATGTGTGTGTGTGAATTGCTGTGTTAGACAAGCAAATCCCCTGAGGCTCAGAGACAGAGCACAAGTCAGTTACAGATTTCTATTTATGATACACATGTGGCTGCAGCCTTACCCATGTACACACAGGTAGCGTATTTCTTCATAAACATATATATATACTCTGAAGGAGAAAAAATTACCTCGCACATAGATATGGCTACACTCGTATATGATTTATATATTTATATAGGAAAAATTAAATATTAACTACAAGAATATACATATATACAAAGGTGTGTATGTCTGTGTATATTACTGCCCCCATACATAGAGAGGCAGAGATGATCACACACATTGACACATTTTAAATTATTTTATACATATATGCTTGTATTTTTATGGGTGTGGGTTTTTTCTCTTTGTCTACACACAGAGATTTTTCTTACTATTTACACACTTCTCTGTGTCTATTTTATATATTTAAATATTTTCATATAGTTGCATATTATTTCTTTATTTCTGTCTGGTTTTTATATAAAAGAGTCATTTACATGCAGCTCTGTGTTTGTAGTTTAGCTATTTTTGTATTTCTTTGAGAAAGAGAGGAGGGGGAGGGAGAGAAAGAAAATGAAAAAAAAATACAGACGCATAAATAAATATCTAAATAAATATCTAAATAAATTGGATGTAGAGGTGGATATGGGAACATTTGGGTGTGAGTTCAGAGGAGGAATGACTGGCTCCCATATAAACATGCTTGCTCTCCATATACACATGCATGAAGACAGATAATATATGTCCAGATCAATACATGCACACACATACACACTATATGCATCCCAGATTTTATATGTGGGAGCAGAAGAGAGGATGGGAGAGACCACAGCCTCACATACACATGCCTCACATACCCCACATGCATTTTTACAGGGGGAGGGATGTGATGGGAGTGTTTTTTACCATGCTCTATGTAGGTCTTTCTCTCCCTCTTGGGAGGAGAAGATGGGAAGAATGGTAGAAAATAGACACACACACACACACACAATTAGTTGTATAACTAAATGTTTAAATAAAGTGTGTGTGGCTGGAGATAGGGGGCTTACTCTGTCTGTGCCTGAATAGTGCATGTGTGATTCACATTTGTATTCATGCACATATTTGTGCATGTGTGTAGCAAGAGAAAGACTGAGCTGCTCACAATCTCACTGTACATATATGTATATGTGCATGCAAGAAAAGGGCATTGTGTGTTTTTAAGGATACAGCATGTGTGTATCTCTATATATGTAATAATATACAGAATTATGTATTCATATGTATGTGGATATATAGCAAAACATACTGTGTGTTAGTGTGAACACTTGGCAAGTATACATATACATATACATATACATATACATATACATATACATATACATATACATATACATATACATATACATATACATATACATATACATATACATATACATATACATGCAGGGAGAGGTGAATGAACAGGTTAGTCTCTCTGCCCTCCCTAGTATATATGCATAGATGTGTGTGTGTGTTTATAGAAAGGAAAAAGCATGTCTGTGAGAACAACTCTCTCCCTGTAGATGCATATATACCTATGTGTGTGTATAAATAAATATATATATATTTCAGGCAAACTTGTATGCAAAGAGCTCCCATCCCTTTCTAAGCACAGATCTATGTATATACATGCGTTGAGAGAATTATGCACATCTGTGAACAGCTCACATGTTCTTGCTCTGTATATACATGTGTGTGCAAACAGTGCTTTCTCCAGTTGTATATATGCATAAAGACAATTTTCTGTGTGAAATTTATACATATATATACAAATATATTTATGTATATAATGTTTCATGAGAGACATACAGAGAGAAAATACATCAGAAAGTGTTGTATGTGAAAACAGTTCACTGAACAGCTCACTATGCATATATATACACACATCTATAAATATATTTTCTATATAATATATAAATATACTTTATATACATATATATACCATACCTTCTACTTCATCCCCCTAGTATCTAAGTATACATGTATATATGTGTATGCATACATGGAGTGTGTGCACATGTGTGTAGCAAGAAAGAGTTGTGTAATTGTATGAAAGAACAACTGCCCATCTGTATAGGTACATGTATATAAAAATGTATGTCTGTGTGCATGTATAGGAAGAGAATTGTGTTAACAGCTCTTTTAAGTACATCCCTATATCTGTAGGGAGAGAAGTGTGTGTGAGAGGCAAGCAGGCTTTCTATACGTACAGCATATATATGTGTGTTTATATATATATATGTATTTGTGTAGGAGAGAGGAGTATTATGTGTGAAAACAGCTCAATAACTACATATGCATGTGTATGATGCAGAGAAAATACTGTTTCTGTGTAAACAGTATGTGCTTTAATTATGTGTGTATATACAGAGTGAGAACTGTGCATGAACAATCTGTACATGTATGTACACATGCATCTATATACTCATATATAAGGCAAGAGAGAGTACTGTGTGTGAGAATGGCTCTTACTATCTCTACTCATGTGTACATATGGAGAGAGAATATATCAACATATATACATAGATATGCATATATTTATGCATCCCAGAGAGTATATGTGGAGGTGGAGGGTGAAGAGAGAGAGTAATGGAAACTGTGTTTGTGTGTATGAATTTCTCTCACTCATTTTGTTATTTATACATGTCTAAATATATCAATATGGCAAGAGAAAGGATATATGTGAACAGAGACTATGGATAGTGTGAACTATTCAAACAGACTATTGCTGTGTGAAGATCTTTGTGTGTGTATGTGTGCATTTAGTTATATATAATGAGAGAATTGTGTGTGTGCAAACAGCTGTCTCCCTAATTATACATGTATATGTAAATATGTAGAGAATTATATGAGAGAACACTCTTTACATATAGAAGTGTGTATATATATGTGCCACAGCTTTCTCACTAAATAAATGTATGTATACCCATGTAGTGAGCAAATTACAAGTGAACAGCTCTCTTCCCCCCTCTGAATACACATGTATATATGTGTATATACCAAGAGAATTGTGTGTCTGAACAGCTCTCCCCTAACTCTATATGTTCTCTTAGAATGATGTGTGAACAACTGTGTATATAAGAGTACATAATGTATATATGCATACATACGTATCTATTCAGGAACAGAAAGGACTGTTGTGTGAAAACAACTCAGTATATAGGTATATATGAATATATGTGAACAGAGAACAATATGTATAAGCAGTGCTCTCTCTCTGTTATATTTGCATAAATTCATATATAGATAATTATGAGTGAACACTCCCTGTACCCACGTACACACATGCATTTATACAGAGTCAATACTCTGTGTGTGAGGAAAAACTCTCCCTTGCTCTCTATAATGTATCACATAGAGAAAGCATTATACAGAGATTATACAATTATATAGGGCAGCAAAGAGAGAAAGTGATCAAAAATGTGTGTGTGAGACAATAGATCTTGCTCTTTTCCTCAAGTATATATATGGATGTATAGACAGCATACAAGAGAGAATAATGTGTGTGAACTCTTTCATTCTGTGTCTGTGTCTCTATGCATGTAGATAGTGAGCAAGAATAGCATGCATGTATTTGTGTGCATACAGAGAGGTCAGGAGAAAAGAGTGTGAGAGGTTATCCCCACATCAATATATATGGCATACATTATGCATATATGTCTGTGTTTGCATAGGTGAGAATGTTTGAACAGCACGCTCACTCTCTCGTCCACCGTTTCTATATATGCCAATGTGTGTATATACAGCAAGAAAGAACTGCCTGTGAACCTCTCACACTCTCTCTGTAGACAGGTATGTGTGTGTATGAATGTATACGAGAGACTAGACTTGCTGTGTCCTTATAAGTGTTCATATGGAACAGAATGTGTGTGTGTGTTGGGGCCATTTTCTCACATTTTCTGTGTTTCTCTCTTACACACACAAGCAGCCTCCCCCACACATTCTATTCACATAAATATACCTGCATATATTTTCAGGCACGTGTCCCATTCCTTACTCCGTCTTTGGAGGGATGGGAGGGGAGCCCTCACTGTCAGCCCTGGCTCTCTGTGGCTGGGGATTGGTGCTGGACCCCTGTGCTGTTCCCAGCCACACAGCCGGGGTGAGATCGGTGCACTCACTGCCCAGCCCTGCTCGCACACCCACCCACCTATACACATGTATTGTTCTTAAATTTTCATACGTTTATTTCAATATTTTAAAATATATCACTAGGTCTTTATGTGTATGCATGCACTTCCATTTATTTTAAATTTACATGTAGCTATTACATTAAATAACAACTATTAGATATCACATATCTGTAACAAACACACCATACATACCAACCACATTCTATACTGTAAGGTAAGCCAGCTCCATCAGGCTACAGCGTTACATTTACGTGTGTACAGGTGTGCACCTGTACATCATACACACGTACACATCATACATGCCCCGCCCGGTGACAGCTGTGCAGGCGGTGGGTGCCGTGTCCCAGGGGATGCTCCCGATGCTCCGAGGGGCTCCGGATGGGGGATGCCGAGGCCACCCCCGCGCTGCTGGGGCTGCGCCCCCTCTTCGTGCCCGAGAGCCTCGCAGGCCGCAGGGGCCGGGCAGAACTCATCACAGGGCACGGCTGCACGGAGGGGCAGAACCCCGCTGTTCTTGGGGGCTTTCTGCTCGGGCTGGGCTAGCAGGGGGCGGGACAGAGCACCCCGCTTCGGTTCGGGATGGGGTCACACAGGCGGCTGGGCAGAATCCCGGTACCCCACGGACCCCCAACACCGCGGGCAGTCAGGGCTCGTCCCCTCCGGCGGCGGGGGCTGGGCGAGGGAAATGGCGGAGAGAGTCGGGGGATGGGGAGCGGGGGAGGAGAAAGGGAAGGCGGCGGGGCTGTGCGGGCTCGGCGTG